>OX335678.1:14362500-14925000 GCA_946894065.1 Acleris literana
CTTGTGGGGGCGTGGCACCATAGGTGGCCTCTTAAGTCATCACGACTGATTTTATTTTATAGAATGTTTTACTTCGCTGAATTTTCATTTCATCGACAGGAGCAATCCACACACACACGTGCAGGAGTTATATTTTTTTGGTAGTCACAGGTCTAACCTAACCTTACTAACGTAACCCATGCTTCAGATCACCAGAAAAAAAGGTTTCAGCAAAAATTAGCCATCGATGAAATTTAAGTCGATGAAATGATACAGCCTCTCAAATGAGTGTCGGTGATTCAAGGGGATCCCGTTGGTAACATATGTTGAATTGTTGACTTAATATTGATCGTACGTCTCCAGTTCTCCACATTGAGATGCATCAAAAATATTTAACAATTAACAGCCATTTGAAGTACCGCCATTAGAAGTCATATTAAGATTCGACCACAACTAAACTTATAATACGCTGACTTATACTTTGACTATTATTTTATCGAAACACCTATCAACGAACGTATTATTTCGCAGAATTTCCATTTCATCGAAAGGCATTTCTCGCCGCTTGAGTTTTTTTTTTGGTATTCATGTACCTATCTAACCTAACCTAGAACATCGTGGTTTCCGTATGAAATAGCGTTCGATGAAATGAAATTCGATGAAATGAAATGAAATTTGATGAAATGAAATGAAATTCGATGAAATGAACTGAAATTCGATGAAATGAAATGAAATTCGATGAACTGAAGTGACATTCGATAAAATGATGGGTGACCTTTTGACTCAGTTCAAATCACGCACCTCCAGCGTATTTTAAGCTTTGGTACGATACATCCTTTAATAAACTGTTAAAACTAGGTACTTACATCAAAACCTGCCAAGTTGAAAACTACAATAACTTCCCCCTTTTAAAGTTTTCTTGCAACTTCGCATTAAGGCTGACTTACAATGTTATATTAGCTCTAAAGAATAGCCTCAAAATAATTAAGAGCCAACCAACTGTAATCGATCGCGTCGTCATATCTCCAGATTATTCAGAAGGTAAGAGGAGGCGAGACGGGATACGTTCTCAGCTATGCAGCATTGGATCGCTTCGTGAGAATAGGTCTGTCAAAACAGAATCTATGTCAATTCAATATGACCGAGGAAGACCGCGGCGAAATGGAGGCTATGGGTACGTTTTATTTTGAACCAAAAAAAAACAAAGTGTGAGCTGCGTTCCTTCCGTTCTCTAAAACCAGACTTTAGGATATGCACAAGTTTTAGTTATTAATTTTTACATTAATAAATATTTTGAATGAGAAGCGAGGTTGCCGGGCGCAGGCCGCACCGCCCGTTTCCCCACAAGTTCCCCTCCGTTGCTCTGCTCGAGTAGATACGTTCAATGTGCAAGTGAATGAATAGATAACCTTTACCTACCCTAATTGACCGGGAGATAGTGACACAAAATTTCCGATCATTTGTACCAAGTATGCTGACCATTCAGGGGGTCTAATCAGAGCCGGCTTTACAGCGCACACGGGCGCAGGGTATTAGGGGGCGCCGAGCGTCGCTCGCGACGCCTTTAAAGAGCATACGTCGCTCGTGGCGCAGGTTTTCCCAAGGAACCGCACACGGGCGCTACATGGGCTAAAGCCGCGTCTGGGTCTAATTACGTAATGACAAAAAGGAAAATGACACTCGCTATTTTATCCGACACGTACGATTAACGCCTACGCGATTGGGCCGCCGGTACCAGCGCTATGACCATCATTTTCCCGTCATTACGTAATGAGGCTCTTGAAGGGTCGCCATACTTGGTACAAAATGACCGAAACTTTGTGACACTATCTCCCGATCTATAAGTATCAAGTCTATCCGTGGTTTGCATATTGGGAATGGACATTACTCGATGGTGGATTGTCAATAACCATTTTTTTTTAGATATTTGTATGAAGCAACTCAATGTGACAGCGGTGGATGGCAAAGATGAAATGGGTCGCAGTCGCTTCTTCCCGTTCTTACCGCAGGAGCACTTGTATCCACCTACAGAACTCGATCTCTGGTTTTCAAAGTATATGTTCAATCACTCTGTGGGGAAGGTGAGGTTTAAATAGCTATTTTTAATGCCAACGACCTGGGCTGAGTTCTAGGTGGTAAAAACCATATCGTCTTTGACCTGTTATCGTATTGTCATCGTTTTGATAGCTCTTATATACAGTCACCACACGGGATTGTTGAGCCACTTGCCACAGTTCGTATTTTGGCCGTGTAATGCAAACCTAGTTTAGTCGGTTATACTCGTGTATCCAGTATGTATTACTAGGGTAAATTACGAGGAATAGCAAGTGGCTTAACATTCCCGTGTTGTGACTGTACTTGATGCCGGCCGAGTAAAAACAATATCATAATACGTCAAAGACAATATCGTCGATGATACCGCATTACCGCGTAACTAACCGATTCAAGAAGTTGCAAAATGTACCTTACTACCATATTAATTTGTTAAGGTGTATTTTGCACCTTTATTTGTTTTGTAAGTTACGCTGTTTTGCAGTATCAAAGACGATATCGTTTTACTAAGTTGAATAGAGGCGCTGCCAAGCGCTATTCGTAGCAGAATTGCTACGGCGTAGCGCTCTACGAGAGCGTGTTGAATTGGTTTGATAAGAAGTGACAAAACCTTGTGATGGAAATAAATAGACAAAATAAAACCTTTTCCTTAGATGTTATACTTCAAAATACCGCAAAGCAATTGGGTTTTCATTGTTGTTTCAGTGCGGGGTTGAGACAAAAGGTAAAATTGCACGAAAACTTGTATTTAATAGGATTGGACTTGATGGTATTGAGGCGTTAGTCCTCAAGGCTGGCCACGCGGAAGCAGTCTAAAGATTGCAGTCTTGTCATTTTAGTCTTGAGAATACAAATGTTTCCGAACTCATTTACCATCAGGTGGCGTGGCGTGTGTGAGTGGTGTGCCATCCCCTTGCCATAAAAAATATTTATGCTATTTATATTTTAGGCCGGAGCCCCACTGCTGCGCACGGTCAAGCTACACACGTGGGTACAAAAACGCTTTGTATGAAAATGTAGGTAGATACTTCCACAGAAGTCCACTAGCATGCTGCGCACAAAATGACGTCACTGATACACGCGTGGTCGGTTCCGAAGTGCCTGCCACGCACACGCTAGCGCGCGTGGCAGGCAAAGCGCCACCGCGACCCACGCTGCCCGTGCATTGCAGCGGAAAGGTGGCTTCAAGGGCGTCGCACACACCGCGCGCGCGTGGATGTGCGTGGCCCGCAGTGGGGAATGTAGACACACGCAGCTGACCAACGTAGCCACGTGGCCCACACGTTTTACGTGTGCTTGCATTGGTTGCTGTCAAAATGTTGACACACGTATCCAGACCAATGGACCCACGTGGGCGACGTGTATAGCGTGTCCGTGCGTAGCGTGCGCAGCAGTGGGGCTCCGGCTTTACCCACCGAGAAATTTTCATTGAACGTGTCCGTGCATTTTTGCATACATTTTTAAAATGATTAAAGACATCGGTGAAATAGACATTTGATATCTCACATGGTCACAAACCGACACTACTTTATAGAAGTTGTTGACCAAGGCAATTAGCAATGATATCCAAATTATCGAATTAGGTGCTGAAAAATATTTGACAGACTTTAATATCTTTAAAAATAAAGGCTTTTATGGCATGGAGAAAGCAAACTTTCACACAGAGCAGCTGATAGTGAAGTGAGGGAGCCTGAGACCTTTACAAGACTACAATCTTGATACTGCGAATGCATTGCAGTGTTTGTTGCCCGAGAACTGGATAAGTTACCACCTCTGACGTTGGACCTGGACTGCAGCAAGTTGCTTAAGGATCTTGTACGGCTCCGAAACGATGTCAGCAACATAAAGTCTAACTATATTACGGCAAATGAGTTGGACGAAATAAAGAGAGAAATACAAGATATGAGAAATATTACACCAGCACGATTATCCTTATGTAATGTCAACACACGACGAGGAGCCTGGTGCATGGACAGTGGTCCAATTGGACTATCGAATACTCAGAATTCAACTCTGAATGATAGTGAGAATATTGTAAAGGATATTATTACATCCTCATCGCCACCAGCTGACAACGAAATTAAAAATCAATATCGTTCAATAGTGGTTTCGGGTAGTTCGCCGTCTACCGCTCCGATAAATAAAACACCGCCGGCCGCTGCTGCGCCGAGCGAACTGACTCATCGCGCCGAACAGCTGATCAGACCTGTACATGTTCCTGCCGCGAATAATATGATTGACAGGCCACCCGGGTCAGTAAGCACAAATAAGGCAGAAAGAACTGGAAGCTTGTAAGCTACCGAAAAAAGAAGTCGAATAACAGATATAAAGGCCAGATGGGTATATTTAATGAACTTGATTGCAATTTTAAAGCTGCGGAACGTAAAATTCCTATGTTTATCACTAATATACATATTGATACAAAAGAAGATGACATAATTACCCATATCAAGCAGAAAACAAATGAGGTGGTTCACAAAGCGTACAAATTTCTAGTTTCTGAAACTAAACTAGAAATCTTTCTAGACAAGAGCGTATGGCCTAAGGGAATCATATTTCGAAAATTTGTAAATTTAAAATTTAAAAGAACGTTCGGAGAGACTGGGACCTCTGATGCCGGCAACACATTGAAATAATAATAATAATGAATATGATGAGTAAATACACACTAGTTAGTTTTAACTGTAAAAGCGTCAAGCGCTCTGTTGACAGTGTCAGGGAGTTATGTCGATCATCGGATATTATAGCGATACAGGAGACGTGGTTGCTGCCGGACGAGATCCCGTTCCTTAACACTATCGACCTTGATTTCGGGTCGACGGGGACCTCAGCAGTCGACACGGCGGCGGGGGTGCTGCGCGGGCGGCCCTACGGCGGGGTCGGCATACTCTGGAGGAGTGCGGTGTTCGCCAACGTTTCTATAGTGAAGTGCGGTAACCCTCGCGTGTGTGCTATTAAAGTAGTGACCAACGACCGGCCTTTTATAGTGATTAGTATATACATGCCAACGGATAAAAAGGACAATCTACCGGAATTTACGGACTGTCTCGGCGCGGTGAGTGCTATTGTTTGTGATTACGGCTTAGACTCTGTTTACATAATGGGAGACTTCAACGCCCATCCTTACGAACTCTTTTATAATGAACTAATAGCCTACTGCGGGGAACAGGATTGGTGTTTGGTGGACATTAAGTTATTAGGTGTTTTATCAGAGACCTATACTTATATTAGCGAGGCTCATCAGTGTAGGCGCTGGCTGGATCACCTCGTCGTGACGCAATCCGCATTGACATCAGTGCGCAAAGTGTATGTCGATTACAACGTCACGTGGTCTGATCATTTCCCTATCATAATGGAATGTGATTTTAATGTTTTAACGCCTAGGTTAAATAATCATAACTGCAATCTTAATCAGTCTATTGTGTGGGGGGGTAAGAACAGACAAACAGATTTTTGAATACACTCGGAAATGTCATAAAAAGTTAGCAATCATCGATTTTCCGTTGGAATTCAGAAACTGTGCCGATAACTATTGTGGGATACATAGGCATAGAGATATCATAAATATATTGTAAAGTGATATAGTGTCTGCCCTTAAAGACGCCGCATATGCCAGTTGGAAAGGTAGAAAATCTAAAAATAGGAAAAAAATTGTAGGGTGGAATAAGCATGTCAGGGAGGCTCACGGGGTGGCTAGAGAGAAATTTCATGAGTGGACAGTACATGGTAGGCCTAGAAACGGGCCATTCTTTGAAGAGATGTGTGGAAGCCGCAAGGTATTTAAGTCACGATTAAAATGGTGTCAGGACCATCAACACCAGATCAAAATGGATATAATTGCCTCCCATCATTCTAAAAAGGATTTTAGGTCATTTTGGAAGGCTACAGATAGTATGAAGTTTCGGTCTGGCCTCCCGGTGAGTGTCAATGGGGAAAATAACCCGAAAACCATTGCTGATCTTTTTAAGAATCACTTTTTTGTTAAACCTCTTTTGGGACCCAAGGCAGCAGAGAAGTGCGGGGCTGCGGCAAATACGACTGCGATCATGAACCCGGGTTTCGGAACAGCCGATGTAGACAAAGCCATCAAGTCCATGTCTGGGGGTAAATCTCCGGGACACGATTGCCTCAGCGTCGAGCATCTCCAGCACGCTGGCCCTCACATTTCGAGAGTGTTAGCAATGTTTTTTAAGTTATGTGTAATACATTCATACTTACCTGACGACTTAATGAGAACGATTGTTGTGCCTATAGTGAAGGATAAAACGGGAGACTTGTCAGACGTAAACAATTATAGGCCAATATCACTCGCAACGGTTGTAGCCAAGGTATTTGATAGTGTGCTTAACACACGGCTGAATGAGTATGTGGAATTAAGTCATAATCAGTTTGGTTTTCGTCCGGGACTATCTACAGAAAGTGCAATTCTGTGTCTTAAGCACACTGTCAAGTATTATGTGGCCAGAAAATCGCCAGTTTATGCCTGCTTCCTTGACCTGTCTAAGGCTTTTGACCTGGTTTCCTATGAGGTTTTATGGAATAAACTTGAAGGCATAGAACTTCCTTCTGGGCTGGTTCAAATTTTCAAATACTGGTACGGAAATCAGGTCAATTGCGTTAGGTGGGCGGATGCGCTTTCAGACCCATATAGGTTGGAGTGTGGGGTGAGGCAGGGGGGGTTAAGTTCGCCCACACTCTTTAATTTATACATAAACGAGCTTTTTGATGCGCTTAGTAGAATGCATGTCGGGTGTCATATTGACGACGTCTGCGTCAATAATATTAGTTATGCAGACGACATGGTTCTACTGAGCGCATCAGTATGCGGCATACGTAAACTATTGGGAGTGTGTGAAACTTATGTTGGTACCCATGGCCTTAAATACAATGTCGCCAAGAGCCAATATATGGTATGTGAGGTCGGGCGTGGCAGGACACTTGAAGTGCCACCCATCAAGCTTAACGGGGCAACCCTTGACAGGGTTGATGATTTTAAATATTTGGGGCATCTAGTGTCGTGGGACCTAAAAGACGATAATGACATCGAACGGGAACGGAGGGCTCTGTCGGTCCGGGCCAACATGATAGCTCGTAAGTTTGCGCGCTGTACGAGGGAGGTGAAGCTTACATTGTTTAGAGCATACTGTACCTCCCTGTACTCGTGCAGCTTACGGAGGTGTTATACGCAACGGGCCTATGGAGCCCTCCGCGTCCAGTATAACAACGCGTTCCGGGAGATAGTGGGGCTGCCTCGCTTCTGTAGCGCATCAGGTATGTTCGCAGCCGCCGGGGTCGACTGCTTTCATACCACCATGCGCAAGCGGGCCGCATCCCTGGTGCGCCGCGTGCGGGCCAGCCCCAACATCATCCTCAGCATGATAGGGAGCAGGGTAGACTGCCCCTATTTGCGTCACTGCTGTGGGCTACATGCTCCATGTAATAATAAGTAAATTTAAGGATAATAATTAGCATAAGTGTATTTTATTAACATATAGGATTAAGCAAACACTAACAATATGAGTTGTAACTATTTTTACTCGAAATAAATGATTATTATTATTATATTATTATTATTATTGCCAACCCAGAGAACTGAACTGGTCATTTCACATTCTTTTAAGCTTAAGTTTGACGAAGATTATGCTAGATTACGTACTATCACGCCCAATGAAACTCCTACCTGACCTGCCACAGTGAAGTTATAATTGAAGTGGCAACAAATTCTAGGTAAGTATATTATAAATGTGAAAGTTTCTGTGGGTGTGTGCGTGTATGTGTGTGTGTGTGTGTGTGTGTGTGTGTGTGTGTGTGTGTGTGTTAGTTTGTTACTCCTTCACGCTGCAATGGCTGGACGGCTTTGGATTTTGAATAAGATAAGATAGCTTATACCCTTCATTAACACATATACTACTTTTCATCCCGGAAAATGTTAAAGTTCCCGAGGGAATTACGATAATTGAAATCTACGCGGACGAAGTCACGGGCAGAAGCTAGTTCTTTATAATGTCACGTGAATTACAGAATTCCCAACAACTCTAAAAGCTTGTTGTTCATTCTGTAACCACATTTTGCACCAACAGCTAAGATGTTTACTCTGCTAAGATGTCTATTTCACCTTCTTTATTATTTTCAGGGCACTTATTGCTGCTCAGATTATGCGGTTTCGTTCCACTACGTAGATATCAGAGATATGTATGTGTTCGAGTATCTTATCTACCATTTACGGCCGTACGGAATACGATACGGAGAGACGTCGAAAGTAATAGGCAGCAATGAGACCATTGGCGATATTCTCTTGAACAACACATCTCTTAATTCATCGACGAATGTTCGCTTTGGCTTAGCTACCTCATCGCCTTTGAGCATTTGATCAAATTTGTAAATATACAATTATAATGCCTCATAATTGTGTATAAGATACAATTTTTATTTTTTACCTTAGGATATACATATGTATAGGATATGGTGATGACACTGATGACGATGATGGGTGGGGAGTCCAGGCCGGAGCGGGCGACCGGTCGATCGGTGTTCCGGTCATTTGGTCACAATGAAAGACTAACTACGAAAGTAGTTCTAACGATTTTATATTGACTTGTGGTCAATTATTGGACACAATGTTAAGGTAGACTATAGTAATACTGAAATCCTTTTGTCACCTGTATATGTTTATGGTACTTGTCAGTACCTATAGTCGTGCAATCAATATTTTAGAATTTGATTTTGATTGCCTCTTAATGCTCCACCTCGGAAATTTGTCAATGGAATATGAAGCTATTGTAAATGAAATAAAGTCAATTTTCTAATTTGATTATTAAGTAATAAAAATAAAAGAAATTTCACTTGATTTCCTATGCACTAGACTTTATTTCAATGACCTTAATAACCTCGTAAGGCCCAGTGTGGAATAGGATGTACATTACCAAGGCAATTTAATTTGAACTGTATTGCAAAGCTATAAAGTTTATTTTTCTTTCTTAATAAATAGAAAAAGTCATTATCGAACAAATGTAATTGAACTTTATTGCCTTGATGGTAGATTCAAAGTCCCACTGACAAAAAACTGGCGGTTTGTAGTATGGTGGGCCTTACGAGGTTATGTACTATTTTCAGTACAAGTAGCCTCACAAGGTCAGTCGCCAAGAATTTTTCATCCGACGTGCCAGAGTCGTCACCTAAATAATGCAAAATAAAACATACCTCTATGTTTTCTTGCCATATATTATAAACGATGTAGGTATAACAACTTGCGTAAAAACATAAAAATGTTGTCTGTTGAAATGAGCTGGATATTTGATGTCTTTATGTTCTATTCTTGTGCCTTTTAGTTTTTCTGTTAAAATGTTTGATTATGTTCCCTGTGTTGCAGTGTATTTCTAAATAAATTTAGTAAGCTTGTGTTCTGAGATTAGGTTTCTCATATTTCTCACGGGGCAACTAAAGCTCGCTAGTACCAACCTTAAGGTGGGTTTAGACCAAACGAGCGAATGGTCTAGAACATGTTTTGTCTTTATTTTTACAAAGAAAACGTAAGAGGTAATTAGAATTCTTGTTCGTTCGCTTCGTGTAAACCCAGCCTTAGACAATGCGTTAACCTAGTTGGTAGTGACCTAGCGGTTCTGGGTTCGAGTCCCGGTATGGGCAAATATTTGTGTGATAACCACGAGTATTTATTTAAGAGTCTTATTTTTTTTCTATGTATTTAAGTATTTCTTTCTCTACATAGGTATTTTTATCGTGGGCTAGTACCCATAGTACAAGCCTAGAGATTAGTTTGGGACTAGGTCGATTGGTGTGATATTGTCCCCTGATATTTATTATTTATTATATTATGATATTAATTCGATAACTTAATCCTGTAAACGCTAAGAACAACTAAAGTTGTTGTGTGCTACCACGCCATAGACGCTTATAGTCGTCAGTCGTCACATATACAGTTTTAAAAGATGGATTACTTATGTTGAATTTTTCATAGCTTTTGAAACATGCTTGGCGTATGAGTGACACAATTGGTATTTGACGGAGGGCGTCGAAAATGTTAATTAATTAATTGATTTGAAAGGCAGACAATTTTACTCTCTAAATCTATAACTCCCTCACTTTTTACTAGGTTCTCAAAAACCCAGATTCGAAATATTTGAAGATAAGTTAATAAACAATACCCTAATTTGAATGTTTAGTTTTGGGATTCCGAGAGGTATATTGAGAATCTGGTATTTTAAAATACTGGTATTTTGGGAATGAGCGTTATAATTAACCTAGTACATAGATAGGTAACGTTTTTTTTTGTTTACGATGAACCGTTGGTTTTAAACCAGTAGAGAATGTTTTAAAGCGTAAGTGCACTTTGTATTGTGCAATAAAGTTTAATTAAACATAGTTAGTGCAACCCTTTTACTCATTGACGCACTATAACTAAAATATGCTTTAAATACATTTTGTCGTTATATTAATTTCATACTGACAAAGCATACTTTAACTAAAATCAGGTTTGTTGTAAGTACGTTTATGACTAAATAGTTAATAATATACTGTTCAATAAGGTTTATTATTAAAGTAATATTAATTATACAATTGTTTTTTTTTTCAATAATAAGGAAAGCTATTTCAAGCAGTGTGCCACATTCCTACTAGGTACATCATCATTCCTCAGCCGATGTGTCCAATTGTTACCTACTGCCGGAAAACCGTTCAATAAAATCTCACACACACATAAATGTTACCTTGAGAAAAGTCTGGTACAGTCGATTTCTTAAATATGGGTGCACTATAATACCTTGTCTATTTAATGTCATGTTTAAACTGTCATACATGAATTGCTAAAGTGATTAAAGTGACAAGGTACTAAAGTGTACACATATTTATGAACTCGACTATACCTATCCGCCATTTCTGGATATATTCTACAGTAGGACTAGCACAAGTTGGTTTTTCTCGCTTGTCACTCAGTGCGTGTCTATCGTATCAATGTAGGTATCAATAATATGTTCTAAAGCAAATGAAAATGGAAATCAATATTGCCACAAAAACTTCTTTTCACCAAGGGAAGGCTGCCGCCCTTGTAAACAACTGGAAGCGGAGATCGTTAGGATTTTGGGATTCACTGTTGCCTCCGTACAGTAAAACGAGGAGGTCTCTCCTGCTTCGGCGACCTGCACCGGTGTGGCATTGGTGCTTAGGAAAACGGTAGTGTTATGTTCGAGGCATCTCTGTTTTTCAGTGTCGATAGAAATTACATTTTTTCTTATCCAATAAGGAGTGAGAATGTATTACAACACCTGAAGGCCACACCTGCCTAACACAAGTTTTTTTTTTTGGAAATTTTGCAAACATTCATATTCATATTCAGGGTAACCTATCGCAACCTCGAAATTTTTTTGACCGAATTTCATTTGACCGAAAACGTTTCTCCGATGGCACGATTCGTAATTTTTTTATTTCACCACTTGACATTAAGTAAACATAAGTATCTTTAGTCCGAGCAACTTTTCTCCTTGTAGTTACTTGCCGTATGTATTGTTACGTATTTTATTTCAAAGCCTATTTTTCATTACACCAGTGCTACAATTAGCCTTACGTTTCGTATTTTGTTTCTTAACCCATTTTTCACTTCATCAATGCTACATATAGTTTTCCCTACATTACTTCAAATATTCATTCCGGTAAAAAAATCTTGCTTGTAATTTGTTACTATCCAGAAAATGCGCCGAGCAAGAAGAATTAGGGCACAACCGATACGGATAGGTTAGGTAAGAAGGCCAAGGCGGGAGCTTTGCTCCCGCCTTGGTCTTCTAGGTTTTTTATTTCTGCCCAGAAAATCTTGCTTATAATTTATCCAGAAAATGCAACGATGAAGACGAATCAGGGTAGAACCGAATCGGACAGGTTAGTATAGTCGATTTAAAAATAGGTAAACTATTAATAAACCGAGCCGTTACATTGGGCAAATGATACTAAGGTAAAATCAAAAATGGGAAATAGATAAATTGACAAACCATTACATTGGACATCTGTTTGTACGCCGAAAACAGTATTACGGAATAGATAATTTGTCAAATCTGTAAAAAACCTAAACAAGTAATGACTAAATGAAAATATTCGAAGTGATCTTTCGGGCAAACGTAAAAAAACCCAAACCATAGTTTTCGAATAATATTTATCGAACCAAAATTCGGTCAAACATTTTTCGGAGTTGAGATAGGTAACCATATTCAGTCTACCGAGACGATTTCATTTTTGATCTATTTCATTTTTTTCCAAATTTATTCTACTTTAAGGTGTCCATAGTAACTTCTGCTGTAAAGCAGGCCCATGGCGGTAAAAAGGCTTTTCAAGTGTTTAAAAATAATCTGGAGGGCTTTTTAATTGGAAAAAAATTTGATTGTCATAGCCTCTTCATCAATACACATCACTGAGAAAAACAGCAAACTCCTTCAGTGCAAGTTAAAAAGCACCAATTCCATGGGCTACAAAGCTTATATTTGATGAAAATATAGAAAATGTGGTTACAGAATTATCAACAAGCTTTTAGAGTTGTTGGCAATTCTGTAGCTCTGCCTACCCCAAACTGGGAATAAAGGCGTGAGTTTGTGTATGTGTGTGTAATATAGAAATTACAAACTTTTTACAAGAAGGACGAATAAGCAAAACCAGAACTTTAGAATAACCTTCTTAAGCTTTAGTTTTGCTTATTCGTCCTTTTTTGACGCTTTTTGACAACTTCTATAAATGTCAATTGAGAATGACTTTTGAAAATGTATGTTTACTAGTTTCTTAAATAAAAATCTTATAGAATCACCAAATTAAGTGCATGTTTTGCCAGTTTTAGACATGTATGGGTATTTAATAGGAGTAAATACGAAATACCGCTTCGTGAGCCGGGTGAAGTCGTTGCTTCGATCTCAGTTTGTGCTTACGTTACTGATTGGAGTCTTTGCTGGATATTTTTGTTCGTATATTTTATTTCCACCGCCTAAACTCGTGGCATCCAGGTAACTATTTTACATGAAATAATCTGTATCTAAGTTAACACAAAAGTAAAAATATAAGATTGTAGACTTATTTAGTCCTGTTGACTGTGTATTATAAATCATAAGAATAACTAACTACTGATAAACAAATACATATTGATTTAACGAAAAGCAGCACTGCCCTTATAAATAAAAATATTATTTAATCGATACACCGTTCAACAAACGTATCATTACGCAGAAGTTTAACTTCATCGAAAAGCATTTCTCACCGCATGAGATAATTTGTTTTGGTATTTGAAGCTTAACCTAACCTTACTACGTGGAAGATGGGGTGGCTTCGTACACTTTTTACTCTAAGCCTTGTAAAAAAAAACTGACCGCTATTTTTAAATGAGATGAATGTTACTTCATCTTCCACTTATTTGGCTATAATAATTGTGTATTTTAGTTTGGATACAAAGCGACTGTGCCAAAATATAATGGTTTTCCCAAAAAGTGGGAAATGTACGAATGTACCCCATACGAGGGGTGGCTTCGTACACTATTCGTTTTTTCCCAGGATTCATTGGATTTTTAGCTATTTCACCTGTTTCAGTCACCTTTTAGGCATATCCTACTGACCTGCTTTTGTGATTATAATTATTCTTGGTATAGATTTTTTTTACTTTCATGGGGTGCATTCGTACAGTATAAAATTACATATATTTTGACTGTACGAAGGTACCCCAACCAAAACGTTCCGAAAAAAAATCTTAATAAAAAATAACTGTTAAAGTAATCCCAAAACCATTGTTTAAATATTAATCTCAAGCATCTAAGTAATTACAAACTATAAAATTTTTTTTTTTCTTATTCAAGTAAAACTTATTAGAGACAGACGCATTCAAAGGAGAACCAAAAATTACTTTCGGGTCGCGAAAACACATATTAATTATTTCTGGCGAAATCTGCTGCCGCACTGCCATCGCTTTTTGGGGGTAGCCTATACATATGAGCGGCAGTCACGCATACAAATATGAACGCTTCAGCATGTTGGATAGTCGAGATATGACCACTGTACGAATGCTTCCTTTGTACGAAGCCAACCCATCTTCCCCTAATTAATGTTTAAGATATCCTGAAAAACATCATGGCTTTAGCAGAAAATAGCGTTCGATCAAATGAAATTCGATGAAATTATACAATCGTTGAAGTGAAATTCGATAAAATGATGGGTTACCCCTTACAATCCAATTGGCGGTATCTCATATTCAATAGCCAAAGCAGATTAAATCCTCTCAGGTTGGCAATGAGGTTGCACTTGCTACAGCAGAATGTCTGAGATACCGCCATTAGTCTTAGCAGGGCAAAACAGGTGCCATGGTGTGAAGCCAGACGATCGTAATTTTTTGAGTTGTGAGTCGCGTAATTTCTGCTTCATATAAAAGTCCAACTCATATTGCGTCGCCTTGTGAACCAAACTCGGAGTTTTGTATGAAACCGAATGTAGCAGAAAACGCGACTCAAACCTCAAAACAATTACTTACGCTCGTCCGTTCACCCTTAGGTAGGCAGTAGCTAAATTTAAGTAAATTGTCTCTAAAATATTTCTGGGTACGGCGGTAAGTATTCAAGAGCAGTTTTTTTTTCTAGGGACCCTCCGTATTACGACGCAGGGCATCCAGTCATTTTGGCAATCAAGGAACATGAAATCGACGAGCCTGCTCATAGGGACGATAACAGATCGGTCGCTGACGAGTTGGCAAAGAAAGTGAGGGTGCTATGTTGGGTGATGACGCTGCCGAAGGACCATGTGAACAAGGCGCAGCAAGTCAAGGCCACGTGGGGGAAACGGTGCACTAAGCTGCTCTTTATGAGCTCTAAGGAAGGTGGGTATTACTTATTGATGCTTACCAAGATCTTATTCAAAGGTGGTGTGAAACTTTTCACCTTTTCAACGCCATATCCGCACCGCTGGTTCAATACCAACGGATAATTTTCTGTCATGGTTGCCAGCGCAAACAGGCCTAAGTGTACGTGAGGCAAGGTTGACATTCGCTTTGGTATTAAGATATCATTGGCGTAGGAGTGACGTCTTTTGCTTTTGACTTATCGTTAAAAAGTTTAAATGCCACAATCATTGTTTAGCATTACATTAGGTAGTACTTACTATGAAGTAACCTTTATGAGGTTAAGTTTGTACCACAATATATATCGGTCGGCGGCGGTGCCCTGTGAAATGACTAGAACAGAGGCATTCAATTAAAGTCCTCAAAGTTGGCAACCCATATGCAGTCTTGAGATTGTCATCGAAAGATCGCAATCTCGAAATTAAAAATGTCTATCGGCTTCAGGGTCAACTTACCATCAGGGGCACGTTTTATAAAGCTACAAGTTACAATTTTACAGGTCTAAACTGGCAACACTGCTCAAATAGCTGAGGCCTGTTTTATAAAGCTACAAATTACAATTTACAGGTTACAAGTTTCCATTTGACACGACCTCGACCAATGACGACCAGCCATTTGAGCAGTGTTGTCAGTTTAGACCTGTAAAATTGTAACTTGTAAAACGTGCCCCTCCCTGGTCTTCATTGGTCGAGGTTGTGTCAAATGGAAACTTGTAACTTGTAAATTGTAATTTGTAGCTTTTTTTCGTTGTGAAAGTTTTGTGTAATTTTAATTTTAATTGGGATTTTTAATTGCAATTTTAATTGTGATTTTATTTTTAACTTTGATTTTTAATTTAATTTTAATTTTAATGTTTATTTAAATTTTATGTGTAATATGGAAATGTTATTTCTGAAATAAATAATTTTGAATTTGAATTTGAATTTATAAAACAGGTCCCAGGTGGCCTGTGTGCTGCAGGTATTTATTTTTTTGAGCACCACAATGGATACTACCAAGTACAATATTAAACAGGGCACTAAATGAATACTTACCTAATGTAATGTGAGTAAAGGGTAGATAGCTAGCGTATAATAATAAGCGTGGGTAGCTTCCTGAGCCGCCACACTGTCATGTGTTAGTGGCCAATAATCCATTATATTTTTCTTTTTATCCGACTGCCAAAAGAGGAGGGTAATCTTTTGACCTGTAGGTATGTATGTGGCCCGGTGGCGGATGTCACTGGGTTATATATATTTTTTTAATGTGAAATTGGCGCAGTAATATATATATACATGATAATTGATAACTAACATCGATTTCGACGCAATTATATTTTATATTTAGATACGTTACGCTCATACTAAACGCATTCGAAAACCGTCGCCAATTACTGACAGTTGCTACGTTGCCTTATTTCTACAGACAAAGACGGCAATTCGTAGCGAACGCTATTGTTAGAAAGAGATAAATAGTTGTTTCAAATTGCGTACCCGAATGACGCGGCGTGCCCGCTCATGGCTGCCATATAGCTACCCGTCTTTATCGCACTCATGCGATATCTAATTGTGTATCTCATGTTTCACAGTGAGTTTTGACAGTGACACCACCGGTGCACATTAAACAAAGTATGGCGATGTAAAACAAAATGTAAAAAATATTTACGGTACTTACTAATGAAATGAGACATGCTTTCTTCCTTTTATAGTCACAGTATAATTTCGGCAGCCTCGAAAAACATAAGACGGCATTTTTTATGACTTATATTTGTTGCTTTTCGGTAATTAAACTTTACTGTTTTTGACGCGTGCGTGTCAGCGGCCACGGCGCGACTGAACGATAGTAAGGCAATTACCTTCCCTTTCGAGGAACGCTTTTGCGCGCAGATGACGTATCTTAATATAAAATATCATTGTTTCGACGACATTATTCAAACACCAGTTGGGTTTTTAAAGCTTGCTTTTTGTTACACTGGTTAGGCCGTAAACATCCCTTTCGACCGCTCAAACCGAAAGTCAAGCCAAGTTTAGTATTGTGATCATTCTTCCTATTCAGACAGCTTAGTAGGATGATGGCACCAGTTTTCGACACTTTAAACTGACAGGCACCAGTAATGGACACCTAACTCTTAATTCAAAGTCCATACGGTCATAAATTGATTGTTCCAAAACAAATTAACAACCCTTATCTTCTAAATAAGAATCCGGTGTCCATCATTGTTCCGTGCCCATTACTGGTTCCGTCACCCTATTGTGATTTTTCTTCTGATTTTTAAAGACGCAGATCTGCCCGCAATAAAACTACCTTTTGAAACGGAAAGACGTGATCAACTTTGGGCTAAAACAAAAGAAGCCTTCAGATACGTGTACGAGCACCATTGGGAAGATGGGGATTGGTTTCTCAAGGCTGATGACGACACGTGAGTTTTGTGAGGCCTTTAATTGGAAAGTTGTACCTAATAGTTATGGCAACTAACTAGGTGTTTAATATTTTTCCTTATTTTCAGATACGTTATTTTGGAGAATTTGCGCTACTTATTGTCTGAACATAATACTAACGAGCCAGTGTATTTCGGGTGCCGGTTAAATTCTAAAACTAATCAGGTATTTGCGTCACTAAAGTCATTTGGGGCAAAGGCGTTTACTGGAGTTTGTCGCATTTTCACCGTAGATGCACTTGCGCTTACGGCGGACTGCCAACACTTCGCATTCTGGTACGCGGTCACCACTCTAAAACCTTTCCGCCACAACTGCTATCGGTTCTACCAGCAATGTGATCCATAGTGGTCTAAGAATCAAATTAGTTAAGCGTACCTAATTATTATTGGTTAGTAAAATTTTCAAACAGAATTGCAAAATGATCACATTGCTACTTTCAGGTTTGTCTTAGCAAAGTCGATGGAGCCCTACACTGCGGGGTTCCTATTCTTGGGCATTTTGCCCTTCGAGCATTTGAAGTTACCTAACGAACCTAACCCACCTAGTAACGGAAACGAAGCGGTCATTTTGCAACTCACACATTTGAGATTTAGGCCAAAAGCGATCTATGGTAATTTTGCGAGTCGGTAATTTTGCGACCGAATCATTCTACTACTACCCCGTTATTTTAACCTATTAACCTACCTACTGAATTAAATCGATCTATGCAATATACACGATCAATAAAATGGCTCTCCAACTATTCTACCTAGAATCCTTACATGGGTAAACTTACAAGGAACCGTCCAGGAAGATCAGAGGATTCTACTTTGCGGGTAGCACGGGACAGATCCTTGGAGAAAGTCTTTGTCCAGGAGTGCTAGTTTTTCGGCTGATGATTAAGATGATAACGCTTGCTTGATTTCATCTAGAGCTTCATGAGTGGAGGAGCTGGCTATGTTCTGAGCAGGGAAGCGTTACATCGCCTGGTGAACATAGGTCTGCCGTCCCCACATCTGTGTGACCTCAATCATACAGGAGCAGAAGACAACATGATGGGTATGTTCAATCTTAGCACAAGGACATTTTTTGGGGGATTCTCAGACATGTTTAATATATTTCAATCTGTTGGATTTGTCGGTTGATGACGGACATATTCATCTGAAACCATGGATGATTGGGTCCTTTTTTCACCCGACGCGTATTCCAACAGTATTCAATCTGACTTCGATCCTGTCTCTTGTTTTTATCCGGTCACGGTCAATAAACCAAATACTCATAGGTGACAAAGGTCATATTTTCAAAGTCAAGTTAGGTCACGTTAGTCTAGTTGGTTGGTAGTGACCCTGCCTTCGAAGCCAGCGGTCCCGGGTTCAAATCCCAGGGCGGATATTTGTGTGATAAGCGCTTCGTTCCTGAGTCTTGGATGTTTTCTATGTATTTACATATATACATAATCTCACGCCTTCGTTCCCAGAGTGGGGTAGGCAGAGCTACAGAATAACAAACATCTCTAAAAACTTGTTGATAATTCTATAACCACAATTTGCACAATTAGGCTAAGATGTTAACCAGCGTATTAGTGACAGGTTGCAAGCCCATCGCCTAACAGTACTACAAGCCTTTATTCCCTTAGTCGTCTCTTACGACATCCACGGGAAGACATGGAGTGGCACTATTCTAACTCGGCAACCACACGAGGCTTTTCTATGTATTTAAGAATGTATTTCTCTATACAGATGTAGTGAAATATCCTTTCACATCGTATTTTCTCGAAAATGTTCGTATTTGTCATGCTACTTCAGTCTGACTCAGTACCCATCAAGACTAGGTGGGGGAACGTCGCATTGCGAGAGTGATAATCGATATAGAGTGGTTAATACCAGAGTATTTTTTTGTTAATTAAGATTAAGTTTGTTTTCAGGTCTTTTTAATAGTCATGCCGAAAGCATTAAGACCTGGGAAACGTTTAGATCGACAAGCCTGTGAAATTATTTTCAAATTTTATTTACATTTCTTCTTGTTTACCTACACATAATTTATATATATTTGATCTTAGTGGTTTTAACATCTCTGTGTGATATACTTCAACTTCGTGGTTTGACATTTGACACTCATAACTAAAGTACTCTATTTGTTTAATACAAACATGTCACTTAAAAATTCAATAATTCATAGACACGTGGGCATCATTCGGAAGTAGACGTGAGTTCCGAGTTTTCACGATGTGAAAGGATTATTTACTAGATCTGTACATATAAGTAAGTTCATCGTAGTCTAACACCCATAGTACAAGCCTAGAGCTTAGTTTGGGACTAGCTCTATTTGTGTAAGATTGTCCCCTGACATGTATTATTTATTTAAGGTATTTGTCTGGAGAAGCTCGGAGTGAGAGCGATGGACAGTCGGGACAAGTTAGGGCGAGGTCGCTTCTTCCCAAATTTACCTCGGCATCATATATTCTTGGCGAATGAGGATTCCTGGTTTGAGAGGTTAGCTTACTACCCTAGTGACGAGGTAAGAAATTTTTAAAATAGGACTACGTAATACCTAGTAAGGTATTTAAAGGAATACTTCTCTTTAAAACTAGGTATTTGTGCCCTTGAAAGGAGCGTCCTCACTGAGAACATTCGCGTGTAATGAGCATTCGGCGCGAACATCGAGTGATGTGTAAGCTTTGTGGGTGAATTGCAAAAATATTGTACATAGTTAAGGAGTTAATGGAGATAACGTTAACTTTCTTAAAATGGTTTTTCCTTTTTGTAACGAAAATTATCCATATGATTATATGACTTATCTTCGTTACACAAAGGAAAAAGTTAAGGATTGTTAAAGATTTTTTAATTGAGCCCTTAACTGTGTACTATATTTTTGCAATTCACCCTTGTAACACTAGGCTCAACGTTCACACCACTCGAACATTCACGCGAATGCTCTCAGTGAGGACGCTCCTTGGAGTAGTTTGAGGACCCAATTTTTTTTTTAATCAAAAGTTGCATTTACTCCAGTTAACCTTATAGTGTTTTCAATGCACGAAAAATTAAGTACCTACTTAGTGTGCTGTGGTGAGACTTTTTAGATAAGATTAGTTAATATAAAAAGATTTCTGTAATCCCGGACTAAGATAGTAGGTACGAGTATACCCGGTACCGCTAATAACACTCAGGGCCGAGATTAAGCGGTAAAAACGTTTTGATAGCTCTTATTTACTTGACAGTAATGGCCGCCGAGTTAAAACCAACACCTTAGGCCCTGTAATACTAATGGGAGTTATGTATATCATTTTGAATTAACGATGTATAATATTATAATACTGGTTTATTTGGCAACTGACAAGGTGGCACGTTATAGTACATTACTGCACAGACCGGGAAATAGGCCGTTGCGGGACGAGTAGAGTTAGCGTGGCCGAGACGCAGTCGAGGCCGCGCTATATACGAGTCCAGCAACCGCCATTCCCGGTCGAGGCTTGTATAGTGCTTTTCTCCAACAATGTGAGGAAATTTAACACAATTGTTAATAATATTAAACACAGTCCCAACATTTCCTTGAAAAAAAGAACAGAAACGTACGATTTAGTATAACACTGAAATAAAGCATTACATAAAATCACAAATTTAAACGTAATAAATTCAATTTGAATAAAATATAGTTTAAGCTATAACATTTATTACGCGTTTATGTTATTTCGGCAATTTATTTTGTTTATGAACGTAATTTCTATTTAAAAAAGTCAAACTATTTGACACACTTTTAAATACGTTGTAAACGCTGTTTGAAAAGGCTTAACTTTTTGGTCTATGACATTTAAAAAGTAACTTATACAAGGAAGAATTTGGATTACACGAGTGTTTGGCTGTTTGGAGATAGTTACCCTAGTCCCAACATGGTTTTTAAAAGTAAACCACCAGGTACGTAATGAAATTTCATACATTTTCGCGGCCGCTGCCGTTGGTAAATAATAACTTTGTTTTTTTTTAATTTTGCCTGGACCTGGAACTCAGAACTTCGCGGACTGATTTTACAACAGTAAGGTTAACATTTCCGAGCATGTGGGAGAATAGTACATTATTGCCTAGGCATGGAAGCAGGCAATTGCGGGCCGAGTATTGGATTAAACGGACGAGCTTGCGAGTCCGTTTAAAAATACGAAGCCCGCAATTGCTTTTCCTGCCGAGGCAAATATAGTGCTTTTCTCAAAAATCGCAAGAAAAAAATTGTGTTGGAGTCAAATCTTCATCGCTTGAACTCATTTTTTGAATTGCATACAAACAGAAACTTCATGTGATAAAACCATCACTCCTTACCGCCTTTTTGTTTATGACAAGGAGAAACGCAATTCTTGTTTTAAAAAAAACATAAGGTATTCCAGGCACAAATAAAAAAGTTATGTTTCGAGTAAAATTTGGATGTATAAGACTTGTGCCCTCATTTTATTATGGCCCATTTCACTTTTTAAAAAGTTACAAGCTAGATGGTAATGGAATTTGTATGCAACATTGCGGGCTTGTGTAGCGAGCACGCAATGTTTTTTTTTTTAAATTTGAGAACTGTCAGTAAACTATGTACTTCGCGTCTCAATATGTAGATAGGAATGTCAACATTTCCGAACATTTTTGAGAAAAATTTATTTATTGTCAGTGTGTAACACCCATGCCTCTTTTTCTCTAAACTAATTTAAGACCAAAATCCTAAGCTCAACGGGCGCACATTCGCTGTGATTACTGCATTTTGGTTTAAGTGTAGGTATTTTTATCAATAAAACTTACCTGAATATTACTGGTTACACGAGTTCTCATTCATATTTTAAGAAACAATGTTAAAATAAAGAAATAATCAAGATGGGAACTGTCAGATTTTCGTCTTTAATTAGATTTTCGAGTATAGAAGGGTTAATGATTATGATATCGTCCGGTTTATTCTTATCCTCTTTTTTCAACAAACCTTTAAAAATTAAAAAGACGAGAGCTTCTTTTTAATTTTTAAAGGTTTAATTATTAGTAATTAATATTTTCAGGGTCTCCAGTGCTGTTCAGATTATGCGATTTCTTTTCACTACGTTTCGCCGCTACAGATGTACATCTTTGAGTACCTTATCTACCATCTAAGGGCATACAGGAATACGACAGTGTTACCAAAACAAGCGGATATTAAACTAACGACAGCTGAACTCCCGTAGTTATAAGCCGTAGGTCTTGACAGTGATAAGCAGTGATCGGAATAGGTAGAGCTAATTTGCCTATACTTGACGCATATTCATTCATGCGTGAGAGAGATGGGAAAACATTATTGAATGAACATGCATCAAGTTTAGGCAAATTAGCTCACCTATTTCCGATCACTGGTGATAAGTCAATGCTGAACAAAATATAACCTCAAACCAGACCTTCAAAACGTTATGAAAAATATCGTCAATTCACTATATTTCGTTAGAGTATTAAGGTTCGTTTAAATATAAGTTGCTACATCGCAATAAAATCAAAATCATAAACCAGGAACAACGTTATAATAACGTTTTTAATGCCCTAAGTAAAACAATCGTGCAGCTGGTGATTTTTATGATGTACATTAGATGGGCGGCAATGAAGGCAATCGCGATAATTTTCGAACCAGTAAGTTAAATGCAGTAATAAGGCAGTGATACAGGTCACGTATTAGTTGCGAGTGATAGCCTTATTTGCTTATAAATAAGGTCGATCAAATTTGCACGGGCGCTCAAGTGATTATCGTTATTATATATCGATATGAAGTTCATTATCGTTATGAAGACTCCTAGTTTTATAACGTTATAATAATAACGTTATAACGTGTGAATTGTGATATAATTATAAAATTATCGTAAAAAAGCGTTATTTAAAGGTCACAAACACATAATTATTTCGCTAGCTCGCGCTCTTACCTCGGCACTCGTGCCTTAAGAGCTAATTATGTACCGTTGCATACATACATTTATTTCTAGTTTGTAGTAATTATATCTTTTCTTAATAAGCTTCTGTAATTAAATATTTTTCGTATTTTTACACATTTAAATCGTTGTAAACCAGTTTTTGTAAAGTTAAAAATTGAGATATCAGTTGATCACGAATCACCGTCACTGCGCATAACCATGGTAATAACAATGCTATAATAATTATAAAAGAACTTATTACCATGGCAACACTCATTATAGAACTGTTTTCACGCTTCGGTAACGATATAGGTGGTATTCGGATACCGTTAACGATATCGCATTGGCGATTTATGGTACGCGAGTAGAGAAACTGTAATAAAGACTACGTACAGTGCGATAGCTCCATACATTTCGAGTCGATAGAAAAACGAAACGTTAGCTTTTGCATCTTGGCTCGGCCTGCCTGTGTGACTCGATTACAGTTTTGTTTGATTATTGTACGTACAGCCAAGTGTGGCTTTGGTAAGCCCATCACACAATAACAACTGCAAAATTGAATCTACCAGCATGGCAATAAGGTTTAATTGACTTTGTTATACAATTCCATTTTCAAATTTATAACTTGTCCGCATTACGATATATCTAGTTGAAATTATATTGCCTTGAATATGTGTATCTTATTGCACATGATAGTAGTTTTAGAGTTTCGGGGCAGTAGTCCAACTGCTCTGTTCAACTAACCAAAATTAGTATCATAAATATTAGGTAGGTTTAGGTTATATTAGTCCTTCAGCTGGCCCGGAGGGCCAAACCACCCGGAAATAGGAGCTCCGGAGGACAGTAGTTAGGAAACAATTTTTAAATTAAAGGCAAAGTTCGTTGCACACGATTTATTTAAACTTTAAGTCAAATATACAAGTAGTTACAAAAATATATATTAATCTGAAATAAGACAAAGATGTCAACAACTTAGTGAAACATGTCACAACTTAATAAGTAATACAATGATAATAAGAATAAATGTATATGCTAAATACAAAATTGAAAAAAACTTTGCTGTTGGTTGTAATATACCTACTTATACCGCTGTTACGAACTTGGTGTCCGTATTAAATCAGTCTAATGACAAAACTTTACCTAACATACTAGTGCCTAGATATTAATTCAACCTGAACCGTGCTTGGTGTAGTAAGATATTGGACAGGTGGAATACCACCCTAAGCTAGGTTATTGTTGAAACTTAGTCGGTTTTTACACTTTGAAGGCAATTACATGTAACAATCTTATATAATTCCTCCAAATTAACTAGTCCAAGTAAACATTATCTGTACTCTGTCCTTTGTACTTTCCGGTTTTAAAATAGGTACTATCCAATAATGCCCCAGACGCCAGGACGCGAGATCTATGAAGCGTAGAATAATTTTAGTTTTATTTCGCGGTAATAAATCAAGTGACGGTCCATGCCGACTGGGGCGTTCAAAAAATGTTATAGTCAACCGAGAAACTTCTTTACCATTTCAATTCTATTTGTATGACGTTAAGTTCCAAAAGTTGTAAAAGAACTTTCTCCGTCGACTATACATTCAGTGCCTACATAGGTGTACTCCAAAATGAAAATAGTAAGCCTAGTACTGAATGTTAAGATTTGAATAAAGTCAAGCATCATTCGCAAAAAGCATGGCTTCAAAAGGTTAAAATAATGTACATAATACAGGTTCAAAAAGGTAACTTCGCCTGATTCTTACGTGTGTTAGAAATGCAGATTATTATCTGGTATAATGCCCATAATTTTCACTAAATAATCAAATAGAAATAACACAAGAAAATAATGAGAATGACTAAATTTCAATATTAAAGTCCTAAATTATTGCTGCGTGTCTTAATCCATTAAATCACCGAGATTCTTAACGTAACTTAAGGCAACCTAATAATTTAATATTGAATAGTGCACAAGTCATTTCAGTACTTCATTTGCGTTGTAAATGTTACAATTTAATACCATGGTGCTCAACATTATTCCCCGCAGATTGCCTGTACTATGGTCGGATTTTTATTCCCACAGAAAAAATGTAAACAAAGGTGCAACGTTAACGAAAAACATTTGCAGTTTTCAAAATATTTTAATTTTCCACATTTATAAGAAATCGACTTTCTATAAAAAAACTATATATTGTAATCAAGATTGAAGAATTTAATTTGTCGATTGCGAACTTTATTTTGATATAAATTCTTTGTTGTATTAATTTTAAACGAGAAAACTGTTTTTGTATGCATAATTTATTTATTGCACTGGTATCATTAAGTCGATACACCTGTGTCAACAAGTTGAGGGCCGCTTGATTGATGCGAGACGTAACTTCACTCGCTTCGCTTCACAATTCGTGTTCCCGTCGTAATCGCTTTCCAGTGACTCATTTGTGCGATTTTAATTTCAACTATTTCTTAAATTTATTTTTATATCACGATACGAGCGAAATGATAACTTAATATTATATTTCTTAGTTGCCCAATCTTTAAGATTCCTTGAAATGTCACTTTGGCAGTGACGTTATTTTTGTTTACATTTTTTCTGTGGGAATAAAAATCCGACCTTAACGGGAGTAATAATTACGATCGATTGAACCTTTAACCTTTTTACCGCCAAGTATTGTGGAGTGGTTGCTATTAACTATTTCATTGTGTATTGTTTGTATTTGTTTTCGTAGGTTTCATAGACATCTGTAATCTGAATTGTTGTATTCTAGGCTTTAAATGCCACAGTGTATGAAGGATGAAAACAACCTTTCACCGGTAATCATTTCTATGATAAACGGCCTTAATAAGGTAGGCACTTAGTGACAGACGCTTTGTTTGCTAAAGGTGATATGTGATTTGCTCGGGTTATACTTTATTGGTACCTCAAAGAGTGTACGCGAGCAGCTTATCTAGGTAATAATAAATACTCTGTCTACGGTTGATGCGTTCAACCGTGGTAAAGAGGCAAACACTTTCATATTTATAATATTATAATAAGGATATAAATTATAACCGAAAGCTGATACAATTACACATGTTATAGTTTGCTGCTTATAGGGAACTATAAATAAGAGTTGTATATACAGAAGCATGTTATAGGCGGCGACCTGACGTACCGGATTGACCGTAATATATAACTGGTACAACAAAATATATTCTAAGACAATAAGCTTTAAGATATAATACAGTAAATTACCTAAACACAAAAAAACCAGTAGTTTCTTTATTGTAGGCTAAATGTGAGTTTACTGTAAAAACGTAGCTTGCCCAGAGTACTAGTCTACGTTAGTTGCTACCTCCTGAGGGGTTATACCCACCTGTTACCTCCAATTTGTTACCATTGGCATAGATTATATACAAGTTACTACGTAACAGATACACCAGTTGTATGGACGGAGGGCGTTTCCACCGCTATCGATGCCGATCGCTCCTATTGGACGCGGGTACGCAACGTCATTGAAATGTGCGCTAGAGTTGCCTCCGTTAAATTTAAACGCTAGCTTTTTCTCGCGCCTTCGCTCGTTTGGTATTTTAGGTATTCAGGAGGCAAGGTGATTCCACAAAACAAACAACTAATTGAATTTGTATGTACAAACAATAAATCAGAAAATATTTAAAAGTCAAAAACATGGCATAAAAGTTGACTCTCTAATCAATATAAGACCTAAAATGAAATTTAATTAACTGGACAATGTCATAGTTTATGTAGTAAACTAACTAGTAGGTATAGTATCTTAGAGAGGCTAGTAATGAATTCAACTGAACAATAAATATATCTATTTAAAAAAATCTAAGCCGGACTTGCACCAAACAAAGAAAGCTAACAAAATACTAAATGAAAAATTTATAAAAACCTACTACAATCCGAATCCGATCCAAACCAAATTTATATTGGATTATTAGGGGGTCCAAGCTTTGAAATAAAAATATATTTTTCGAAATCAGTTCATAAATGGCGGAGTTGTGAGGTAAAAGCATAAAAAAAACATTTTGATAAAGTCGACTCGAGAACCTCCTTCTTTTAAGTCAGTTGATAATAGCATATTAAAATCACGTAAAATACGTATACTTACAAAAACTGTAAGAACCAGTTTCGAATCGTTGTAGGAATATTTTGTAGTTCCCTACAAAAAAAAAAGTAAATAAATTCTAAAATGTACAAACAGCTAAATTTTCATTAGTTTTTTGACTGGTACATTCAAGCACTGCGCAATACGTCCGGCATTTTGTTTTTTTTTTAAATCACTAGTCGTTTGCGCGGGAAACGTTAACTGTAGGCAGAGCCGTCCGTGCGCAGCGAGGCGTGGCAGCCGACTAGCATTTGTGTCCTCTAGGAGACACTTAGAGATCGGTGTTTATCGCGCGGACTTGAACGCGTGGGGATAGCCTGCGAGTAACAGCTGGGATTTTTTTTCTCATCTTTAACCACTAAAGTACTCGGTGGTAACAACTGGGAATATTTTTCCCATTTGTTACCTCTAAAATATTTGGTGATAACTACTGGGAAAAAAACCCTGTAGTTAGTGGTAATTTTTATTCCCATTAGTTACCACTGGTAAAAGATGAGAAAAAAAACCAGCTGTTACCAGTGGTAACAAATTGCTGGTAACAGGTGGGATTAGCTGCAGACTTTTGAACTTGGAAGTGTTAAGCTGGATTTGCACTGCGGCGCAAACACCGCACGCACACGCTACATACGTAAGCCACATGCAGCCTGTGAGCACTTAAAATCTTCGGTTTTGTACTTCTCTCTCACTCGCTCTTAATAAGATCGTATGAGGGCGAGTGAGAGACAAGTACAAACCCGAAGCACCTTCTAAGAGCTCGCACTGTAGATCAATTGACAGCAGAAACATTTTTAAAAGGTGTTTTGGAAAAGAGTTATGGTTGTCTCAAAACTTTTTTTTTTTGTTCCTTATTTACTGAAAAATAAACAAAATTCTGGAAATGGCGAAAGAAGTTAAACGCCACATGGTATTTTCTACGTCACAGCGAGTTCTACGTAACGCAGTTACGAAAAAAATGACGTCATTCTGCCCACTTGCACTAGTCCAAAGCGGGCGTAGCATCACTGATAATATTCCATTATTTTTACGGTAATGATTTAAAAAAAAGTATGGTTTTGAGACAAAGCTATTCAAACATGATTTTAACCAGAACCTTTAAAAAAAAATCCGTTGTCAATTTATAAACACACGTGCGCCGTTGTCGAATTCCGGTATTACCACCATGTGCAAACGCACCAGTAGCTACTTTATTTAGTCCCAACGCTGTAGAGTATTATTATATGATTAATTCTGCTTTATTGTGCAATTAACAAAAACACGACAAATTTTATTAGTTAACCTACGTTAGTATGAGTTGCAGTATGCTAAGACACAAATTAATTGCATAGTGAACAATTACAGGCTTCGTTAATCAGTCATGATATCAAAATAAAAATATAAAAGCAATTTATTGATTACGGATGATTAAGTTTTATGGAATTAAATGGAAGAATGACAAAACTGGTGATGTTTATTGTGATTTTTCGTATGTGATGATGATGACTGACATTGCCTGCGTTACATAGGCCTTAGAAATTATAAATTTATGCTAAAACCCTAATCTAATAAAAAATAAACAATAAAGTTAGTTAATAAAACAATCTAACGCTGAATCTTAAGCAGTATTAATTATATCGCAGAGCTATTTTATTTAACCTTTCTCGAATATTACAGTGATATCTGTATTTTATTAGCGTCTGGTTTCAAAAATAATACTGCCAAGGATCCAGCTAAACCTAGAAACTAAGATTACACTATATTTACTTGTAACGCAATACAAAACTAGAATGTACAAAAAATGGTTAACATAATTGTTCACTTACACGAACAAACTAAAATCGACTTACTCAGTACTTAATAAGAATCAGATCTGATTTGCTTTTGTCACTGGAAATAGCTTCTCTTCTTCCGTGATACTCTGAAATCATGTTAATTAAGTGAGATTTAATAAAAAAATATGTAAACAAAGCAAATGAGACGATGAACAAGGAGATGTATAAAGAACAATGCCAGGTCTCCATAGAAGCTTTGGCCTAAGAAAAAATTGTGACGGTTTATTTGATGTAGAAAAATATTTAAAATAATCCTGTGGTGTTAGCTTTTCTGCAGAACTTGTCTAAAAATTATTTAGAAATAATCGTAACAACACGTTACTCGCAAGATGTCTTATTTATAAAGTATCTTAATAGATTGCTCTATTTTTCGTATAAGTTCCCTAAATGTGTAAGTAATAAAATACTGAATGTAAATCTCATACAAAACAGGTCATATCAACATCCTTCGTATCCGCGGGTTTTTTTATAAAGTGTTTAATGCCAAGATCTGGCATTGTCCTTTTTGAACCTTATTACAAAGCAATAAGTTGAAAAAGTGGATAGTAGTCGTCTGTACCTCTTAATTTAAGAACACGTGAATCTTATGGTTTTCCGTAGTTTGGGCGATTTGCATAGTTTAAAATAAGGTCGACTTTAAGTTAAGGCATTGTTTTTTTTAATAAACTATTTATAAAATTAAAGAGAGCTTTTTGGGCTTTTATTAAAACTTTGGTAAGTTTAGCTTACCCAGTGTCTGCGGGAGAGAAGAAGAAGCCCCTAGGCCGGGGGGCGGCGAGCGGGGACGTCGCGTCGTTGGGGAATGCCCACTGCGCCCAGTAGTCCGAGGGCAGCTGGAGTAACAGCTGCATCACCTGAGCACAGACGCTTTTTATATTAATTTTGTTTCATTTCGATTGTATACATTTCCTATTAGAAAGAACACAACGAACAGTCCGAAAAATCTAAGGCGAACACTGTGACTGCGCGGCGCCGCACTGCTCCGTGTAAAAACCGGTATGTAGGCTACAAATGACTGGTGAGAAAATTTTCTCAAAATCATTTAGTTCGTAAAGCGTGTGTAGTTTTATGGATGGGGAAAAATGCGACAATTCGAAATCGAATTCAAAACAGAATATAATAACTAACTCCTGGTGCGCGAGTCCGACTCGCGCTTGGCCAGTTTTTTGTATTACTTACATTAACCATCTGTGCGGTGGCAGTGTACATTTCGGCTGCTTGCGTCATCATGCCGTAGCCTACGACGGTGGGCCCGAAGATCTTCGCCAGGTTGTCTATGCCCATCTCGCAGTCAGGGCTCTCTGCTACTCTGGAAAATTATTAAATTTTATTAAATAAACATCTTGTTTGGTCTTGGAAGCGCAATATCAACTCAATTAATATTATAAATGATTTCTTAAAGTGTCGAAGTTCGAATCTCTATCTATTCCGTCCGTCCGGGTCCGTCCACAACTGTACTAACTTGTGCAGATGCAGCACTAAGAACGCCAGCGTGTCCCTGTTGGGCGGCGGCAGCTGGCTGACGGCCTGCACGACGGCCGCGGCGGCGTCGCCGGCGTCGCCCAGCCGCGCCGCCTCCATGAAGTCGGCCCACAGCGCCGTGGACACGAGCGGCCATCAGGCTAGACCGGTCCTTCCACAACTGTACTAACTTGTGCAGATGCAGCACTAAGAACGCCAGCGTGTCCCTGTTGGGCGGCGGCAGCTGGCTGACGGCCTGCACGACGGCCGCGGCGGCGTCGCCGGCGTCGCCCAGCCGCGCCGCCTCCATGAAGTCGGCCCACAGCGCCGTGGACACGAGCGGCCATCAGGCTAGACCGGTCCTTCCACAACTGTACTAACTTGTGCAGATGCAGCACTAAGAACGCCAGCGTGTCCCTGTTGGGCGGCGGCAGCTGGCTGACGGCCTGCACGACGGCCGCGGCGGCGTCGCCGGCGTCGCCCAGCCGCGCCGCCTCCATGAAGTCGGCCCACAGCGCCGTGGACACGAGCGGCCATCAGGCTAGACCGGTCCTTCCACAACTGTACTAACTTGTGCAGATGCAGCACTAAGAACGCCAGCGTGTCCCTGTTGGGCGGCGGCAGCTGGCTGACGGCCTGCACGACGGCCGCGGCGGCGTCGCCGGCGTCGCCCAGCCGCGCCGCCTCCATGAAGTCGGCCCACAGCGCCGTGGACACGAGCGGCCATCAGGCTAGACCGGTCCTTCCACAACTGTACTAACTTGTGCAGATGCAGCACTAAGAACGCCAGCGTGTCCCTGTTGGGCGGCGGCAGCTGGCTGACGGCCTGCACGACGGCCGCGGCGGCGTCGCCGGCGTCGCCCAGCCGCGCCGCCTCCATGAAGTCGGCCCACAGCGCCGTGGACACGAGCGGCCATCAGGCTAGACCGGTCCTTCCACAACTGTACTAACTTGTGCAGATGCAGCACTAAGAACGCCAGCGTGTCCCTGTTGGGCGGCGGCAGCTGGCTGACGGCCTGCACGACGGCCGCGGCGGCGTCGCCGGCGTCGCCCAGCCGCGCCGCCTCCATGAAGTCGGCCCACAGCGCCGTGGACACGAGCGGCCATCAGGCTAGACCGGTCCTTCCACAACTGTACTAACTTGTGCAGATGCAGCACTAAGAACGCCAGCGTGTCCCTGTTGGGCGGCGGCAGCTGGCTGACGGCCTGCACGACGGCCGCGGCGGCGTCGCCGGCGTCGCCCAGCCGCGCCGCCTCCATGAAGTCGGCCCACAGCGCCGTGGACACGAGCGGCCATCAGGCTAGACCGGTCCTTCCACAACTGTACTAACTTGTGCAGATGCAGCACTAAGAACGCCAGCGTGTCCCTGTTGGGCGGCGGCAGCTGGCTGACGGCCTGCACGACGGCCGCGGCGGCGTCGCCGGCGTCGCCCAGCCGCGCCGCCTCCATGAAGTCGGCCCACAGCGCCGTGGACACGAGCGGCCATCAGGCTAGACCGGTCCTTCCACAACTGTACTAACTTGTGCAGATGCAGCACTAAGAACGCCAGCGTGTCCCTGTTGGGCGGCGGCAGCTGGCTGACGGCCTGCACGACGGCCGCGGCGGCGTCGCCGGCGTCGCCCAGCCGCGCCGCCTCCATGAAGTCGGCCCACAGCGCCGTGGACACGAGCGGCCATCAGGCTAGACCGGTCCTTCCACAACTGTACTAACTTGTGCAGATGCAGCACTAAGAACGCCAGCGTGTCCCTGTTGGGCGGCGGCAGCTGGCTGACGGCCTGCACGACGGCCGCGGCGGCGTCGCCGGCGTCGCCCAGCCGCGCCGCCTCCATGAAGTCGGCCCACAGCGCCGTGGACACGAGCGGCCATCAGGCTAGACCGGTCCTTCCACAACTGTACTAACTTGTGCAGATGCAGCACTAAGAACGCCAGCGTGTCCCTGTTGGGCGGCGGCAGCTGGCTGACGGCCTGCACGACGGCCGCGGCGGCGTCGCCGGCGTCGCCCAGCCGCGCCGCCTCCATGAAGTCGGCCCACAGCGCCGTGGACACGAGCGGCCATCAGGCTAGACCGGTCCTTCCACAACTGTACTAACTTGTGCAGATGCAGCACTAAGAACGCCAGCGTGTCCCTGTTGGGCGGCGGCAGCTGGCTGACGGCCTGCACGACGGCCGCGGCGGCGTCGCCGGCGTCGCCCAGCCGCGCCGCCTCCATGAAGTCGGCCCACAGCGCCGTGGACACGAGCGGCCATCAGGCTAGACCGGTCCTTCCACAACTGTACTAACTTGTGCAGATGCAGCACTAAGAACGCCAGCGTGTCCCTGTTGGGCGGCGGCAGCTGGCTGACGGCCTGCACGACGGCCGCGGCGGCGTCGCCGGCGTCGCCCAGCCGCGCCGCCTCCATGAAGTCGGCCCACAGCGCCGTGGACACGAGCGGCCATCAGGCTAGACCGGTCCTTCCACAACTGTACTAACTTGTGCAGATGCAGCACTAAGAACGCCAGCGTGTCCCTGTTGGGCGGCGGCAGCTGGCTGACGGCCTGCACGACGGCCGCGGCGGCGTCGCCGGCGTCGCCCAGCCGCGCCGCCTCCATGAAGTCGGCCCACAGCGCCGTGGACACGAGCGGCCATCAGGCTAGACCGGTCCTTCCACAACTGTACTAACTTGTGCAGATGCAGCACTAAGAACGCCAGCGTGTCCCTGTTGGGCGGCGGCAGCTGGCTGACGGCCTGCACGACGGCCGCGGCGGCGTCGCCGGCGTCGCCCAGCCGCGCCGCCTCCATGAAGTCGGCCCACAGCGCCGTGGACACGAGCGGCCATCAGGCTAGACCGGTCCTTCCACAACTGTACTAACTTGTGCAGATGCAGCACTAAGAACGCCAGCGTGTCCCTGTTGGGCGGCGGCAGCTGGCTGACGGCCTGCACGACGGCCGCGGCGGCGTCGCCGGCGTCGCCCAGCCGCGCCGCCTCCATGAAGTCGGCCCACAGCGCCGTGGACACGAGCGGCCATCAGGCTAGACCGGTCCTTCCACAACTGTACTAACTTGTGCAGATGCAGCACTAAGAACGCCAGCGTGTCCCTGTTGGGCGGCGGCAGCTGGCTGACGGCCTGCACGACGGCCGCGGCGGCGTCGCCGGCGTCGCCCAGCCGCGCCGCCTCCATGAAGTCGGCCCACAGCGCCGTGGACACGAGCGGCCATCAGGCTAGACCGGTCCTTCCACAACTGTACTAACTTGTGCAGATGCAGCACTAAGAACGCCAGCGTGTCCCTGTTGGGCGGCGGCAGCTGGCTGACGGCCTGCACGACGGCCGCGGCGGCGTCGCCGGCGTCGCCCAGCCGCGCCGCCTCCATGAAGTCGGCCCACAGCGCCGTGGACACGAGCGGCCATCAGGCTAGACCGGTCCTTCCACAACTGTACTAACTTGTGCAGATGCAGCACTAAGAACGCCAGCGTGTCCCTGTTGGGCGGCGGCAGCTGGCTGACGGCCTGCACGACGGCCGCGGCGGCGTCGCCGGCGTCGCCCAGCCGCGCCGCCTCCATGAAGTCGGCCCACAGCGCCGTGGACACGAGCGGCCATCAGGCTAGACCGGTCCTTCCACAACTGTACTAACTTGTGCAGATGCAGCACTAAGAACGCCAGCGTGTCCCTGTTGGGCGGCGGCAGCTGGCTGACGGCCTGCACGACGGCCGCGGCGGCGTCGCCGGCGTCGCCCAGCCGCGCCGCCTCCATGAAGTCGGCCCACAGCGCCGTGGACACGAGCGGCCATCAGGCTAGACCGGTCCTTCCACAACTGTACTAACTTGTGCAGATGCAGCACTAAGAACGCCAGCGTGTCCCTGTTGGGCGGCGGCAGCTGGCTGACGGCCTGCACGACGGCCGCGGCGGCGTCGCCGGCGTCGCCCAGCCGCGCCGCCTCCATGAAGTCGGCCCACAGCGCCGTGGACACGAGCGGCCATCAGGCTAGACCGGTCCTTCCACAACTGTACTAACTTGTGCAGATGCAGCACTAAGAACGCCAGCGTGTCCCTGTTGGGCGGCGGCAGCTGGCTGACGGCCTGCACGACGGCCGCGGCGGCGTCGCCGGCGTCGCCCAGCCGCGCCGCCTCCATGAAGTCGGCCCACAGCGCCGTGGACACGAGCGGCCATCAGGCTAGACCGGTCCTTCCACAACTGTACTAACTTGTGCAGATGCAGCACTAAGAACGCCAGCGTGTCCCTGTTGGGCGGCGGCAGCTGGCTGACGGCCTGCACGACGGCCGCGGCGGCGTCGCCGGCGTCGCCCAGCCGCGCCGCCTCCATGAAGTCGGCCCACAGCGCCGTGGACACGAGCGGCCATCAGGCTAGACCGGTCCTTCCACAACTGTACTAACTTGTGCAGATGCAGCACTAAGAACGCCAGCGTGTCCCTGTTGGGCGGCGGCAGCTGGCTGACGGCCTGCACGACGGCCGCGGCGGCGTCGCCGGCGTCGCCCAGCCGCGCCGCCTCCATGAAGTCGGCCCACAGCGCCGTGGACACGAGCGGCCATCAGGCTAGACCGGTCCTTCCACAACTGTACTAACTTGTGCAGATGCAGCACTAAGAACGCCAGCGTGTCCCTGTTGGGCGGCGGCAGCTGGCTGACGGCCTGCACGACGGCCGCGGCGGCGTCGCCGGCGTCGCCCAGCCGCGCCGCCTCCATGAAGTCGGCCCACAGCGCCGTGGACACGAGCGGCCATCAGGCTAGACCGGTCCTTCCACAACTGTACTAACTTGTGCAGATGCAGCACTAAGAACGCCAGCGTGTCCCTGTTGGGCGGCGGCAGCTGGCTGACGGCCTGCACGACGGCCGCGGCGGCGTCGCCGGCGTCGCCCAGCCGCGCCGCCTCCATGAAGTCGGCCCACAGCGCCGTGGACACGAGCGGCCATCAGGCTAGACCGGTCCTTCCACAACTGTACTAACTTGTGCAGATGCAGCACTAAGAACGCCAGCGTGTCCCTGTTGGGCGGCGGCAGCTGGCTGACGGCCTGCACGACGGCCGCGGCGGCGTCGCCGGCGTCGCCCAGCCGCGCCGCCTCCATGAAGTCGGCCCACAGCGCCGTGGACACGAGCGGCCATCAGGCTAGACCGGTCCTTCCACAACTGTACTAACTTGTGCAGATGCAGCACTAAGAACGCCAGCGTGTCCCTGTTGGGCGGCGGCAGCTGGCTGACGGCCTGCACGACGGCCGCGGCGGCGTCGCCGGCGTCGCCCAGCCGCGCCGCCTCCATGAAGTCGGCCCACAGCGCCGTGGACACGAGCGGCCATCAGGCTAGACCGGTCCTTCCACAACTGTACTAACTTGTGCAGATGCAGCACTAAGAACGCCAGCGTGTCCCTGTTGGGCGGCGGCAGCTGGCTGACGGCCTGCACGACGGCCGCGGCGGCGTCGCCGGCGTCGCCCAGCCGCGCCGCCTCCATGAAGTCGGCCCACAGCGCCGTGGACACGAGCGGCCATCAGGCTAGACCGGTCCTTCCACAACTGTACTAACTTGTGCAGATGCAGCACTAAGAACGCCAGCGTGTCCCTGTTGGGCGGCGGCAGCTGGCTGACGGCCTGCACGACGGCCGCGGCGGCGTCGCCGGCGTCGCCCAGCCGCGCCGCCTCCATGAAGTCGGCCCACAGCGCCGTGGACACGAGCGGCCATCAGGCTAGACCGGTCCTTCCACAACTGTACTAACTTGTGCAGATGCAGCACTAAGAACGCCAGCGTGTCCCTGTTGGGCGGCGGCAGCTGGCTGACGGCCTGCACGACGGCCGCGGCGGCGTCGCCGGCGTCGCCCAGCCGCGCCGCCTCCATGAAGTCGGCCCACAGCGCCGTGGACACGAGCGGCCATCAGGCTAGACCGGTCCTTCCACAACTGTACTAACTTGTGCAGATGCAGCACTAAGAACGCCAGCGTGTCCCTGTTGGGCGGCGGCAGCTGGCTGACGGCCTGCACGACGGCCGCGGCGGCGTCGCCGGCGTCGCCCAGCCGCGCCGCCTCCATGAAGTCGGCCCACAGCGCCGTCGACACCAGCGGCTCGCGCAGGGAGCGCAGGAAGTCCTTGATGCAGCCGCACAGCACGTGGATGTCTTCCGTCGACAGTTGCGGCGAGCCGCAGCCGCGGAGGAACCGCTCCTGTGAGGACAGAGGACATTTAAGGTCGCCAACGCTAAACGGGACCACTAGTGGTTCAGCTAAGCCACTAGACGCAGCCACTAACTATGGCCACTGGTGGCTGAGTGTGCGGCTGTACGCACGAGGCGTCAAAACGCCGCCACTAGTAGCGAGCGCGGACGACTCCTGCAGCTTGAGGCTCGGACGCGGCCACCAAAACGCTCGATATGCGCGTATGTTGTACAATTGCATAACAAACGCGTCCGCAACGTTACACCCGTACATAATCCAGAATTTATTATACATAAAACTTCTTCTTAAAGTTAGGAGGAGTTATCCATTAATAAAAGCCGCATAAGACTGGGACGACGACGACGACACTTTGACTAGCGCTATAAATCTTAATATTTCACAAACTGAACCCTTAATCTAAACTTGTCTGTATAAACCCGTTATATTTTTGAAAGTCCTATCCAGCGATACCCCACGCTATGGGGTAGTCGAGAAAAAATACATCCCCACGTAACGTTACGAAAGATTATTATTTTTAAGAATTTATTTTACCACTCTTTTGGCGTGACTAATATGTAATTCATGCCAAATTACAGCTTTTTAGAACTAAGATTCTCTTACGTGAGCTGCAGACGGACGGACAAACGGACATGGCGAAACTATAAGGGTCGCTACTTTGACTACGAAACCCCAATAAAAACCCGACTGTTATTGCTAACCAACTTTAAATCGTTATAAATGCTAAATGATTGTTCAGGATCGTAGCAGGTGGAAAGAAGTGGTCTCTGCCTGCCCCTCTGGGAAACAGGCGTGATTTAATGTATGTATGTATGATTGTTCAGAATGAAAAATTATTAAAGATGATTTTTAAATACCTATTCAATGATACCCCATTTGTCATAGTTCCTCGACATTTTTTTTCTTTTTTACAATAATGACGTCTAGCTGCCGCCATATTGAATTTTAATTACTGTCATATCTTTAGTGACACTCACAAGATTAAGACAAATCGATTGCCAAAAGAATCATCAAAAATTGGGTTTTGTTATCGATGCAGGCCTCACGTGGAGCCCGCACATCGACGCAACGTGCGACCATCTGGCCTCGGCCAGCTACGCGCTATCCAGACTCGCACCTACCTTATCGGTTGAAAATATTAAAAAGGCTTACTATGGCTACTTTCACTCGATTCTTATTCAAGGTGTAGACCTTTGGGGAACGGCGGCGGACCGTGATAGACTGTTTAAGTTACAAAAGCATGCGTTACGCCTTATCGCTAAAAAATCCCCAGAGCATCCTGCACAGGAATTGTTTAGGCAACATAAGATACTCACATTGCCTAGTGTGTACATACTATCCGCCTGCTTACACGTAAGGGCAAACCTCAAAGAGTACAGGGCGCACGCGCAAACTTTCAGCAGAAGTACTCGTAAGCAAAACCATCTGATAGTTCCGAGGTATAGACTAGCTAAGACTCGTAAGTCGCTCGGTGTCATGGGTCCCAGAATATACAATTCTCTCCCTGTTCGGTTGGTTAGCTTGGCCAGTGACGCAATATTTGCACGTAGACTGAAAACCCTGCTACTAGATCTAGCGTGCTACACAATAGAAGATTTTTTATAACAAGAGGGGGTTACAATAATTGTAGTATGGAAAATAATGTATAATTTCATAAAAGTATAAACAAGCAGTGATATAATCATATTTTAGGAATAATATTTAAATTAAAATTAAAATGTTAGTAATAAATCTAAGGAATTTTAAGAAAAATGTTTTTAATAATATGATTTGAAATGTATTTAAATAATAATACCTTAAATGTGACTTGAAATGTAATTTCACTAAAAATAAATAAAATTGTAACTTAGTTAAGTACGTGACATGTAAAATATTACTTTTTACCAATAAACTTATCATATCATATCATATCATATCAAATAAATCCATGAGTTTCGTTTCTAGAGCTTTGAGTTTCGTTTCTAGAGCTTTCGTTTCCTAGGCCACTGCTGCCTTTTCATAAGCTACACCACAATATTCTACTACTTTAAAGTCTTTAAACTATCACATTATAGTTTCACAGATTTTTATAAGGTAATGGATGCCGTGGTATCTTATTTCGGGTACGACAATGGTCTAATCTAAAAAAGGAGGACAAATGCAGATTTTACACTGTACTTGTATTTTGTGTTTCTTATTTATGATTTTAGCGGCTACCGGGACTTTATTTTTCAAACATATCCAGCACATTTTTAATGGCGTGACTGCGTATGAAGCAGCGATAAGCAAATATACCCCTAAGAGACATTGGAATATTAACATAGCTCAGGCCTTGGGCACTAGATGGTATTGGGAATTGGTTTGGTGCATGGCAGATAGCCCTTTGCCCGCAAAAATCAATACTAGTGACAATTGATGTTAATGGTATTTAATATTAAGCGTATTTTTATGTTGTAAATGAAATTAAACGAATACACATTTAACAAATCTTTTTTCTTATTAGTCATACTCCACAAATCATCGGTGATAATGCAGTACCGCGTAACGAACAAATGAAATAAGGTGCAAAATATACCTTAGCGAGTAAGTCAGTAAGGTACAATTTGCAACTCATTGAATATGATAGTTACGCAGTAGCGGCAGTATCACCAACGAAACCCACCTAAAGCTGTCGCAGGGCACTGACCTTAAGCCGCTTGACGTCCTTCTCAACGGCGCTGATGCGGTAGAGCCCGCGCTCGCCGAGCCCTCGCTTCTCGACCTCGTTGATACAGTGCACCAGCAGCGCTGGCACCATCGGCGGCGTGCTCGGCGCGAAGTCCGATATGCCGCCTTCCTGAAGCATATTAGAAATACATTTAATTGGTAAAGTTGAGAACGAATTATTTCAGGCCTCTACTCTAGGCGTTAAAACCAAATCGTCTTTGTCCTGTTATCGTTATTGTCAACGTTTTAATAGCTCTTATTTACTTAACAGTAATGGCGGCCGAGTGAAAAACAATATCATAACTTCATAACAGGTCAAAGACGATATGGTTTTTTCCGTCTTGAATAGCGGCCCAGTTCTCTCGAACTTAGCAATTTGATTTGAATCAGTGACACACGAAGTTCCATACAGAACACGCATACAGTGTCATCTGGTGGCTCGCGGGAAACAGCTTATTACGAGTGGCGTACAGCGCCTCTATTCAACACGGTAAAAACCATATCGCATTTGATCTGTTATCGTATTGTCAATGTTTTGATAGCTCTTATTAATAGATAGATAGAATAGAGGCGCAGGGCCGGTATTCTAGGCGGTAAAAACGATATCGTAGTTTGCCTGTTATGGTATTGTTATGACGTCAGCCGCCATTACTGTCAAGAAAATAAGAGCTATCAAAACGTTGACAATTCGATGACAGATCAAATACGTTATTGTTTTTACCATCTTAAATAGAGCCCCAGGACTGGAGAAAAAAGGCCTAATCAATGTTCAACTGTGGACATATTCGATTTGTAATCTTAAAGGTCCCGAGTTCGAATCCCGCGGTCACTATGTACCAATGAGTTTTTTAACTTAAGTTCATTTCCCGACACTTTTACGGTGAAGGAAAAACATCGTGAGGAAACCTGCGTATTCGAACAGTTGAGTGTGTAAGAGGGTAATTGCACAAAAGATCATGGTTTATGTGCATCCGAAAGGGCCCATCTCTAAGATAACATAAGATAAGATAAATGTAGTGGGTGGTACAGTCGAGGACTTTAATTGTTATGCCACTATGGAACCCTGTCATAATGACAGCGTCAAACCGCATGACAGAGATTTCGCTTAAATTAATGATTAACGTTATGCGACAGGGTTATGGAGTGGCATAACAATTAAAGTCCTCGACTGTACCCTTTCATTTGGCTCAAGAACGTTTCCCAAACTGATTATTTTCCCAAACATATCATATGGGCAAACGCTTTGTTTCTCGAAAGTGAAAATATTAGAGTAGCGGGTACCTGCGCGTTGGCGCGGCGCGCGTTGGGCCCGGGCGGCACGCAGGGCAGCGGCAGCAGCGCGCGGCACTCCGGGTGCGCCTGCGCGCGGCACGTCTCGCACTTGATGCCCACCTTCGCGAACTTTATACTGCGCCAATGTAAACAAAACTACACTCACATGGTAAACTTTTGGTGATCGGAGGCTTTTAGCCCTTTTAGCTGACAACGGGGTATTGTATGGTTTGTCATGGAAATATCACAGATAGACTATAATTATAATGGTAACAATGATTATAATGGTGTTAGATGCAGTAATCGGATTTGGTAATAAATTTACCCAAACTGTACGCCCGTTTCTTCACGCCTGATTGTGATAGGAATACATTTTTAACCATTTCTGCTTCCTTTACATGTGAATCGACTTGCGTCCGTTTTAGTTTCTACACAGCGCGTACTGTACGCTGTTTGCGCTGTATGGACATTCCGATTAAATCATATGGGGAGGTGAATCAGAAGCAAAAAGTCAGCCGCTCACTGTTCGCCTAATGAGGCCACAGCCTCAGGTATTTTGGCTTTGCCTATTCTGGGACTCCACCACAAGTCATCATATTGTTTATGCCGCCATTGCTGTCAAGTTAATAAGAGCTATCGTAACGTTGACGATATAACATGTCAAAGGCAATATGGTTTTATTAAACAGAATGAAGGCCCTAATCACAGGTCATACGAGTCGTTGTTCGGTGTAGTTAGAAATTTATAATTTATAATCGTCGTACGACGTAGCCCGCCGAAGTGGCAAGCTGAAGGGGCAGGGGGCCGGTCATGTTTGCCGCAGAACCGACGACCGTCGGAGCCGTCGTGTCCGTCGGACCGCGTCTCGGGTAACGTCGTGTCGGACGCCCTGAGGCAAGATGGAACGATGATATGCGTAAATGGGCGGATGTAGGTCGAATAGAAGAAGTCGAAGATCGGGAGCAGTGGCGTGTATTGTGAGAGACCTTTGTCCAGCAGCGGACTAAAATGGGCTGATGATGATGATGATGGTGGGTGGTGGGCGACTCACGTCTTGCCGCAGGGCCCGCAGGTCTCGCGCTTGTAGAAGTTCTTGGCGACGAAGTTGTGCTGCCGCGGGCGCGCGCGCGGCGAGCCGCCGTAGGCCGCCGACAGCGCCGACGGCGTGCGGGCCACGGCGCGCGGCCCGTCCGAGCACGACTCCGTGTCTACAACATCGTTACCATCTATACTAATACAATAAAGAGTTCGTGAATGTTGTGGTTTAAATCTATCCGACATCTCCAAAACCATGGAACTTATTAGAAAAAATCTTTCACCATTTGAAAGGTATGTACGTTACAAAGACATTTATCCTCTTTTGGACCTTAATACGTTACAATAAGGTGAAAAGTGGTTACTTGTAGTCGATTGTACAGGCGAGTTCGTAAATATGTATACACTTTAGTACCTTGTCACTGTAATCGTTGTGACAATTCATATATGGCAGTTTAAACATGACATTAAATAGACAAGGTACTAAAGTTTATACATATTTATGAACTCGACTGTGCATTATTCCGAATGGACTTAGGTTATTTTTATTTTTTATAACGTTTCAAGTTGAGCGAAGCGAGGGCAGGTCGCTATTTCTAGACACATACTCAAGACATAATTGTGAACCCTCGTTTTAGAGCTGATAAGCGATAACTCACACCTGTTCAACTTTTTTTACGACATGGATATGACAAGCGAGCATTCAGGCAGGCGACCGGACGGTATGTGGGATCTAAGGCCCATATAAATTCGCATTCTCAAGACTGCAAAGCGTTGCCAACCCTACGCACTAAGCAGGAATGCCTACACTAATACATTCACAAGTGGTCTTATTCCCGTACCAGAATACAACAATGCGAACAGTACTTGGCGGTAGGAGAAAAGATGGTGGCAGGGATCCAGACGGATCCTGCACAACGTCCCACCACCATAATGGGTGATTTACATTGGTCCTGCAAAAGCATGCCAGCAGAAATATATAGACTTGGCGGTTTTCACGTTTGAGGCGAGAGCTATTGTACCGACGCTTGCTGGCATGCTTTTGCTGGACAATGTAAATCAGAGGGCCCTGCAAAGATGCACTACGCTAACTAACGTTTCTATTCGATTCGTTTCTAAACCAATCGCGTCACTGGTAGACCGCGTGACTTTTCGTATACGTCATCTCCCAGTGACGCGATTGGTTTAAAAACGAATCGAATAGAAACGTTAGTTAGCGTAGTGCATCTTTGCAGGGCCCTCAGGCACAAACGTTAAGTCCTGGCGTGCGCTGTTTAGCCTGACTGACCGGAGCGCGGCGGCGCGGAGGGCGTGTGCTCGTCCTTGACGCGCTTGGCGGGCGCGCGCGCCGACGGCTTCGACGCCGGCGCCGGCGCCTCGTCGCTGCTCTCCGATATCGGTTGCTGGAAATACAACGTTACCACATTTATATAAACCCAGTAGCTTACATACATACATAATCTCACGCCTTCGTTCCCAGAGTGGGGTAGGCAGAGCTAAAGAATTACAAACATCTCTAAAAACTTGTTGATAATTCTATAACCACAATTTGCACAATTAGGCTAAGATGTTTACCAGGGAGTGACAGTGACAGTATTAGTATTAGTGACAGGTTGCAAGCCCATCGCCTAACAGTACTACAAGCCTTTATTCCCTTAGTCGTCTCTTACGACATCCACGGGAAGACATGGAGTGGCACTATTCTAACCCAGTAGCCAGCCAGCCCAGTAGGTAGCCAGTAGCTTTAAAGTGTAATAAGTGCTTTAGTGTGTAGTGTGTGGTGTGTGGTGTGTGGTGTGTGGTGTGTGGTGTGTGGTGTGTGGTGTGTGGTGTGTGTGTGTAAGTGTAAAGTGTAAGTATAGTGTGTGTGTAGTAGTGTAGTGTAGTAGGTTGTGTAATTTTCTATATCTCTTAGTTTCTAAACGCAGTTATCTCTAATTATAATCTAATTAATAATGTGTGTAAGTGTTTTGGTTGCGAACTGTACACTTGCATGTGTTTGACAATAAATAAATTAATAAGTGGGGACCGCGACTCGGCAAACGTAGTATAGGACGCCCTCCGGCGAGAAGGAGTGATGATTTGCGAAAAGTTAGGGAAAGGGGAGGGGGAAAGGAGAAATTGGGCCACCGGCACTCTCACTTGACCAGACGAGACGCAGCAGAGGTACTGCTACTTCACGTCGGTATTCCGTGAGAGGGTGGTACTACCCCGGTCGAGACGGCCCACTCATACTGTACTCAACCTAACCATTGAATACAGTGTGGATCTACCACTTCAAAATGTTTAAGGTATCCTGAATACATACTGGTTTCCGCAGAAAATAGCGTTCCAAATTAAATTCGATGAGATGATACAATACAATCGATGAAGTGAAATTCGATAAAATTATAGGTTACCATATAAAAGCTCCTTCTGTACTTAACCTTTTCAACGCCACAGTCGGCTCTGGCCGTCAACTAAAAGTCGTGCCACTGACGCCACGTCGGCTACAGCCGACAAGAGTTCAATATTAAAAGAGACTTTGTTTGGTAGCAATAAGGTGTAATTTGCATAGCATAGCAAACATGTTTGGCGTGTGGGTGGCACATTTTGTATTCGACGTATGGCGTTCAAAAGGTTAAACAAGATTACGTAGTAGCGTTACTTACAAAGTTCTTGGGTGGTTTCATGTCCAGGTTGGCGGTGGCGCGCTCCAGCGTGAGAGTTGTGGTCGCCGTGGCTAGCAGCTTCCCGCCCTGCAGCTCCACCGTCTGGAGACACACTCGGATATAGCGCTGTTCTTATAAACATAAGTTGGTAGAGTGATGTTATGTATCAGGTCATGAAATGCTTGTAGCATAGATAACATTACGAAAACATTTCATAGCCTAAAAAAACATAAAAGATAAAAAAAGATAAAAGATGTTTATTCAGTAAGTAGGCCGCACGGGCACTTTTACACGTCAAAAATCTACCAGCGCTTCGCAAGAGACCACTGCTGAGAAGAAACGCCGCAAGAAACTCAACAGTCAGTCGTTTTTTTTTTAAATTACTTATACAATTATAGAACTTAACCTAGCATTATATAAAACAATGAATTTAACATTAAAATATATATATCATGCGTAGTTGAGCAGGAAAATGTGTCAAAACTCAGTATGTTCAGATGAACTCTTAAATTGTAATAATAATAGTATACATATACTTACCCATGACGGTGCAAAACAACCACATAGTTTTGATACATTCTCCTACAGAAACCGTGTCCCCTAGACAATAATTATACCTACAATGTTTAGATATTTTCCTGACTAAGCTATTACTAAGTTATTTAGGTGTTTAATTTAGGCCAAGCATTTTTATCTGTTAGATAGTCCTCGACCCTATAATAAGCTTTCGACATCAACGACTTTTTCAAGTAATTTTTAAGTGCTGGAAATGATAACTTTAAAACTTCGTCAGGTAATTTATTATAGAAATGAATGCATTGACCAACAAATGATTTATATACCTTACGGACACGAAATTTTTTAATAGCAATTTTATTTTTATTTCTTGTATTCAAATTATGTATATCACAATTCTTAACAAAAGAGTCTTGATTTTTAATGACATAAATAATATTCTCATAAATAAATTGTGACGCTACTGTCAAAATACTAATTTCTTTAAATAGTAATCTTAAGGAATCACGGGAGTTTAGGTTATATATGGAACGAATGGCTCTTTTTTGTAACACGAATATAGTCTGTATGTCAGCAGCTTTTCCCCAAACCAGAATACCGTACGACATAACACTATGAAAATAACTATAATAAACTAAGCGAGCTGTCTCAACATTGGTAAGTTGCCTGATTTTCCTAACAGCATAAGCTGCCGAACTTAATTTACCTGCTAGTACTGCTATATGGGGACTCCATTGCAAGTTTTTGTCTATAGTTATCCCTAAGAAAAGCGCCTTGTCCACCATCTCCAAACACTCATCATTTAGAAATATACTAGATTTTACCGGTCTAACATTAGGCAAAACGAACCTAACACATTTAGTTTTCTTAGCGTTAAGTAGCAAATTGTTAATAGTAAACCAATTAAGTACTTTAACCAGCGTGGCGTTTATCCTACTGTAATCGACGGATTTTCGGTCCACCTTGAAAATTAATGAAGTATCATCAGCAAATAGCACAATATCACAAAGGTTATCTACCGTGGGTGGTAAGTCATTTATATAGACCAGAAATAAGAAAGGACCTAATATAGAGCCCTGAGGCACACCTAATTTAACAGTTGCTCCAATGGACTGTGTTTGGTTTACAACAACCGTTTGTGTTCTATCGCTAAGATATAAGACATAAGATTTAGAGAATTATTTGACAGACCATAATGTTCTAATTTTAATATAAGAGTCGCATGATCTACGCAATCGAAAGCTTTGGAAAGGTCACAAAAAATTCCTATTGCATCACAGGATTTCTCCCAAATATTGTATATATATTTAATGAGTACAGATGCTGCATCAGTTGTGGATCGTCCTCTGGTGAAGCCGAACTGATTACTGTTAAGCAGTTTATTTCTATTGAAGTGACCTAACATATCTTTTAACATTAACTTCTCAAAAACTTTACTTAAAACCGGTAGAATAGAAATGGGACGGAAATTCGTTAAATCACACATGTCGCCCGATTTAAAAAGTGGTATGACTTTACTATATTTCATAAGATTTGGAAAAACCCCCTCTGATAATAGACTAAACCTCTGATTCATAAACGCACAATAGCTAGCAATAGCTAATGTGCTTAAAATATGCTTTGTCCTTATCTGTTATTGTGACATTTCCATTTGACAGTAAGAGACGACGCATATGTTTACTAAAATAGGTTTATAGTGTGTTTATGAATAAGAGGGTAATAGTGTGCCAGCCGATATTGGTTTGACAGATTTATATTAGAAATTACAACACATGAATATCAGTTCTCCTAAGGTCTCATTTCTTCAAACATTTTGCACTGTCAGGCCTGACAGTCTTGGAGCTGCAGATAAACTGTTAGTCTGCCCTTAGCTAGCGTTTGAAAAACCTTCCGTTCGCGTAAAACCCACACATATAGCAAAAACTCAAAGTAGTTTTTAGTGTCTTATGACAAAATCAACTAGTTTTTGACGCTGGCTCCCGAGGTAGCCATCGGGTACCTAGAGTAGAGGTAATATGTGGCATTATCTATGTAAAGGGACCTTATGGCGGATGGCGCTTCCGCCATTATTAAAGATGCTCCGATATAAATAAAACGTCGCGTGACGCAGTGCGGCGTAAGCGCCATACGCCATAAGGTCCCTTTACATAGATAACGTCACATATAATTTTTTTCACATTAAAATTAATCTGTACCCCAAAAAAAAGGTACGAAAATAAGCGATAATTCAATAAGTGACTAAGGTGACTGGAAATATTCTTGCTATATACGCAACGGAAGACCAGCGCTGGCTTTAACGCCAGCATAAGGCTGCCTGTCCACTGGAGAGGAGTGGGGCAGCGGAGCGGTGAGCGAGATAAAAATCCACCAATAGGAATACTTGATTTTTCTGACCTCTCCAGTTACAGCTGTTCTATTGGCATGTTTTTCATCGCAAACCGCTCCGCTGCCTCGCTCCGCTCCAGTTGAAAGGCAGCCTAACTCCAGTGTCAATGTAGTATTTTGTTGTGTTTTGTTTGTCTGTATGTCACGAATAAATGTTTTTTCTTTCATTTCTTTCGGTCTTTCATTCATGTCTTTACTGCCTATTCGCTTTGGTCAGCCGAATATGGTTTACCTTAGTAGCGGAGCTAGTGGAGGACCGGCGTTTCTTGGCAGGCGCAGTTTCGCGCGCTGCCCAGTTGCCCCGCTGCACCCACGAGCGGCGCGTCGACGCGATGGAGATGTCCAGGTCTTCCTCAGACCGAGAGTAAGACATCTCCGAGAGAAGAGTGCCTGCGGACCAAGTTACGCAACCACTGTATTTGACAAGTCTGAACAAAACCGCTGTTAGAGATAAACTGCCACTCGAGAATGCCCAATGGGAAAATAGGGGGGTTAGTTTAACGTTTATATCTGTATATTTCTCGTTATTGGGTCGATGGATCGGTTCGGATGCGATTCTTTAATTAAGAAATTTAGATTACCTACCTACTATGAATTGTAACGACCTAGCTGAGTTAATATCTGAAAGCATGGGGCCGCAATTGTACCGGGTTTTAATATATGTTATAGTTATTTGTGTCTTTAAACTATGTTTTTTTTTTGAGTTTAGGTATAAATGACTATATGTCCTACACCGTAAATGTACGATTCATTATTTAATACCTATTAAGCTTACGATTGTGGCGGAAATCATTTCTAGTTGTAAACTGATTTTTGACGCAAAAAACTAAAGTGAATATTTAAGCGTAGAACTAAATAAACTAAGGGCAGCCAGTTAATACGAACATTGCATTGATAAAATAGGTGGTCCAATAAAATGGCAAAATCTTTTGCCGTTTCTAAGTTTGAAGCAAATAAATCGTAACCAATATTATAAGGACAAAAGAACACAAAAACGACGTAATTACGTACCCATTTCGAATATAGGAATTGGCTTTCTACTGATATAACTGATTTAGAGCACAATTATTGCAGCTTTAGCAATAAGCAAAAATTTAGTAAGAAATATGAGTATGACTGACGAGTTCAAACAAGTCGTTGGTTAGCCTAAGGCCACACCGGAAGAGGCAAATTTATTTTTTGGCGGGATTATCCCCTAGTACGCTTAGGCTTAGGATCCGTGCTCAGAATTTGGATGTCTTTTTGTATTTTTTATAAGCTTAATTTTATGGACTATATCGTAATCAGAAGAGACTAGAACTTGGTACTTTTTTGACCTCCCGCATACGAGGGGTTATCGAGGCGAGCAGTTGGGTAAAACAGAGATCGCGCTTAATGGCATACTGAAGCCCTACTTTGAAAATCGAAGTTCGAAGTTACGTTAGCTCCATCAAATTCTCTCGATTAAGTCTCGAATGACGAGTGACAAGGATGAAGTTAACGTAACTTTAAACTTTGATTTTCAAAGTAGGACCTCTGCGCTGCATGCCACTAAGCGCTAAGCGTGGTCGGCGCCAGATCCTGTCATTCGTCTCCGTTTTATCCACCAGCTCGAAGCAAAAAGAAGGGTAATGTGGCTGGTGCCACACCCTGTTGTTCGTCTTCGTTTTAGCCACCATCTCCAAGCAAAGGGAAGGGTAATGTGGCCAGTGCCACACCCTGTCGTTCGTCTCCGTTTTAGCCACCATCTCGAAACAAAAGGACGGGTAATGTAGCCTGTGCCACACCCTGTCGTTCGTCTCCGTTTTACCCACCAGCTCGAAGCAAATGAAGGGTATATGTTTAATTACCCTGCTGCCAAATGATGTCATTCACATTAATGTATTTGGCGTGAATTAGGTAAGCTCTAAACGTCATTAAAATAAAAAATAGTTTTGTACAAGATATTTAACAACTTTTTAAGTTACGCTATCTCTACAACCCAAATTCCTTGCAATGTCCACCCAGGATTTGAAAAAAATATTATTTTACAGAGTATGTTGCTTGACATGCACTTGGCTGGTTCTTTTATTGCTAGGACATATTATTACCGAAGAACCCAGAAGAATATCTCTAGAAGTCAAAGTACCAGCAAATAAACACTGAAAATCACATTTAAATGTGCTCTGAACTTACAAAATGGATAGAAAGGGGTGCCCGGGCGGCCTACTTAGTGAATAAACACCTTTTATATTTTTGAACCTTAAACTAAATAAATTTAAAAAAATAGCGTCAGTGGGTGAGGACCAAAAAGTATGACCATAGTTAAGTATAGTTAAGTGTAATGTAGGGTAGATTCGCATGTTTAACTTGTATTGGTATAATTAAGGTAGTTTAGATCAGTCGCAAATAAACGCTGCTATAGAACGGAACTACATAGTTTTATTACAGTGGCGACGAGGATGGGATTATCTAAGCGTGCATAAATTGTGTTGTGTACTAGTGTTGTTGCAGCTGGTGCTAGCAGCACAAACAATAATAACTGTGCAGAGTCGATCTTTACTGATAACACACCATGTCAGTGGGGAAGGTCGGCGGGTTCGATTGCCAAAGCGGGGCGTGGTCGTCATACGTAGATAGACTGGAGATGTACTTTGTAGTGAATGATGTGAAAACCGAATTAAAATTACCTACGTTGATAGCGGTAATGGGTAATGAAGCCTACGAGTTGTTGGTGAACTTAGCTAGCCCGAAGAAACCGGCCACGTTAAAATATGAGGAGGCGGTCGCTCTCATTAGTCAGCACCTACAACCGACACCATCAGTACTTGCGGAAAGGTACCGGTTCCGTCAACGCAGGCAAGCCAGCGACGAGAAGGTGGCCGACTACGTCACAGAATTAAAAAAACTTGCGAGGTATTGTAAATTTGAAGCCAATCTAAATGAGAATCTTCGGGATCAATTCGTTTGCGGTTTGAGAAGTGACGTAATACGACAAACGTTATTCGCCGAGGACGACACGGTGACTTACGCGACCGCTATAAAACTTGCGGGCTCTTTAGAGGCGGCGGAGCGGGACGCGGCTGCGGTAGAAGCGGCGCCGGGCACCGGTAACGTCGGTGCGGGGACCGGCGGGCCGGCAGCGGTTCATGCGATGGTGCCCCCGGGCTCGGGCCGGCGCCCGGCGCGCGGCGCGCGGGCCGCGGGCGGCTGGCGCTCCCGGAGCGCGAGCGGACCGGCTCGAGGAGGCGCGGGCGGAGCGCGCGGTGCGGCGCGGACCGACGCCCCCGCCTACAGAACGGACGGCGGAGGGGCTCGCCGGAGTAACTGTGCGGGCTGCGGAGCGACGGATCATGATCAGGCGATTTGTCGGTTCCGGGACTACGTTTGCAGCATGTGCCAACGCACGGGACATCTCCGTCGCGTGTGCCCGGGCCGCGAGGGTCCCGCCCGGGGCGGGGGCGGACCCGGCAGGCTGTACTTCGGCGCGGCGGAGGCGGGGGATTCGGACTGGAGCGACGCTGCAGCGGAAGAAGATTTTCACCATTTGTGTTTGAATGACTACCGGCCGGTGAGTTTACCGATCACTATAGACAATCAAAAGATAAACATGGAGGTGGACACGGGTACGGCCGTTTCATGTATAAATAGTGAAACTTATAGAAATCTTTTTAGTCGGAACTCACTCGCACCTTGCGATTTGATCTTAAAGTTTTATGATGGCTCGAAAATAAAACTAGGTTTTATAACCCCTAATATAAAACCTAGTGTAACCTACGGGGGGCGAACAGAGCGCTTAGATCTTTTTGTAATCGACGGGGGTACCACAGCACTGCTAGGTAGGCAATGGTTGACGGAGCTTAATATCAACATACCTAAATTTAGTCAGTGTTACAGTGTAGCAACTGACCGTACACAAATGTCTGACGATATAAATGAATTGTGTTCCAGATTTAAGGAGGTATTTAGCGGCGGGCTCGGGAGGTACACGGGCGGGGCGGCGACACTGCGCGTGCGCGAGGGCGCGGTTCCGGTGTTCCACCGCGCGCGGCCCGTGCCGTTCGCGCTGCGCGAGCGCATCGACACCGAGCTGGACGCCATGCTGCGGGACGGCATCATCGAGCCTGTCGACTGCTCAGACTGGGCCTCGCCTTTGGTACCGGTAACTAAGTCTGACGGTTCTCTGAGAATTTGTGCGGATTATAAGGCGACAGTTAACCCTGTATTGCTAATTGATCGGTACCCCTTGCCCAGGATAGACGACCTTATGGTGAACTTAAGCGGTGCGTGTTATTTCTCCAAGATAGATCTTTCGCAGGCCTATAACCAAATAGAGCTCGATGATACAAAGAAATATACAGTCATTAATACGCATCGCGGGTTATATAGATACAATAGGTTGGTATACGGGTTAGCGTCGAGTCCTGGAATCTTCCAACGAATAATGTGTAATTTACTTCAAAATATCCCTAATGTAGAAACATTTTTAGATGACGTCATTGTAGGGGGAAAAACTAAACAGGAGCACCTAGCGGCGCTCGAAGCAGTCCTTAAGCGGATGCAAAAATTCGGATTAAAGTTAAAAACTACTAAGTGCGTATTCTTAGTCGAGGAGGTTCAATACCTCGGTTACATTATTAGCAAAAATGGAATTAAAACCGACCCGTTTAAGGTTGGAGCAATAGTGGGGGCACCGAGACCTACTAATGTTACAGAGCTACGCTCTTTTGTAGGTATTATTAATTTCTATGGAAAATTCATCAAGAACATGAGTGATACGCTAGCGCCCCTGCATGAGTTACTTAAGAAAGAAAAGCAGTGGTTCTGGTCCACGGAGTGCGAAAAGTCATTTAATCAAATTAAATCATTGTTGTCTAGTGCAAGGGTGTTGGCGCATTACGACCCTAAGGCGCCGTTAATAGTGACGTGTGACGCGAGTGCGCGGGGGGTCGCGGGAGTGCTCTCACAGCCGGCCGCCGGCGGCGGCGGTGAGCGGCCGGTCGCTTACGTATCCCGTACGTTAAATGAAGCGGAGAAAAACTACTCGCAAATACACCGGGAAACTCTAGCAATCATTTTTTGTATGAACAAATTTCATCAATATTTATATGGGAGGCATTTCACTTTACGTACCGACCATAAGCCTTTGGTGTCAATATTCGGCCCGAATACAGGTATACCTACAATGGTAGCTAGCCGTATGCAGAGATGGGCAATAATTTTATCCGCATACTCGTACGATATCGAGTATGTGCGCACAGAGGAGAACGGCGCCGACGGCTTGTCGAGGCTGCCTATCGCTAGTAGCTCGCGGGGTAAGAGGACGCCGCCGGAGCAGACGTACTTACATTTTGTGCAACAGGCTTTATTGTTAGACTATAATGAAATAAAGCGGGAGACGACGCGAGACCCGTTACTGTCAAAAGTGTTGAGTTAAGTTAGAGACGGTTGGCCGCATCGATGCGAAATTTCTAGCTTACAACCATATTATAATAGGAAGAATGAGCTGTATGAGGAATTAGGTTGTGTCATGTGGGGGCATAGGCTAGTAGTCCCGGAGAAATGTAAGGATAAGGTACTGGAAATGATTCATGAACCGCACATGGGTATTGTTAAGTCAAAAGCGTTAGCTCGTAGTTACGTGTGGTGGGGAGGCGTCGACGAGGCGGTGGAGGCGACGTGCCGCGAGTGCGCCGTGTGTGCGGCGCAGGCGGACGCGCCGCCGCGTCACGCGCCGCGCATGTGGCCCTGGCCGCAGCGGCCCTGGGCGCGCCTGCACCTCGACTTCATGGGGCCCATCGCAGGAAAAACATATCTCGTAGTAGTGGACGCCATGTCCAAATGGGTAGAGGTTTTTAACGTCAATAGCACCACCGCCGGCGGGTTGATAGATCGATTAAGTGAATTATTCAGTAGGTGGGGATTACCTAAACAAATAGTTAGTGATAACGGGCCACAATTTGCGGCGAAGGAATTTGAAACTTTTGTTAAGGGTCACGGAATTGAACACATATTCACGGCACCCTATCACCCTTCTTCCAACGGTCTAGCGGAGAACGCGGTTAGAACATTAAAACGGGTTATTAAAAAAGCAATACAAGAAAAACAAAACGTAGACCGGGCTCTTTGGGCCTTTTTGATCTATTATAGGAACATAGAACATTCAACTACTGGAGAAAGCCCAGCTATGTTGCTGCTAGGAAGACGTATTCGAACTCGTTTAGATGTTATCAAACCGGACAGAGACGGTCAAATGCGACGAGCACAGCGGCGCCAGCAGGAGGCGGCGGCGGGTGTGAGTAGGAGCGTCGGCAGGGAAGAGGAAGTGTGGTACAGGCAATATTTAAAGGGGGAAAAATGGATACCAGGTCGAGTAGTGGATGTTCTGGGACCCAGTAATTTTAAGATTGTAGGTGAAAATGGAGAAACGGTACATAGGCATATCGATCAATTACGCAGTCGGCCGAGTAATGGTAGATTATCACTCGCGACTACTACTTGCGGGTTGGATAGCTCGGGTTCAAATTCTCAGCCAGAACTGACAGACACACACACGCCAGAGAGCGCGGCGGAGGGTCGGTCGGAGCGGGCGGCGGGCGCGGAGGTGTCGCCGCGCGGCACGGCGGCCCGGCCGGACCAGGCGCCTGCCTCTCCATCCTCGCCGGACTGGCAATTCGGGTCGCCCCAGGCCACTACGCCCCGAGCTCGCCCTATTAGACAGTGCAGGCTTAACAAGCCTAATTATAGATATTAAGGAAAGTTCATGTACTCGGGTAATTAAATCAATAAGAAATCTGCCTCTTTGGTAGTGTAAATTATATAAGTTTAATTTAAGGTTTAGCATAGCATAGCCTTTAAGGATTTAGTGTAGAGGAGTGTAATGTAGGGTAGATTCGCATGTTTAACTTGTATTGGTATAATTAAGGTAGTTTAGATCAGTCGCAAATAAACGCTGCTATAGAATGGAACTACATAGTTTTATTACATTAACCATACAAACAACGAAGTTGTATAGTTTGTTAACTGGGTTCGAACTTACCAGTGGAATTCATTTCCGGGACTCCAGTCAGCCTAGCATTGTGGTCCTGATGAGCAGTTCCATTGAGAAAAGCCAGCTTTTGAAGTGTCTCATCATTCAGCTTGGCTCGGTTGTCATTAAACAGGAGGTCTCGGGCCATGTCTAGAAGCTTACTCTGTAATAAACAATATAACATAATATGTTATATAGATATTAAACTATGGAATGGGAAATTAATTTGAATGGCTAGTCTAAAATACAAACAATTACTCTGAATAAAACACCATAAAAACAAAATGAGGAACAATACAATTTAACAACAGCAAAAACAACATTTAAGCTCTTACAGTATTTCTAGAGTCAGTTAGAATTTTTCCATAATAATGTTAAACTCTAAGAATTCTCCAAGCTTTACCTTATCTAGAAATGTAGTAAATAAGTATCTATCTATTTTTTTTATGGCTATGACAGAGGACTAATTATGAATTTGTTATTGGTTGCTACTTAATCTTGCACAAAACTAGAGGGCCCTGCTAATGCTGGGCCCTGAGCAGAGTGACCAATGGAAAAGAAGGTAGGGTGCCAACAATAGCGTAGTTTCCCCTATTACCTGAGGCTTGAAAATATAAGTAACATACCAATTCACTGTACTTCTTCATCACAATATTCCTCTCTCTCTTCTCTCCGTCCAGCAGTTTCCTGACATGTGCGAACTTGGCCTCCCACTTGGAAAGAGTCTTGAGCGCCTCATCCAGCTCTGTCTGCAGGCGAACTGATTCTGCTTCCGCTGATGCCCACTGGCCACGTACCCATTCCATCTGCTTGACAAATGCTAGGAAACCTGTACAGAGTAAGATGTCTTATCTTACTAATTTACTAAAATTAATACATTACAAGAGGTGAGATTATGCCTCTATAAGCCTGTGTGCAATCATTTACTACAGAACACATGCCAAATTATATTTTTCAAAGTGTGCATGTACATAATCTGTATTTAACACAACAGCACTTCTCAATATCTCTTTAGATGTCCATGGCAAGTGTCCTTTCCACAAATTCGAGACTAAAATCTAAGACATCCCAAGGGACATTTAATAATAGTAAATTATGATGAGATAAAACTTAAAATGAGACAAAAACTTGTAAAATTAAATACCCAGAGATAAAAGGCAGAGATTATTTCCAGTCCTAAAATCAATTAGGCAATTCTTCTGTATCCTTACTTACCTATATTGCCGACCATTATAAGATAGCAAGAGCTGAAAGGGGGTAGACCGAAACAGTTACTAATGCTGTCATAATAAACAGTGCCTATACAGAATTTGTATTAGTTTAAAGTAGTTTACGTAACTACGGGTCCAAAACATTAATTATTTACTTACATTGTTCCGAATATTCGTCGTTGAGGACGTTGTTCAAACGATTTATATCATCGAACTGTGCCACCATCGAAAGAGGAAGTCTTTGCTCCACATCGGAATTTCCTGAACTCATTTTGATTTAAAAATAAAACTATACCAAACATTAAACAACACAGACTAAGAAAACCTTAAAAATATAGCACATTTCACGAAAAACTAAATACCACTTCTTGAAAAACAACACCCAGACAATCAAACAACCAAACCAACGAAACGAAACCTTGAAAATTAACGGCTTCGTTCAATCGTGCGTGGAGTTGGAGAGGGAAGGGAAGTTCAAAGTGCGTTCGAAATCTATGACATTTTAAAATAACAGAAAAAATATTAAAATATTAACGATTAGATTTGGTTCAAAACGAATAAACATTTTATTTTTTATTTGCGTGAAATATAAAATTGAGTATATTTTACGACTTACTTAAAATTAACTAACTGATATAACTACCACAAACTATCTAAAAATGTATCTTTTACAAGAGTCATATGGTTTAAACGAATTGTGTTGCCAAGTCTTAGTGGAACGTGTTTAAGGGTATTTAAATAGTATACTCCAAGCACACTAAGAAAAGACTACATACTACTCGTACTTGTGACTGCAAAAAATGCAGCATTTTGTGATGGAAACCCTTTGCACAATGACTTTATCTATAGCACTAAAAATTTCACCCCTTCGAAACACAAATGACGCCTCTTAACATGATATTTTTCAAATTCTACAACTTCAACAGCTGCATTCATTTCGAAGACTTAAATATGTCAGTCGAAATAAACCAAATGAACTTACTCAATTTAATGTCAAAAAAAAAAGTAAAGATTATGTCACTACCAAAAACTTTTGTGGTTTGTAAATTTGTTTTGGGTATGTTTCGATTATTTTAAACACATTGGTAATATAAAGAAAATGGGTGTTTTTACTGACTGACATAAACGGTCGTTTGGTTCTGAATAACTGCCACATTTTCTAAGATTAATTTGCTTTATATTGACTTTTTTTACCACCTTTGATGGTGACAATATGTTCCGTACCCGTGTACCTTTTATAAGATTGAGTATAAAATTCTTGATTCCGTGAGATAAAGGTTTACTTTGTCTGGATCATTGTCATTCAAATGTGAATACAATTTAATGCCGGCACCACACTTCGCTATTCGCTATTCGTTATTCGGCTTATGCGCCTACATTCGACGAAGTGTGGAGGGTTTATTCGTCTGTTTTCTTTAATCGCACTCATAACGCATAAGCGGGATAGCAAATATTTTAACAAATACGGCGCAGCCGCATAACGAATAGCGAATAGCGAAGTGTAGTGCCGGCATCAGAAAAGCATTTTGAGTTTTAGGGTATGCCAGAAAACAAAGATCAATACAAGTTTTAGGGTAACAAATAAGAAGGCATGGCAACATTCTTCACCATTTTGACACTGACAGTTCTGACAGCCCGAAATCATTGGCTCGGTTGACACAAAACGCGATGACGTTCGGCTGAGAGCGGCGGTCCGGTCCTTTGGTCGTGTAGTCTAGCGAATACAGTGGGATAATAATTTCCGATTCTACCGGCGTCTAGCTCGCCACCGCGCGTCGCTATGGCGGACGAGGAGAATAACTGTGATGACGGTGACCTGAAATTGGGGCAGGCGTTCAAGCAGCGGGGCCGTAAGGGCGCGCTGAAAAAAAAGAATGTTTATTTTGTGAAGGATCACAAGTTCATGCCCAGGTTCTTCAAGCAGCCGACGTTTTGTTCGCACTGCAAGGATTTTATATGGTAAGTTTAATTTATAGGCTTATTGACAATTTCTATAGTCAGACGGTAATCTGCACGCAAATTAAAAATACACTTTGTTTGTTTACAATGTGGAAGCGCTTGGCAGTGATTTTGGGGTTTCTATACATTGCAATAATAGACGGTGTGACCATTCTAATTATTACGTTCACTGACTTTAGTTATGTTCAATTATTTTATTGCTTCCTGCTTATTATTATACCTAAATTAATGAGATATAAAATGGTTTGCAATGGTAAAGTTTTCCTGTTGTTATTCAAATTTGGCTGTCAAGGTTTTGTTTATCACTTTATCTTGTTAGACAAAATGTATAATAGTATGGCAGTAAAACAATCCATTTAACTATTATTCATAAATGTAAAATGTTGTGTGATATATGTATATACATATATATATATATATATATATACAAATATTGATCAAAATGTGGGTTTGAGGTCTGGTATGTCTTCTTTTTCCCCGTTATATCAATGCACAAGTATTTTACCTGTTTTGGCAATATTTCCTGTTGGACTAAAAAAGTAATCAAACTGATGTCAGAGTTGAACAACTAGTAATTTATTATTTAATAACATCTCATGACCTTTTTTGTATGATATGGATGGAAGCAAAAAGTTCTTGCCGTTGGCAGAACTTCCTGGTTTTTTTGTTAATCGAGCTGTCTTATTTTTTGTTCATTAAATTCAATTCTACAATTAATAGATATTAAATCTAGTTCTAATCAACTTCTAGATAGTTACTAGGTAGTATATAATTTGTTTGTGTTTAGTATATAGTTCCTTTTACTTTCTCAAACTCTTATCTGATCAAATAGTTAGGTAGAAAAAACACTCATGTTCCAAGGTTTACAAAGACTACTTTCCTATCAAAATACTCGATCAGATAAGAGGTTGAGAAAGTAAAGCGACCATGTTCCCGCACCGACTCTTTTGAGATGTTATTATTTTTATCAATTTAACGAGATCAAGGCAATGACTCATCATTTTGTAAGTAACTACAGAATGGTACCTATTCTTTTGTTCAGTAGGTATAATATTTCATTATAACATTGGCATGTTTTAAAAAAATCAATGGCTACTCGCATCTAGATGTTTTCTATTCCGGACTGTAAAAAAACTGTTTCATATTAAGAATTATTTCTGACTCCTGCAGTGACCAATAACTAGTGAATATAGAATAGAATATATTATTAACTTCACATCTCAATGTACAGTCGAGTTCATAAGTGTGTACTTTAGTACCTTGTCTATTTAATGTCATATTCAAACTGCCATATATGAATTCTCACAGCAATTAAAGTGACAAGGTACTAAAGTGTATCATATTTATGATACTCGACTGTACAGAATTCAACGATAGAGAGCAGTGAATATGATTCTTATAGTAAATTATGTAAGTTAAGTTACTGGATGAGGTATGTTTACTCAGCATTGTAGGTATTGATGGAGTGAACTGATATTTATTTAAAAATGCAATTGTCACATACGGCTTATTGTCTATGCCAATAGAAAAACATGACTATTGTCAATTAGCTCACTAAAAGGAATACAAACATTCTGCATTCAAGCAAATAGGAAATTAATATAGTATGTTAAAAAAACCGGCCAAGTGCGAGTTCGACTCGCGTGGAGAGGGTTCCGTCTCTACACCATATGCCTGTCTGTTAGTCTGTCTGTCTATCCGTCCATCTGTCACAGCAGATTTGCTCCAAAACTACTCGACCGATTGAGTTGAAATTTGGTACAAATATGTAAGTCGGTGACTCAAAGACGGATGCGTAACGTAAATAAATGAATTTTGGACAAGGGGGCTACTTTTAGGGGATAAACTAGGAAATTAAAAAAAAAAAAATCGGATTCCTTATTGTGTGACTAGTCAAATGAAAGGGCTTGTTGTAAGCATCTCAAATATATTTTTTTTATATCTTTAACATACACCTTTTTTAAGTTATTTAAGAAATACGCAAAAATCGACCATCCCCCTCCCTTATCTGCCATGTCACACAATAAGGTTTGCAAAACTTTTTTTTTTAAATTTCCTATTTTACCCCCAAAGGTGGCCCCCTTGTCCAAAATTCATTTATTTACGTTACGCGTCCGTCATTGGGTCACTGACTTACATATGTGTACCAAATTTCAACTCGATCGGTCCAGTAGTTTTGGAGCAAATCGGCTGTGACAGACGGACAGACAGACAGACGCACGAGTGATCCTATAAGGGTTCCTTTTTTCCTTTTTAGGTACGGAACCCTAAAAATAGATGTTTGGACTTAACGCATGCTCCGCCTGCATTGTTTTTCGGAGTTTCGCCAACTGCCGCATCTTTGGTTTTATAAGAAACACGGATGCTGTAAGAACGCACATACGAGTTCAAGGCACTAGGTGTACGTGTGGAGAACACATTGCGATGCCGGCGGTTAATGCGTTAAAAATTGCAATTATTCGGTAAAACACCCATATTTATAGAATAGTGCCACGCCATGTCTTCCCGTGGATGTCGTAAGAGGCGACTAAGGGAATATAGTCTTATAGTACTGTTAGGCGATGGGCTTGCACCCTGGCACTAATACGCTGGTAATCATTTTAGCCTGTTTGTGCAAAATGTGGTTACAGAATTATGAACAAGTTTTTAAAGTTGTAGGTAATTCTGTAGCTCTGGGATCACAGGCGTGAAGGTATGTATGAGTATGTATGTATTAAATAAAGTCTATCACGCTAATAATCAATAAGCCCAGCAATAGGTCTGTGTACCTTGTTAACTAAGATTCACACGCGGCTCCGTCGGATTCTCTTCGATTACGTTGGAGTTTCCTAAATTCTATTTCTTAGTTCATTTTTTGGCAGTTTTTTGTCAATAAAAATAACTAATCACCTATCCGTGATCAAAATTGGCCTTAACTTGACCCATGTTTAGGCAAAAACACTGTTTTTATTCAACGATTAAATTCACCTTAGGATTCTTCGGCGAAGACGCGCTCTACCGCTTCTTTTCCGTTGCACGATTACGTTAACGTAATATGGTCGGTCTTATAAGTAGCTGAACACTTTAGTGCTTTGTCGCTTTAACGTCATGTTTAAACTACTGCACTTATCTGTCAAAGGCGTTAAAGCGACAAGGTAAAAGTGTATAGCTACTTATAATGCCGACTGTACAGTCAAGGACTTTAATTGTTATGCCATTATGGAACCCTGTCATAATGACAGCGTCAAACCACATAACAGAAATAACGCTTAAAATAATGATTAACGTTATGCGACAGGGTTCCATAGTGGCATAACAATTAAAGTCCTTCACTGTACCTAGGTAGGCATGAGTTTTTGAACTGGCACGATCTACTTGATAGTCTGAGTTTCAAACAAAACCTTTGTCTCCTATTGTACCCCTAGCCGCAAAATCCTAACGTTTAAAATAAAACCAAGTATAAGACTTATATTTAAACTGAGCATTTTATTGTAAAGAACACAATAGGAGACAATGTATTTGATCAAAACTCGTGCTTCCAAAAGACCATGCTATAGGGTAGGGCGCATCTTCGTGGATTCAAAACCTTATACCTACATATACTTAAGCAGCGGGCAATACCACAACAACTGATGCGTGAGCGAGATGAAAATAAATAATTATAGCAGCAATTAAGTCTTGAAAACAATGAATCGACTCGAATGAATGCCGATGAAATATACACTAAAGGCCCATTTACATTATACAACTTTCTTGCACATTCCATACAATAAAATTGTGGAAATAAAAAATTGCTCAGTCTAAACCTTACGTTTGGTACAATTCTTAAACTATTATTGCAACAAAATAATTGCATACAATTAAGGTATGTTGGGGTAAGATCGGATCGGGTCAAGACCGGATAATTCAAATTACTTCTACATTAACAAAGGTTTTCGACTCCTGGCAACACACCTGAGGGCCCTGCAAAGATGCACTACGCTAACTAACGTTTCTATTCGATTCGTTTTTAAACCAATCGCGTCACTGGGAGATGACGTCATACGAAAAGTCACGTGGTCTACCGGTGACGCGATTGGTTAAAAACGAATCGAATAGAAACGTTAGGTAGCGTAGTGCATCTTTGCAGGGCCCACTGCCTACGTTATCTTGTTGCGCCCAGCATTCTGCAGCGCCAGGAATCGAAAACCTTTTCTAGTTTAGTAGTAATTTGAATTATCTGATCTTGACCTGATCCGATCTTACCCCAACATACCATATTGCCGATTCTTGTATCTAAAAGAAACTTGCATAATCTAAATGGGCCTTAATTATTATAAAGACGTAAAATTGATTCTTGGTTGGTTTTTATGTTGGGAGTAATGTCAGAACTACTGAAAAATTCATACCCTAATATAAAACTCTATTATTCCTAACTAATATATTTTTACCACGAAGCTGGCGGTCCCGTGTTCGATTCCCGGTATGGGCAAATATTTGTGTGATGAGCGCAATTTGTTACCGAGTCTTGGATGTTTATCGTTTTCCAGTACCCGTAGTACAAGCCTAGACCTTAGTTTGGGATTAGGTGAATTTGTGTGAGAAAGCACCCTGATGTTTATTTATTTAGGTTTTTTATTTTGTATAATCGTGAGCGAATCGAGGGCGGGTCGCTAATAATATGGTAGGTGTATTTACACATCTATTCAAATCATCCTAGTCCTAGGCTATTCTAAAAACCATAGTACAGTCGACGTCATAAATATGTTTACCCTTTAGTACCTTGTCTATTTAATGTCATGTTTAAACTGTCATATGAAATTGTCATAGCGGATAAAGTGACAAGGTACTAAAGTGTAAACATATGTTTGACGTCGACTGTACCTTTGACATGACATAGTATTATCAACGTTACGTTGGTATTGTTGATCGAATTTCGATAGCTCTTATTTACTTAACAGTAATGGCGGCCGAGTTAACAACAATACAGTTACAGTTAAAATAGAGATCCTGTGAAACAAGTCGGCGTTAAAAATAAATGCCCACAATAGTTGGGCTGATCTAGGATGATTTCAGAAGGTGTTTTTTACGAGTGTCCCTCACAATCCCTAACAACGTTTGTCCTAACACATCGTTTGTCCGAATTTTCATTTGCCCTAAACTGGTTTTCAGATGAGTCAGGCAACTTTTTAAGTTTTCTGATTATATCTTCGGTTCGGTTAGGTTAGGGTTGTATTATAACAATACTAAAAAGTTTTAAAATTCAAGCGGAAATGGCGTTAGGATAAATGAAAATTCTGACAAACGATGCATTAGGACAAATGACGATTAGGGCTTCCATAGGAGAACCGTTTTTTACAATTCTTTTTTTTTAATTTAAAAGCTGGTTTTCTAGCAGCGCGGTTCTTAGCTAGGTATCATGAAAATCGGTTGGGCTTAATAAGGGTAATCAGTTCTGAAAGAAGGGGTCACCATTATATCGGATGTTTGCATCTATTTAATTATTATTATATGACACAAGTGAGTCAGAATACCATACAACTGATGATTATGGGCGCTGAATATGTTACACGTTTGAAAGGTTAGATGGTTCTCTTAATGACAACAGTACGAAGGTTAGTTACGCTTATTGTTACTGTGTACCTGATGTTCAACTACGGCACTCGTTAACCAGGTCGCGCAGTAAGCATAAAAAATGCAGAGTTGACATCGTGCAAATAGAAAACTATTATATTTAAAGAAACAATACCTTAGCCTTTGAATAATAACAGAATTATAGTTTCAAACAGCCAACGCATCAATCTTGAAGCCACAAATGGAAACATGTAGGCAATTCTTCGTACGATACGCACACAAGTTCACAAATGTCTTACTTGGCACATCAAATTTTATCTGGTTTGAGTGGCATCACATTAGTGCGTGGACTGGGTCTCTATGTGTTTTTATTCTAAGCTACTATCTGGTTCAAAAATTAACAGGGCCGAGATTCCAGGCGGTAAAAACCAAATCGTCTTTGACCTGCTATGGTATTGTTTTCAACTCGGCCGCCATTACTGTCAAGTAAATAAGAGCTATCAAAACGTTGACAATACCGTAACGTCAAAGACAATATGGTTTTTACTGCCTAGAATCTCGGCCCTGAAGGCTTTAGTTAACGTCATTATTGGTTACAATAAGTCTTTTTTAACAGTCTTGCTCTAGATTATTGTGGGATTACACAATTTGCAACGTCTATTTTTAATTTAGTCTCGTTAGTACTGACCGAATTATAGTTACCAGCAAAACATTCGCTTTGTCGAATCCGTTAATTGCTCAGCACCATAAACTTAAAATAATGTATCTTTCATTTCACGAAATAGTTGAAGCTTGTGTGTGATGCACGGCAATAACGTCTAACATCACACAATTCAAACTGTCATAACAATCCTTTTTCAATTTCGAACACACGGCATGTTTTATAGTTAAAAAGTACTAAGTCCGTAAGCTATTTATTACATTATGAATCTACGTATCACCGAATGAAATTCAAATTTAAATGTTTTTATTGACGCTTATTTCTTTTGAATACCTACATTACAGGCGCTTCGTAACTGTTTTTATACTATTTTTATTTGCACTCTAGTTCAGCTGTTCAGAATGGAATGAGTTGGCATATTGGACCATAGACAGGCAAAAAATGTGTTCATTATTGTGTAATAAAGGTTGATTAGTGCGGCGTCTTTGTCATTAAAAACTATTTGTGGCAACGATCCGTGAACTTGTTATTACAATTGTATGGGGACTAAGGAATTTCATGGCAGTTAAAATAATTTAGGAGTGCCATGTACACGTGTTTTACTACGAGTTACGTTCTGGTATTCCTGTACTATATCGACAGATGTTTCATAATACTCAGCGAAACGAAATCTATTTTCCACTAAATTTTGGTTCGCATATACGCATTTACATTAATTTATACCTATACACATGTAAAAATATTCCTGTTGAACAGTTTTCTATATTTATCCTCTGATATCAAGCCACGTCTCTCGCATTTTTTTATGAAATTGGTCTTGAAATGAAGCAGTGAATGCAATTTAAACTAAAGACAAATAGTAGTCTTCAAATTCTTAGGGGCTCTATTCCAATTTGTCTTGAACCATATGTCTATGATATTGTTACTGTGGTCGCGTTTAGTGTCAAAGTGTCAAGCTAATAAAAGCCACTAGAATGATAACAATACGATTACGATATATTTTTAGTCAAAGTGGAATTAAGAGCCAAGTCTCGTGACTTTACCAGCTGGAAAAGTAATGACAGATCCCATTCGTCACGAACTCTTACATAACTCACACCTCGCACGTCAAACAGAATTCTGTTGATTCGTCAAACCCTGAAAGTACAATGTTAAATTCTCTTAAATTCTTCCTTTCAAGTGCGCATTTAAATATGCGCATTGGCAGAGTTTCTTCAAATAGTTACGTACTTACCGCGTCATTTGGTGGTAGTGTGGTTTTCGCTAAGGCTTTGGAACTTGCGTGGATTTTGTTGCGGTTTTTACCTCAAGTAGGAACCCGGAACCCCGAGCGCCGCTGGGGTTGAAAACGGATTTTCCCGTAGATGACAAGTTGCTTGACACATCGATTTGTCGCCCCGTAAGCCCCGTTTCGAAGAACGTGATTTCCAAATATTACTCGTTGAATAGTATAGGATTAGACCATTTAAGCGAGCAAAGGTTAAGGCGTCTGTGAAGCGACGTTTGAATCGCGTAGCTGTCAAAAAGAATCCATACAAATATAGCTTCGGGCGATAACGTTTCTCACCTTCTAAATTAAGTCCGATTTCCACAATTTTAGAATATATGTTGTAGTTACTTTGAAAAACTAGTTTTGTACTTTTTTTTTTAAATTCGTCTCCATCCACGAATAACTTTTTTGGAAAGGAAAACGTACGGACCTAGTTTTTGATCATATCTACAACATATTCAAAAATTGGACTAGGTTCAAGGAAAGAGAAACGGTATCGCATTTTGTATGGAAAATTTCAGCTTCATAGTCCTCTTATGATCATTTAAACATGTATATCGGGCGGCTAGCACAAGTTACCTGCGAATTGTTTGTGGCTCGGTAATCCCTCTCTACCTAGTCTGAAATGAAAGAGACGCACTGAGCGACAAGCGATATAATACCACTTGTGCTAGCAGTACTGAGCAAAGCAGATACATGTCGCTTGTATATTAATAGAAGTGATATACTTACAGATAAATATAGCTAAAACTATATATATCCGTACCTAAGTTGTTTGAAGTTTGGTATGATAGTAAGCACAGTTTACGTAGACGAAGTCACGGGCAAAAGCTAGTAATAGCCCAGTATCTCGTTTGTTTGCAATATGACCAATTCTATTGTAATCGTTGTAGGTAATTGAATAGTTATCTTCAGTTAGTCAGTATTTAAACGCAAACTTCCCATGTGCCGTCTCGTGTTTATTTATTATATTTTTCTGATCCACGTAGTTTACTCTACGGGTATAATTATCTCGGTCGTTAGTCACGCATTGTTTATATTGTTAAAAATATTTTCAGACGCGCCTTTATCTTTCAAGATGTTTGATTTACGATGTGGGACTTTAATCTGCCGTAAAAAATACTATATTTTATTTTGCCAACTGACGTTCGCTACTTTTTTCGCGTAGAGTTACTTCGGTATTTATAAACTGTGAAGTATTACTGCATTTTTGCACCACGTACGATTTGAAACCGTGAAAAATTGAATTGAGTATTGTAACTATAGTCAACTTTAAAATATTATTTAGATATTGATCATTTTTGTATATTGTCGCTTGTTTGTTTTGCTGTACATTCGTAAAACCTGGAGTTAAAGTCACAAGGTACAGAGCAATAGCTCTTAAAAAGTCTTTGGAGTTCAGGTTACGCTGGTTAACTTAGCATAAAAGCATATGAGAGGATGTGGAAGAGAAGTACAAACCAGAAGGCACTGAGCTATTAGCCTATTACACTGTACAAAAACAATCAATTGCTTCGTTATGATTATGACGCTGACGTTATCTCGTTATTTGCTAGAGCGCATGCACAAACGATCTAGTGGTAATTGTATACAAAATTGACTGATTATGATTGCCTATGATGTATACAATATTTTAATAGGTTTTCTGTAAGAATCCAAGGATACGTAGGGCCTTTAACAATGGGGTTTCTTTAAAAACTTTTAAGAGTACTTTCAAGTACTACTTTTAAAAGCCGGCAGATTAATACTACTTTAAAAAAAAATACAACATTGCCAACATAAAAAAGATAAGAGAGAACTGGTCCAGCGACAAGAATGTAGTTCTAAAGTAGAATGAGGAATCATAAAATTCATAAAACTATGATAATGTTATAGCACAGTCAAGGACTTAAATTGTTATACCACTATGGAACCCTGTCGCATAACGTTAACCATTCATTTAAGCATAATTTCTGTCATGTGGTTTGACGCTGTCATTATGACAGGGTTCCATAGTGGCATAAAAATTGAAGTCCTTGACTGTACCGAAAGTTGATCGTAATAGCAGCAACTTTATGTTTGTTATGAAAGCGTTTAAGCGTGTGGTTGCCGGGTTAGAGTAGTGCCACTCCATGTCTTCCCGTGGATGTCGTAAGAGGCGACTAAGGGCATATAGGCTTGTAGTAAAAATGTATAAAATATTGCCTATGACTCAAATAGTACAATATTTGATAGCTCTAGATAACTACTGTAATAATAAGTACAAGATATGTAACAAAGAATATTAGAATGAGGAAATATGTGCAACATTTTGTCAAAAACTACTATGGTAGAAGAGCAGATAAATTTTTGGTCCCAAAAATATATATTAAAATAGAATGGTTAAGGGAGGATAAGAAATATAGCTTAATGGAAGCTAAGAATAAAATTAAAGAAAGCATTTTTAGATAACTTGCCTTGATTTCAGCTATTGTGAGTTGTTATTATCAGATTTGTCGTTATAGCTCAGTTCGATCTTAAGGAAAGCATGGAATGATTGCAACTTGAGTATGGATCTATTCTATTCTATCCTATTGTCTGGTGTAGGGTACCTACTGGACTCATGTAGGTGCATAGTATAAAATTAAAGAATGAGTGCTGTCTCGCCAACAAACTGCGTAAGCAGTTTGGCAAGCAACTTTAAAATTAGTTATGTATATGTGCCTTTAAAAAAAAAAAAGTATTGTTAGGCGATGGGCTTGCAACCTATCACTAATACGCTGGTGAACATCTTAGCCTAATTGTGCAAAATGTAGTTACTGAATTATCATCAAGTTTTTGAAGTTGTTGGTAATTCTGTAGCTCTGCCTACCCCACTCTGGGATTATAGGCGTGAAGTTATGTATAAATTACATCTTAGTTAGTTGATGTATCTCAAGCGGGGTATAGATAGACTAGCAATAAAAAAAACAAAAGTTGACTGCTGTCTTACTCTAACTTTGAAGTTAGAAGAAGACAGCAAAATTGTGCTTCTTCCTCTAGAACTGAAATTAAAGTAAGACAGCAATCAATTTCTGCAATTTTTAGGCTCGAGTGGAACCAAGACGTTTAGTCACAACACAACAATCACAACCTTGTAAGAAGTAAAAAAAGAAGAGTCATTAATACTCTCTTCGTTGTTAAATTCTGAATAAAATATAAATAGCAGAAGAGTTTCACCTTAGATATTCTTTGCGAAATGTATACTGGTAAATTGAGATCTTACTACCCGAGAAGTTAATAAATTGCATAACTAATAACAGCGAGGCAAGAAATCGCTTCGGAAAGCTAGACGAGAAGGTCTGTCGGGAAATCCTATCTTCAAGAAATAGTATTTTTTAACTTGATGACGACTTTCGCCAGCTGTCCGCATGCCCGAGGTTAGAAATAAAATATTTATGTCCGCTCACTGCTATATCTAAGCAAATTTGTTGTTTTAAGTCTGAAGTATTATTATTGTTAGCCCCAAATGTCCCACTGCTGGGCAAAGGCCTCCTTCCCAACTTTCCACGTATTTCGGTTATGGGCAATCTCCCGCCAATCGTGCTGAAAGGCTTCAAGCTCAACTAGTTACGCGGCTCTGACATCCATGGATGGCAAATGCATAAAGAGCTAAAATGAAATGTCTAGTTATATCTCCGGCTATTCTATCATCTGATCCGAAACAGCAAAGCGCAGATTGTTGCTAAGGAGAAACGTGAACGTAATTTCGCATTGTATTTCCTCGCAGGGACGAGGAAATCGCATTTTCGGATTTACTAAACCCATTTCCGTGTCCACCTTTGCTCAAGAGTAAAATGGCGAGAGCGCTTGTACAAGAGAACAGACGTAGAATAGATATATTAAATACCAATATTAATCTGTGCACCTTCGTATAGGATCTTTGAAATATACACGTTGAAAGTTTTTTACATAAACAAGAAAAGATTGTGAAAAATTACATCCAGTGACATCTTCTTGGCTCTTAAACAAAATTTATCAATTCATTTGGACTGCAAATATTGTTTATGACTATTCCGAGTTTTTTTTATGACGTTAACGTATGAAAGATATACCGCTAGAAGACTTGTATTGGTGTTCTATAATAAGAACAGTTATATTCTATTTTTAAGTGGCTAGTTATATTGGTTCCTACCTCACAGCAAATGCGGATCGATTTAAGCTTACACTAGAGCAATTCTCAATTTGTTAATTGGAAATTTGTCCAATTCTGAGATTCTAGCTAGTTAGACTACCTTTGTAAGGGGCTCAATTGAACCTTTTGTTTAGGTGTTATAAAGAAAACAAATAAGTTTCAATATTGTCCGTTGTTTCGTACGATTTACAAAGGAACGTAGCTAAGGTGGCGAACCTGAATGCTTAAGTGTATGAAAGGTCGTAGATTTGTAGAGAAAGATGATAGAGAGATGTTTCGTCACCAGATCTCATTATTAAATTCAAGTTTATCAGGTTTGTTTAAAATAACACTCGACGTGAAGTTGTTTTAAATACAGAAACTTCAAGAATTCGACTATTGTAGCTGACACAACTTGAGGGTTTTGCACGGTTACTTATCTATCACAAGGTAGAATTTTCCTTTCCGAATATTTAATTTTTTCGAATTTCCATAAGGCACTCTGCATCTTTACGGACATGGCATGGCAACCACGAGCCCCTCCACCTCACGCCGCCGTGCTGCCGTAATGCCAAAGAAGGCGGCTAACTATATGGTAGTAGTATAAGAATTTAAAATTTAATGTGATTACCAATAAAGTATTAAAAAAAACACAACAATAGTGCATGCTATTCGAGATGTCCCAGTAGGTCTAAGGACTCCTGTATCAGGAGACCTCGCTCTCCCACAATCAAGTGTTGATATTGCTAAAAGAAATCTTAAACACTTTGTAGGTATTAACAAAGTGTTTAAGTTTTCTTACTATTAGGTTCTATAGGTGTCTTTAAACGTTTTAAGAGGTAATGGAATCAGAAAAAATGAATTTCCAACTTATGAATTTTCGAATAAATTAAACAGTTTGAAACGAAAATTCGATCTTGTTGTTGTAGGTTACCATTATGCGCATACGCACATTTTTGGTACTTCTTTTCCCGTTTATGCGACAGGTTGGGCAACGCCTTTCCATAATTACTTTGTGCAGGGTTTTTTTTTGTGTGGTGTATATCTTTTGTTTAATGTGTGCGTCACCTTAAAACTTTATTGTTATTTTTAAATTAACATTAATAAAAATAAAAATTAAAATCCTCTGTAAAAATATAAGATTTCACAATACAACAAAAAATAACAACGTGCACAAAGTTAGTAGGTACTTACAGAGGTAGAAAAGCGTGTTGGTACCCTGTAGCCTTAAATATAATTAATTATAATATGTTTTAGGCAACTCGTAATATACGATTATTGTTCTTTCCAGATTCCTTGAACCCTGAAAAACCCTGTTCCCGATTCCAAAATTAATCATCCTGAAAATGAATAGTCATTTGCTAACCCATTCGGCGCTCAAGACTCACCGTGGGCTGCTCTCGTCACGCTCGCGACGCACCTATTGCGTCAAAACTTTTTATGCTAAAAATCCTTCAAAATTAATCGTCGTGGGATGAAATACGCTTATGTTGGATGGCACCCGGAATTGTGTTCATGAGCAGGACCGCAAACTGAATGGATTAATTCCAATTGTTTCGATGAATCATTCACGGGATAATGGCTAGTAAAATTATGCAATTAAAGCTCAATGTTTTTAATTTAACCCGTGCATACAACATTAAACGGTTTTCGATCGGTTTCATTACTCATTCCGCTTCCTGAATTTTATTTTATATAGACGACGCCACATGTACCCCAGGCGCACTAAATAGGTTTACCATAAACAAGTGACTTGTCCATAATAAATTAAATGACTAACACATTAGGGAAAAGCAAAAAGTCAATTGCAAAAAGCAAGCAGCTCTATTATGAAAAGGATTTCAAAACAGAACGCCTCCGACGTAACTTATTTCTTATTACTCCTCTCTGAAAATTGAAAAGGGCTAGAAGATTTATTATACGAACAGAGCGCCCATAATCTAATGAATAGATTAATTAAATTTTGATTTACAAACAAAGTTCTGCCTTATCGAACTTTTGACATTATTAAATCGTTTGACTTTGATTTGGCAATCAATATCAGTTTGTGTCTGTGAAAGATGCTGTCTCAAAATCGGGTAGGTACCTATAATTTTTATTAAATTAGGGAAAATATTAGTGAGAATGTGTCTTATTTACGCATAGCCTGCTGTTATTTATATAACAATTATCTACATCGTTAAAATTTGTATTACCGGCCAAAACCGGTAATAAAGTTTTGATCAATATAAAGAGTTAATTGTAATGAGAACCGCCGGTAATATCGCATTTTTAACTTGATAACCCCTCGTAGATAATTATTTTTTCTGGTGAGTCACAGGTACCCAAAATACGACAAACCGACCATCGGCCGCTCAATAGTGACAATCATATTAACGTGCTATCGCAATTGTTCAGTAATATTCAAGATAAGCTGCTATTATACTCACGGACCAATAAAATGGAGCAATTTTCAAACAAATCGATGCAGTTTATTAGTCCATCGGTGTTATATGTGTATTTTTGGAAAACATTTGGAGGATCCTTTGTGTCGGTAAGCTGATTAACTCCGAGAATTCTATATAAGTCTCTGGAGAGACACAGGGTTCAGTACAAAGGCTCCAACCCAAGGATTAGGTCCAAGGAGGCCGATTATAGTTTCAATAACGCGGGCATTGTCTGTGCCCTGGGCTATGGAAATTTATGGATCATAACATTTTGGAAACGTAATACGGAGGGTATTGTGATTTGTAAGGTAGAGCAGCTGTTGTAGCTTAAGAGCAGACGCTCCGAATATGTTTATTAAACAATACAGCGGTTTTATATAATTGACAATGTGGGGGTTCGAATGCAAGAGTTTTAAGTTGAATCTTTGTATCGTACATGGTCAGATGGTTTTTCAAGTCCAGTAAAACCCAGACAAGTGATAGCAAGCGTCGTTGACAACCGTCAACGGTTAAAGATCCTTAACAGCTGTCAAAAATAGTAGATGTATTCACTTATTGCATCTACACGAGCTTTACAGTATTTTTAATCCATTTGACGAAATCCTGCAATGTCAATTTAAGTGGCGGGGCGCGCGTTCGATAGCTTACTAATACGAGTGTCTCCATGTTTATTATTGTAGGTATACGAACACAATTTTGTTATGGGATAGAAATCGTCTAGGCGCACAAATGTAATAGAATAGAATAGAATAATCTTTATTTCCGGCCCATATTTACGAATACCTTCCAGACTAATATACATACATAACAATATACAGTGTGTTACCAGCACCCTGGCATTTTTTGAAGGAGGTTAAAATAACGTATATCTCTAACGTAACCATGACATTAATTTAATTAATAAACAAATTTTCAGGGTTTGGTTAACTTTCTAACAAAATGTTAATTGCCATCAATGTAAAGCACAGCAATTTGACAAGTGTTAAATTACAGTCGACGGATACTTTGATTATTATGATTTGCCCCCGTACCACGACATGCCTTGTGATAACAGCGATAGTGATAACGATGAACACGCAGCACATACACTACATTAAAAATGGTCAGTATCTAAGAAAATTAATTGTGTAGTTATTTTAATTATTTTTTCGTTGATAATACTTGCAAACAATTGCTAAAGCAACATATTATCGGCAGTTTTAATAAATGCCCGCATGCCGGTAACACACTGTATAAGTAGGTAACTAAAAATTAACATGACAACTAAAACACTTTCGCGGTGTCTCGTAGCCGGCGGCCTCGAAATCTATGAAATAATAACAGGATGGTTCTATATATTATCAGCGTATAAATATAAAGCCATTTAAAGGTCCTGCGACTACGGTCTCATTTGTTACGCCCGCGCCCCACCTTTTTGAATATTTTTTAACATTTCGTAGGCTCCTAGCTCTCAGGCTATACCGCCGTTCCAGGCGTCTAGGGTATCGTTGATCTTGAACCCCAATTTAATTGAACGGTGCCTCAGCGAGAAACGTGTTAAGGTTATGTTGTTCTTGCATTTCAGATGAGCGCTGAGCGCAGAAGGCAGTGTTTTACTTGGAGTGTTTCGTGTAATAGAATCAAACTCGATAGGGTGGTTGTTGCTTGATTCTATGAATGTCTAAAAGGTTTATTAACCCCTCGTATGTCGCAGGTGCACAAAAATATCAAGTTTAAGTCTCTTCGGTTTATGATGTAGTCCAAAAAAAATACAATAAACTATGCAAATACTTTGAGTACAGCATCTGTGCCAACGTACGAGGGGTCCAAAAGAAGTGGGAAACTAATTAATTATACTTACGAATATAAGAAGTCGCGGGCGTCTTCTCGCTTTAATTTAATCTCCATACAGGCTTTGACACTTGGAAAAAGTAGTTAACTAAACCTGTTTTCAAAATCCGTTTTGAGTATAGTCCATTCGCTTAGATAGTGTCGCTACACTCGCACGTACTTTGTGGGTATTGTAATATGGACTATAAGTATTGTACCGATTATAATAAATGTTTTTTAACAAGTGTTGCTAGTAAACATATTTGTATATGTCTAAACTTTTTAATTATATCACACTGGAATAGAATCTAACAATGTTATACACATCTGCAAACACGTCTGTTAAAGAGTAGGATTCATTTTAATAACCTACGGCCTAGGTAGCATAAACTGCGGATAAACTGTATACGTGTTAGTCTACATGCGGTCCAACGAAAACAATAGACCGTTCCGTGAGGTTCCGTGGTAATAAACTTCTAATAAAAGTGCATGCGCGAATATACAGACGCATTTAATTATGTTTTGTCTATTTATATGTAATGTAATGTAACAGAACTGAGTTACTCTTATAGAAAATCTTACTGAGAAAATGTCCAAAACTTAACCACTAATAATTGGCCAATTTGGTTGAGATTTTCCACACAGTTAAACCATCATGATATGAGCCAGGCATACTATTTATTCTGGAATATTGGTGAGTTCTCGACGAAGTGCGATAAAGGGATTTGCAATAAACAATATCGCGGTATGTAAATTTAAGATTACTAGTTATCTTTACTGAAATATTAACGTAACTAATTTAATTTATAGTAAGTAGTGTATGACTAAAACGCAGCCGCGGCAAATGGACTAAGAATCACATAAAAATAACCTCTCCTGATAGGCAGACCATTTGAAGTTGACGTTGCCGATGCCGATTATAAAGATTTATGTAACGTTCACCCGTAGCGTTAAATGTGCAACATTAATCCTGTTACAAACCTTACAAATCATCTCGAGATTTTGGGAGCATCTCATTCTGCCAAAAGAAAATGCCGAAAATGTTTTCAGTCGCGTGCGATGTGAAAACCTGCTCTAACGATTACCAACTGACTCAGCTGAATTTAAGTAATATTCCCCACAACTATATCAATAAGTTGATGGATTAACTCTATCAGATCTGCGCCTCTATTCTAAGCGGTAAAATCCAAATCGTATTTGACCTGCCCCTCTATTCTAGGCGGTAAAAACGATATCGTAGTTTGCCTGTTATGGTATTGTTATGACGTCAGCCGCCATTACTGTCAATACAATAAGAGCTATCAAAACGTTGACAATACCATAACAGGCAAACTACGATATCGTTTTTACCACCTAGAATAGAGGCGCTGATATGGTATTGTTTATAACTCGGGCGCCATTACTGTCAAGTAAATAAGAGCTATCAAAACGTTGAAAATACGATAACACCTTAAAACGATATGGTTTCTACCGTGTTGAAGTTCGGCGTGCAGGTACAAATCGAATTAAAACATAGTCCTTGGGAATTTTTTAATTTTAACCTCACAATTTTTAGGCCCGCCTAAATTAAAGGCGAATTATTTAATTTGTTTCATTCAGAAAAGAAACTTGTGGAATTTAATTAACGAATGAAAGTCAAATATCTTTTGTAAGATTTTCGTTATTTAAGTCAGCTGATATTTCGGCAAATTAATTAAGGCAATTTGTGTTTTATTAAGCGTTCTAATAAGTATCGATTGAATTCAAATTGTCAACAGTGCCCTTATATTATTTTAACTTTGTTTATCATCATAACTGAAGAGCTTAGTTTTTTCGGTGGAGTGTCGTTGGGTTCATGATTTCTGATACGGCCTGAAATGCTTTAATTTTCTCTTTTACTTCCTCAAAGTAACTTTTTTTGGGCCGCCCTCATCATAGAAGGAAAAAATGAAGGCAATAAAGACATGCCTTAGTTTTTTCCTTCTATGATGCATTTTAAAAAGTTTTCACGCCTGGTGTCCTTTCATCTTCCCTCTTAAATTCTCCATGTTTTTACTGACTTCTCTTCTATTCTCTATTTTTTTATTTTATTTGTTTTATCTCCGTCCCAACCAATATGCTAATATAATAAGTAATCAACTTCCAAAATACGTAAAACGCATTTAAGTCAGCGAGTACTGTTTACAGTTCTCGCTTTTAGCACTTACTGCTGCAATGTTGGCAGCGTTGGCATACACAATTCCATCGGGTTTCAATCGCTCTCTCGAGTGTCATTTACCAATGTGACAGTTGATTGACAATTTTGCTTCAGGGCTTCTATTCTAGGCGGTAAAAAACTTATCGTCTTTGACTTGTTATGTTATGGAATTGTTTTCAACACCCTCGCCATTATTGTTAAGTAAATAAGAGCTATCAAAATGTTGACCATACGATAACAGGTCAAAGACGATATCGTTTTGTTCGCCTATAATAGAAGCCGAGAAAGGTCCTGTTCAACGTTGAGAGGGCTAGAAATCGCTTAAGCGTCAAATAGATTTGACATACAGCACGTTTTAGTTTTTTTTTACCTTGCAACTCTGTAGGTTTGTACGTAGGTTTTTTACAAGCTTTTATTTAATTTCGGTATGTATGTTTGGGTCAAATCTTGCAAGTCAATCTTGAACCAAAGTCTGTTTACGGAATGGGCTGAAATTTAATAGTATTTATAAACCCAATGCTAATGCAATATTGTTGAGTCTAAGAGCTGATATCTAGTCATGGAATTGGAAGGTAGCAACATGATCTCCGCTAAACTTAAAGTGGCCCCACCGAGTTGGTTTCGTTAGTTTGGTCACGATACACAAAGACTGCAAAAAGATGACTGAAAAAAAAGCCAGTCGGCAACAAAACCTGCCCATATTTTGACCTTAACCAACCTTAAATTCTTATATTAGCTGTTTAAGCAAGTTCTTGGTAACAAATGTAATTAGTGTATTACGAATTCCACGATGGGAACATATGCGGAGTTAACAGTACGAGATACAGAACAAACACAGAACAAGTCAAGTCCCGAGTCAAGTTGCCTGTTACTGAGGTCCTTGATTAAATTCCCACAGACATATGGACATTGTCTACGTAAATACGGGTCTTATTGACGTAATGTGTTCGTATTTATGTTGTGTATTTGCGTTGCATGTGTGAAACCATTGATATCGTAGGATCATCTTAGTAGTTTGTTCGTAAGTAAACGTTTCAAACCAGTGTCCAGATACTTAGTTTCTTTATATGGTTATTAGATTTAGGGATCTGGGCACGGAATGTTTTTAAAACATTTACTGCCACCAACTACAAATTGTATGTAATTTGTACACTCCGGGTGTCATTGGCTCTGGCTGAATAAGTCAAGGGTTCTTTTGTCGCTTCGTCTAGGACGTGAACATTGGCGTGCACTCTGTTTTATTAAACTCGAGAGCGGTGGGTCATTCTCGTTTATTCCACAACGTGTCCTGAAAAATCATGAAAGAAAAGACTTATTTTAAGCTAGAATTTATTCGCGACGTCACATACTGTAGCAATTGTTTATCGCAGAACGGGGTTGGAAAAAAATCCAGAGCAAGAAGTCATCATTGTTTTGGCCTAACGTCAACACATTCGTATTCTAATAGTGTGGTTTCACCACTACAAAAAAAGGTAGGTTGAATGGGACTTCGGATAAGCTCGTTTCATCGTCGACAAAATCTTCGTCCTCCAGGGGCAAGAGTTAGTGAAGAGCAAACCCATTATCAATAATAAAAAAACTTATAGATGGTTGTCGGATTCCAGTATAAATAAGATATTAGTAATCTGATAAATTTGTATGTAATTTCATTTGTTAATAATTAACTAAAATAGGTAAGTACTAAATGCTACGAAACCAAATATGTTAAACATTCCAGCGAAGCAAAAAACAAGTTTTAAAACCCCGACGGCATGTTTTAATTTTGTCTTCTATATAAATATTACTAGATTCTGCCCGTGACTTCGTCCGCGTAGATTGATTGTCATCGTTATTACCTCGGGAACTTAAATTTCCCGGGATAAAAACTATCCTATGTCCTATTCCAGGACCTAACCCATAGATATGTGTGCCAATTTTCATCCAGATCCGTTCAGTGGTTGAAGCGTGTTGAGTAACTATCATCCAAACATTCAAACTTTGTTATTTATAATATGTAAGTAAGATTATAGTAAGATTACCTAGCATTTCGGCAGTACGAGGGGTGCCTTTTAAGTTCTGTCGTTTGGAAAAACTAAAGACAATTTAAGTGTTAAATGGTATTTATTGTTTTTCAAAGTAATCACCGTGATGTATTACACTTTTTCATTCGATCGAACCAGTTTTCGAAACACTTATTCCATTCCGAAGTCGGGGTCTCCAAAATGGCCATTTTGTATGCCTCAACCGCTTCTTCAGGCGTCCGGTACCGTTGACCACGAAGTCGTTACTTGATTTTTGGAAAAGTGAAGAAGTCATTAGGGCTTAAGTCTGGACTGTACGGCGGGTTATCCAAATTTTCGACGTTTTGTTCTTTTAAAAACGCAATTGTCTGCCGGGCGGTGTGCGAGCTAGCATTATCGTGGTGCAGTACTATACGACGTCTTGGGTTATTTTTTCGGAACTCGCCGATAACTTCTGGTAAACAAACAGTGGTATACCAGTCAGCATTAACTGTTTTACGATCTTCGAGCACGATGGTCGCAACGTGGCCACTTTTCGCTACAAACGTGGCGACCATTTTTTTCGAAGTGCTCCGTGTGCGTATTACTTTGGTCGGTTTTGGCTCATCTTGAAACACCCAAACGGTCGACTGCTGTTTAGAATCCGGATCGTAGGCATATATCCAAGATTCGTCACCACTGATAATGTCATAAACGTGTTTAGAGTCTCCTCGGTTGAATTGCCGCAGAATTTTGCGGCACCATCTAACGCGAGCCGTTTTTTGGTCTTCACTAAGTAAATGTGGTATCCAGCGTGAGATCAATTTTTTTACACCTAAGTGATCATGCAATATATTTTGAACACTGGTCCCTGAATTGCTTAATGAAGCTTCTATCTCGCGGTATGTCGCATGGCGATCTTCGACGATCAGTTGCCGTACAGCATCAATGTTTTCCTGGGTTACAGCTGTTTTTGGTCGGCCTTCACGATGCCTATCGCTAACCTCGTAAGGCCCAATGTGCAATAGGTTGTACATAATCAAGGCAATTTAATTTGAACTGTGTTGCAAAAAGAATAAGGTTTATTTTCCTATGTTCATTAACTGAAAATGGCATTATCGAACAAACGTAAGTGAACTTTACTGCCTTGACGGTAGATTCAAAGTCCCACTGACAAAAAACTGGCTGTTTGTAGTATGGTGGGCCTTACGAGGCTAAGACTAGAGCAACCACGTTGAAATTCCAAATACCAACGTTCCACAGTCCGGATGCATGGTGCTTCATTTTTAAAAACCGTAGTCAGCTCTTCAAAGCACTGAAGACGCGTTAAAACCCTTTTAAAGTTGTAAAATATTATCGCACGTAAATTTTCCTTCGAAATTTCCATTTTCACAACCGACTTGTCAACTTTGAACCGACGCTGTACTAAAACGAATCGGCCGATCTCGAGACATTCTTTTGTTTTTGAATTCTAAATTCAAATATTTTAAGATGATACTAGTTTCTTTTTTAATAATCACGGGAGTTTTGCAAACAACAGAACTTAAAAGGCAGCCCTCGTATTAAAAAAAAACACTATTTTCAAAATCGTGCCATTTTTCAGCCCCTACAAGGGAACAGAGAACCCTACTTCCACTTATAATATAACTCAAAGACACCTTCCTTGCGCAGTCGTGTAATAATTAAAAATAATAATGTTCAAACTAATAGACAAATGCCCAGGAACAAAGCCACAGATTGTTCGACTAATACACGTACATACGAGTATGTACAATAGAAACATTCCAATTTGCACACATGTGCAAAGGTTACGATAACAAAGCTTTGAGATTCTGCTAACCGCCACACACCTGCAAAAACAACTACACATGGGTGTTGTGATTATATCTTCTATTAGTTTAAGTTTAGACCGAGAGATGGCGTTAGCGTTTACGTTCGTGAAATTAGCATGTTAACGTTAATTATCGCATCGGCCGTTTAACAATGTATAGTCTGTGGGAATAATTGACTGACCAAATAAAATTAGGCATTGTTAGGTCTGGGTTTTTAACGGTTTATAAGTACTCACATAAAAGTAATAATCAAGTAAATAAACTGCGCGGAAAAAATAAGTTTTCTGACGGGCAGCCTGACTAGCCTGAGATCTTATACATAAGTGTCTGAGAGTTTAGAGACAGGCTACCTGGTTTTCAATCATTATAATTATAGTCTGACAAGTTGTGTAAGGACCCTGAGAAAGTGTCGCTAAAACAGCTTATGCATGGCAACAAAGTGTATGGTCAGGTCACTGAGTATTGGCTTCTTGATTTTATTTTTAGGGTTCCGTACCAAAATGGTAAAAAAGGAACCCTTATGGTGAGATTTCGTTGTCTGTCTGTCTGTCTGTATGTCACAGCAGGTTTTCTCAGTAACTGAAAATTCTATCAACTTGAAAGTGGTTTGGGTAAAAGTGTTGTCATTTGTAAAATTCATATATTTTCAAGGTGAGCGGCCATTCATAAAAGTGGTAAATTATGATGGAATTATTAAAAATAAACATATTTTGTTATGTAATGTAATACTCTAAAGTGCATCAGAGCCGAGATATTTAAATATTCATACTTGGGCGTACTTTTGTACTAAAAACTGAATACTTAAATCTTTAAAATCTCCGCTCCGATATTATTTACCGCCATAAATTATATATATCTATGTGTATTTAGAGGTCCTCTAAATTACTATGTAAAAATCATCCGTGGCCGCTGAAAAAAAATATGACAATATTCTTCAAACAAATTTACCCAATGCCCTTTGGCATAGTTATACAACTTGCTTGCCCGCATGTTTTTACTAAAACAAATGTAAAATTTAAAGCAACATCTACCTATCTAAATTCTATATCAAATTTCAATAGGTACGGTTCCTGACTCTGATGACTCAAGTCTAGATTTCGCCAGATAATTTATCGCTCTAGGGTCTAGAATACTTACAATTAAAGGATTTTCTTTTCTATAATTCGAACAATATCCGAAATATAAAAAGATAAAAAATGTTTATTCAGTAAGTAGGCCGCATGGGCACTTTTACACGTCAAAAATCTACCAGCGCTTCGCAAGAGTACACTGCTGAGAAGAAACGCCGCAAGAAACTCAACAGTCAGTCGTTTTTTAAATATAGCTTATGATATTATACAATATAAACTTCGACGCAATGTTAATAGCCAACATGTCAACAAATTTCAAAATATTGTTTTAAGAAATGCTATTTAATCCCTCCTTATTATTCTAAAATAAGTATTGCGTTGTATTATACACACTTTTTCTTCCATTTTTGTGAATTCTTTTTGCCATTATCAGGCTAAAATTCATACAAAATTGTTTAGTTTTGTTGAGTTACGATAACTAATAACCGGATAACCGTTGCAATTATGAGAAAACCGTACTAAAATACCGAAACATGACCGGTTTTCTCATGTAACTTTTTCCCAACGTCTTTTACGATTTTATAAGCAAACTACGGTAGTCAACATTTACTGTAAAAAAGATTGCAAGTTTTGTTAGACACAGAATCATCCATTTGTCCTTTGACTTCTTTTTTTACTTCTGTGAAGATTCCCCGTCTACCTAGCCTAAAAAAGACCTTAACAGTTCTTTAGTTAAGTACCTATTCTACTTTAACTTTACAGTCAATACGTAATCAGGAACGGAAAATCATAAAACAATTGCCAATCACGAACGCACCATTAGCTCCCTTTTGTTCAATTCGCGCATCTTATTTGAATTCCGAATCCGGGCTCGGCGAACAGAACGTAACGAAACACAAATAAGGGACGTTTTTCGGAGCTTTAACATAAGAAAGTTGCAAAAAAAATCGAATATTGATATATATTTAATAAATACTTCCTTAGTGGGAGCTACCCTAGGCTAGACAATAATGGCCAGCAAAGTTTCTAGTCTTATGTAACTGGTTTCCAATCAATGATATTTTATATTAAGATACGTTATGCTCATACTAAACGCATTCAAAACCCGTGACTAATTACTGACAGAGACAAAGACTGCAATCCATAGCGAACGCTATTGTTAGAAAGAGATAAATAGATAAAAAGTAAGGCAATTTGCCTTCCTTTTTGAGGAACGTTTTTGCGCGCAGATGACGTATCTTTATACAAAATATTATAATTGTTTCCAACTCGAAATTCGACCTTTATTTTGCGTAATGCAAGATTGTTCCGACAAAATTATTAAGCAAAATGTGAGTTGAATATTAAATTGACTACCAAGAGTCGACCTTTGATCCGCTTTTGCGCTTGTCTTTGATCGCAGGTTTCCTTAATTGCTTGTTTTATTGTGGAGAATTGAAGATTCAATTATACAAGACAGTTTCAAAAGCAAAATAATAATTTTATACAGCGGCAGATCCCAGATACTAATGTCACATTTGCCTCTAAACTATTCGTTTTGTTAACGATACTTATGAAAGTACCTAACGTCATGGGGGCATAACACGTACAAATTATAATTCGTGCTTATAATTTGTACTAGATGGCACCACCAGTATCATCAGGAATATTATTTTCTTCATTTCCGTTAATCAAGGAAAAGTTAAGCTTTTATTAATCAGATATACCTTAATTTAAATGCAAACATCATTCTTTACATAAATTTAAGGCTTTATTTTAGAAACTAAGAATGGCATTTTTTTGCGGTAAACTGAACGGCCATCATTAGCTATTGAACTTGCTACGTGATATTCATTAGATCCGCTAGATGGTGCTTATACGAGGACGTTAGCGCCGACTTGTGTCGTCGCGGTCACTCCCGGTATAGATATTCAATGGAACAACATTTAATTAAAGCGTTTGTTATTTCTTATTCCAAAAATACGAAAGTTTATTTATTTTAACACCACAATAAATAACTTCCCAAGTATTTTTCACTATGCGTTTGACACAAACAAAACTAAAAGTTATCTTTCTTACTCTCGTGTTTTTCGTATCTGTCCATCATTCATTAGTGAAACAAGTGAACATAATTGTAGTTTGTATAGCTATCTATATGCAACTGCGACTATTTTTAACCGACTTCAAAAAAAAAGGAGGTTCTCATCTCAATTTGTCCTGTATGTATGTATGTTCGCGATTATCTCGCGTTTGGCTGAACCGATTTTGATGTGGTTTCATAAAAGTATTTGTTACACTAAGGAGGTTTTAGTTATTTAACAGACTTAAAAAAAAAAGTTTCTCAGTTTGAACTTTTTAGAGTTAATTTTTTTTTTGGTTTGATAGAGTATACTTCCTAGGTAATCCCATTGTCACTAATCATGAGTCTAAATCTGAATCTGATGAGGGGATCCGTGAGGAATTGAGGGAACTCCTCAAATATCATAGGCATAGGTACATACAGCGATTTTAGTATTTTTAGTAACAAGTCCAGCATTTGCATTCAGCAAGTATCATTTGGTGAAGTGGAACTGATGATGAAGACCACAAATGGCCTCCTGAACTCCTCAACGGTAGGTACCTATTTCAAGGGTGGCGATAAGATACCTCGATTAAGATAGTTCAGGTTCAGCAATTGTAACGTGAATGTTTAATTGTTTAAATATGACTATGACTTTCCCGAGGCGTTGCTTGTTTAATTAAAGGTCCAGCCACACCGGATGCGTGCGCGTAGACGTGACGTGCGCTTGCGATTTACACTGCGTTGTATAGTGACATAGGTGGTCACATTTGCCTACAAATACCTACCTATGACTTCGATTTAGACAGTCAAAAGTCCTTAAACATTTTTATTGTTAGTTACCTACATTTATTGTTACCTACCTACTTAAAAGTAAGATATAAATTAAGGACAATTTTATTGACTATTTTAGATGAGTAAAAATAAAATATATTTAGTGCACGGACCTAAAAAAAAGGACGTAACGTTGCCTTAGACAGGAATGAAGCTTGCAAGGTCGGCAATTTCGTTCGTTATAGGTAGGTACACGAGTTACCGCATGCACACAGATACCTACACTAAAAACGCACGCAGTTTACGTGTATGCCAATTTGCATTCTTGACTCATGATAAGACGAGGAAACACGTCCGTATTTTTTTAGGTACGTACTTTAATAGTGTTCATAAAAGTTGTTGGTACAATGTTGTATGGACGCGTGACGCGTCATCACTTAGGTTCTTTAGCTTTTAAATCCCAATATAAACCTACTAGCCGTCCGCGCCCGGGCCGCCAATACTTAATCGATTACAATTTTTTCACAATCGATTATACATGTGCATCCTATTTTATTAGCATGATGATGATGATGATGATGACGATTGTGATTGTGATGGTGATGATGCTGATGGTTATGGTGATGAATTGATGATGATGATGGTGATGACGATGATGATGATGATGGTGATGAATTGATGATGAAGATGATGATGATGATGATGATGATGTTGATGATGATGATCAAGATGATGATGATGATGATGACGATGGTGATTGTGATGGTGATGATGCTGATGGTTATGGTGATGAATTGATGATGATGATGGTGATGCCGATGATGGTGATGATGGTGATGAATTGATGATGATGATGATGATGATGATGATGATGATGATGATCAAGATGATGATGATGATGATGATGATGATGATGATGATGATGATGATGATGATGATGATGATGATGATGACGATGGTGATTGTGATGGTGATGATGCTGATGGTTATGGTGATGAATTGATGATGATGATGCCGATGATGGTGATGATGGTGATGAATTGATGATGATGATGATGATGATGATGATGATGATGCCGATGATGGTGATGATGGTGATGAATTGATGATGATGATGATGATGATGATGATGATGATGATGATGATGATGATGATGATGATGATGATGATGATGATGATGATGATGATGATGATGATGATGATGATCTTTTATTTTCCTTATAGGTGATGTGAAAAGCAGTATGTGTCACACAGTAGCAAAATTATTTCCACCTTGGGCGTTAACACTTGAATCCCTCACTACGCTCAGGATTCTATTTTAGAATCCCTCGCTACGCTCGGGATTCATTTATAGAATCCTTCGCTTCGTCACGCTTCGTTCAGGATTCAATGTACGCCCTCGCCATAAATATGTCATTTTGCTTCCTTGATACACAAATAACTATTACGACCTACCAAATTCCTATAAGTACCTATCTATCTATATAAATAAAAATAAAAAATTATAAAAATCGGTCGAGCCGTTTCGGAGGAGTTCAACCACAAACACCGTGACACGAGATTTTTATATAAGTAAATAGATCAGTTCGTTTTTAACGGAGGTTCAAACCGCATCAGTTTAGAGCTAAAGTACTTACGTAAATTATATATGTACATATATGTAATTATAATTATATATATATAGTACAAGTATAATAAATAATTATTCTGTTCTTTCACTTACTAGTCTAACTACGGCGATGCGCATCATTTGCAAATCACTAAGAAAGTGAATAAATAGATAGGCAAACAAAAGGTAGTTCACGCCAAAACTTGATCACAATGACCCAATATTTTTGCAAAGATATGCTTAAAGAATGTAGAATCAACGTTTAGTTTTATATGACGGCGCGCTTAGGGAGTGCAATCCGGATACTCCGAAATCCGAAAAATCCGGATAACCCGGATTTTTCCACATGCATTTGAGATCCGATTTATCTTTTTGAAATCCGGATTTGTCGAATAAATAGATAGGCAAACAAAAGGTAGTTCACGCCAAAACTTGATCACAATGACCCAATATTTTTGCAAAGATATGCTTAAAGAATGTAGAATCAACGTTTAGTTTTATATGACGGCGCGCTTAGGGAGTGCAATCCGGATACTCCGAAATCCGAAAAATCCGGATAACCCGGATTTTTCCACATGCATTTGAGATCCGATTTATCTTTTTGAAATCCGGATTTGTCGGATTTCAGAAAAAAGAGGAAATTTCGTATAATTAGTTATACTAAGGTTCGCTAGATGGCGTTACATGTATTTTAACTCACGCAATCGTTTGGTATTCCTGGTTTTATAAGATTTGAGCAGAATATAGGTGGTGCTACTTTCTTCACGTGAAACAAATTGGTAAGTGCTATCTATGCATATTATTTCGTTATTACTTTTCATTGTTCTTGTATGTTGTCTTGTATTGTATTGTATTGTATGATTCTTGTATTCTGTGTCTGTGACTAACGGCCGCTAGGTACGGACGGACGGACCGCATTTGAACTGCAGCCCAGCTGCAGGATTGCGGTTCGCGGGTAGTTCTGTCTGATGCGGTTGCATCGGCTGCATCGGACGGAGCGGAGCTGCCCGCGAAGTGCCATTTTGCGGCTGGGTTGCGGTTCGTCTGTACCGCAAGTACCGCAACCAATCCTTTGTACTTAGGTACTTAATGTATAGTGTAGTGTGAGTGATGAGTGACGATTGACTGTGTGTTGTGTAGTATGATGTGATGTTGGTTTGGTCGCAATTTGGTCTCATTTTAAGTTCTTTGTGAACTACAAGTGGGTTGGTCCAGAATTGGATCGGATTAGACGGACTGAGTGAACTTCGGGGCTTCGGGCGGGAGCCGCGTTGCTTATATACTGTTCTATTACTTCTATTGCCATTACCTACAGATGTTCTCTCATTTCAATGAATAGGAATTATGACTTCTTCAAACTGACTGCGTGCAGTTTATGAAATAACGATATTATTTCAGGTGGTGAGTTTAATAGTCATGGAGTTTCAAGAATATACAAAGAAGTCAAATGATGATAAAAGTGTGTGGAGAGATTTTTTAAGATCCGCCGATGGTGTATTCGCGAAATGTAAGCAATGCCAGAACATTTTCAAAATAAAGGGAAGCACCTCAAGTCTGCACAATCATTTGCGTAATGTTCATCACATTGCTGCTAAAACCAAAGTGAATGAATTTCCATCTACTTCCAGTAAGAGTGATGATTCGTTTACACTAGCCAAAAAGAGTAAAATAAACGAATATTTTAAATCAGATGAAGACAACCTTGAATACACTCTGGCAAAAATGGTGTCAGTGGATGGCATACCATTTAAACTATTTTGTACCTCAGATGGTATGCGGAGACTTTTTAAAAAGTCGTACGGGAAGGATTTGCCAAAATCAGCTAACACTATTAGGGAAATAGTGCTAAAAATATATGAAAATGAAAAAGAGTTGTTAATCAAAGAAATATCAACATTAAAAAAGAGAAATTGCAAATTTGCACTAACATTTGATAAATGGACATCTGCCAGAAACCGCCGTTACATAAATGTTAATATCCACGGTGAGTTTCAAGATGAAACAAAATTTAAAAATCTTGGCCTCATACGCATTTTCGGGTCTATGCCTGCGGATAAATGTGTTGCTCTTATAAATGAGAGGTTGAGATTATTTGGTCTCTCACTGGAAAATGATATCACGGCTATGACTACGGATGGTGCAAGCGTAATGGTCAAAGTTGGACGCATAAGCCCGATACTCTGTCATCAGCTCTGTCATGCTCACGGAATTCAGCTAGCAATCCATGATGTTATTTATAAACCTGGTGTAACGCACTTCACCTCTGCGGAGTACTCGTCACACTCTGATTTAGATGAGTATGAGGATAACGAAGATGACGGAGTTATTGTTGAAGAGTTGCATGTTACAAGGAATGAAGTTCGAGAGGAATTCAAAAGTGTGATACAGAAAGTGCGAACCGTATCACATCAATTTAAAATATCACCCACTAAAAATGACGATATTTTGCAAAAGTACGTTCGTGAAGAGTTTGGTAAGGAATTGCAACTACTACAAGACTGTAAGACACGATGGAGTAGTCTTTCAATTATGTTGGAGCGTTTTCTAAGATTGAAGACATGTGTACAGAAAGCTCTCATCGATATAAAGTCACCGTTGTTTTTTGATGAAGACGAGATATCTCTTATAGAAAACCTGCACGCTTCTCTGGATATCGTTAAAGTCACGGTCGAGATGATTTGTCGTAGAGACGCCACGCTTTTATCGGCAGATATAGCACTCAAGATGATGGTAGATACATTAAACGGCCGAGAAGACTTCTTAAGTAAGAGTCTCACAACGGCACTAAAACAACGCATTTCTGAAAGACGATTACATGTTGTAACTGGCACACTGCTATTTTTAAATGATGCTAAAAAGTTTAGAGAACAATCCTGGAATAACACATTTCGAAAACCTACATTTGAAGAGAAGAAGAAATTAATGTGTGACATTTATCGAGTCGGATCTGAACCTGATGCAAATGAAGATCCTCTAAGGGATCCCGTTGTCATAGAACAACCCCAAAACCAACCATTGAGCTATAAAGAAGAGTTAAATAGGCAGATATCGCAATTGAACAAACCTGTGGTTGATTCTGATAGCACATCTATGGCATCTATGGCTTACGACGATTTGCCCTCTTTAATTCATTATGAGATTGCCATGTGGGAGAGCTTAGGCAACCATGGGGAAATGCTGAAAGATATTAATAAAAGACTTTTGTCTATACCACCTACAAGCGTCGAATCGGAAAGAGCATTTTCAGTTGCTGGAGTGATATGTAATCGCTTGAGAACACGGCTAAGCGACAAATCTGTAGATGCTATAATGTTTCTCAGATCTCATTTTTTAAACAAATCAAGATATTAATAACGTATTTGAATACAGTTACGTTTCGTTATCCTTATTAATTATATTTACGATGTTGATTAATTTTAAATAGGCACGTTTTACGATCTCAATAAAGAAGGCTAATGTTTTTTTCACCACAGATTACCAAACTGTGTTAGATTTTGTTTGTTTGTTATTATTATTGTTTATTTTAATTAATATAAAACGATGGATATTTGGTTATTGTAAGATTTGATTTGATTCTTTTAAGACTATTAATTACTAATATTAAAAAATAAATGTTAATTCCAAAGTAGAATCGTGTTTTTTCTAGTTGGTAAAATTTCAGAAAATCCGTATTAAATCCGGATTTTTCGGATTTCGCTCTAGAAAATCCGGAAATCCGGATTTCAAAATATGAACGGATTTTGCATTCCCTAGGCGCGCTGCGGCGGCGGCAATTCATAAAGCTTTGACAAAACTGCCATCTGTCGAACTGATTGCGAGGTTACGTGCCGTTCATAGCTTAGCAGACATGTCGATTGTGCTGCCACTGCTGGCGAAACCACAGAAACTTATAGTGGCGGCGGCTATCGACTTTAGGACGGCAACCATTTTCGATTCGCGACTGAGTATCTGTAGACTATAGTAATCTGTGCTAACGTCTAGAGAATATAAGAGAATATAACACTAATTAGTTTAACCTCTTGTACTCATGCGAACTGACGAGATGACAAAGGATTTTTTATGTCGCTGCTTTCTATAGTATGTTTTATAGAGCTCAAAATTAAAGGAATAAGCTTTAGCTTTCGAATGTAGCAAAATTGAATGATAAGGATTTTCTGGCTTTATTTAATCACAAAGCATTCGTGGGAACCTTGTCGAAAACTTTTTCTCAAATTAGTATTCAGCTGCTGAAAAGAATCGCCGTTTCGGTCTTTATAAGCCCAAATGGATTGTGTTGGCCCCTTGGCCCTGTGCTCAATCCATTTTAGAAACTTTGTGAATGAAACCGAGCTGTGAGGTCAACCTGTACCTGTTGCGCAACATATTGACATTTTCAACGCTATGCTCAACACAATGGCGGTTAGATACTTATTAGTAGTTTTCACAATCGTGTTATAATAGAGAGCTTTTTAGTCGAGTACCGTGTTTAGGTACGAGATTAAAAAGCTTGATTATAACACTATTGTGAACAATACTTTTTGTACGAGTTCATTAAAATTAATAATTTAAGTGGTTAGTTTTTATTTTAACTTTTTAAGCTTAGCTTTGAAAAGGAAAGTTATCACACCACCGGCGTCCGTAATGTCGCAGTACTGTGCCGTGATTGGCTAAATACTAGCCAATCACAAAACGTAGTTTTTTATTTTTTTATGCCCTGGATACAGCAGCAAGTTTAAGTAGATTTTTGACAGATGACGCAACGCTGATACTTTCCGAAACGCCATAGATTGGCAATGGCAATTTTGTATCGGATCGAGTCTCCTTAAACAAAGTCACATATTATTGAAATACGAAGTTCTATTTCAATTTTTTTTCGGTTGTCTAGACCGTATCGAAACCGTTATTTCGGTTGTTTCGAAAGTAACATAGACTATTCAACGATGAAAAGAGTGACGTTGCAGTATTCTCTATGAAATCTTAATACACAGATTTTAATCGACGAGTACCAAAACTTATTTCAAACTTCTTAGACTCTCAGGTCTATTTTGCGCTGTGAACCATGACAGACTTAGCAGTTGTTGGCGTTGAAACGGCGGTGCGGATATATCGGACATTGAAAAGGTTAATATATCATTTATTTAAGGTTTCGGGTCCACCTATACAGGGTGTTAGGCAGAAGGTTGGATAAACTTCAGGGACTAACTCTGTAGGTCATACTCATCAACTTTTATTATGGGACCACCATCCAAATCGCGAAAAAAAAACCAGCTGTTCCATACAAACTTTGAGATCTAAACAGCCGAATTGTATGCCACGGCTGTTTTTTTTTTCGCGATTTGGATGTTGGCCCCATAATAAAAGTTGATGAGTATGACCTACAGAGTTAGTCCCTGAAGTTTATCCAACCTTCTGCCTAACACCCTGTATACAGGCTGATGTTATGTGTTGCGGTTATTTGCGATTCCTTACAAGAGTTAATAACTGGCTAAAAGACAACTGCAACGGAATAATGTCCACTATTTGCTTGAATTAATTGATAATCCAGTTCTGTTTAAATGGGATTTGTCGCTGAAATAGTGCAGAACCAACAAGTATGTTGACTTAATGGTTTACGGCTCAATCGGCCCTATCTTAATCTTCGTGTAGTAAAAAGCTTGTGTTTATCGCCGCTTTTACAGTTTATACGACCTGATACAAAATACAAATTTAATTCAAAGTAGGTTGGTACTATTCTTGTTTATTAATCTAATTATTGGTAATAATACGTACTTAATGCAATCTAAATTGTGGCTTGCGCGTTAAATTTAAATTCGTTTAATAGGTTGGTTTTATGAAAAATATAATGTGACCATAAAATAACTCATTTTAAACCATAAATAATGAAAGACATCCTTTTTAGTGATCCTGATCTTAAAATTGCATAGTAACATCGCTTGTGTTCTCAAAACTCAATTCTGTACGTTGTTTAAAAAATGTATCATATCAGCCGAAAGACCTGTACTTCTGGATAAATATGCCTTCACAAAAAAAAAGGATTACCTATCATAACGTTTATTTTTAAAATAAGCTGATTAAACGAAGAGACCTAACCAACCGGCAATAATACCAGCAGACGGAAGACTTCTCTAGATTTCCCTAATCGGAATCATTAGGATGGCAAATGGTTTATGCCGTGTAATTCAGCAACAGTAGCGTTATAAAACGCACCCTTTGTGATGTTTCTGCGCACCAAAGAGAATATAATTTACATTTTTATGAGAGAGCCAGGTGATTTTAAAAGCATTTGCGGTGCTGCGGCCGGGAAATTAATATAAAATTTCGTTGTTTACTGTTACCTAAAAATTTTAACGGACGAATGATGGTGGATTATAAATTGAGCTCGCTTATTCGTAAAGTACTACGCTCGGGGCAGCGATTTTCTATTTACTAAAACGTATTCCTTTTGAGACGATGTTAAACGTTCGTTAAACAAACAAAATGAGAGGAATGGGAATGAGTAACATTTCTCTTTTTGTAAATAGGACAATGAACGAAGGAGCTGATGCAAAAAACACGCCGACCGAAACTTTATCTTTCAAGCGACATAACGGCAACTCTTCATTCAATTAAAAAATCTAGCGTCCTGAGGGCTCAGACAAGATGCACTACGCTAACTAACGTTTCTATTCGATTCGTTTTTAAAAGTCACGTGGTCTACCAGTGACGCGATTGGTTTAAAAACGTATCGAATAGAAACGTTAGTTAGCGTAGTGCATCTTGTCTGAGCCCTCTGATTGGCAAAGTGACACGCGAACTTTAGAATTCAATCAAATTGCCAATCAGACACGGTCGGTTGTAGTCGCTTGCACTGTTACTTTTAAGCATGCCTAATAGAAACATGTCTAAAGTAAACCTTTTTTTATTATTGTCACTAAACATTCCGTCACACCGTTGACAAAACAAAGCCTCGTTGATTAAACTATAGTTTCACATAAAGTGCCAGACCCTTCGGCCCTTGTCGGTGATATAAAGGTCCATCTCATATGTCCAAATGGCAGTCAGATGTTCGAAACGTCATACAACGGCGTAAAGAGGGGATCTTTAGGAATGGCGCGGTCCGTGAATGGACACTTCACTTGAGCACTTTCAATCCTTCTTATTCTTTAAATGCTAGTGTTGCTATTTTAGCAGCCGTTTTTAGGAAAAAAACTGCCAGCGCCATTATTTTGATTGGATTCTTTATAGAGGACGTTTCTGAAAGATTGTTTTTAGATTTTGTATTTGATATTCACTTTTAAGAGTATTTTGTAATACACATTAGATGCATGTACGTAACCAAAAAAAATGTAGGTACGAGTACACATGAATACATAATTTATTAAATGTTCAGATTATCCATAGACATTTACATAAAGGACCTCAAACAAAAGAGACTGACTAAAAGTAATTCAATTTAAGAATTCCACAGCCAAATACATAAACATGGCGGACCTTTGGCATTTGGATAAATCAATATTTAATGAGCTGCGTACCTTCGTCTTTTATTTTATTTCGGTTTTTGGGCACTTTCGCATTAGCCTAATAGGATTTTAAGTGGGGGCAGGTGTGACCCTGTGTTGCCATGACCTTGCACTTTGACCAAATCTAATTTCGTGACTAAGAAACTTTCTGTCGAGATTGCTGAATTCGATTAGGACGAAAATGTAGTTTTCTAAATTCTTATGAAAATTCGCCGTTATAAATGATATTTTAGAGATATTTATAAAGAATATTCAGAAGTTTCAGAATGCTAAATTGAATTGTGTTGTTTTTTCTTTGTTTTCATTACTTTTTACCGTCTTCTTTTTTTATAGTTCTAAAGTAAAATTGTGCACACTCTCGTTTCGGTGTCTGAATGAGATTAAATGTCAGTAGTGGCCGTTATTATAAATTGGTATGCTTTCACCGACGATCCACACTTATTTAATGAATGCACTTTATTTTCTTAACAGAAGTTTTAAAACTTGACTTAGAGGCAGAGTATGAAGCCAGGGGGAAAACTTGGCAAAAAGAGTTTGATAGATGGAGTTGTAATATTCTTGTGGCAACTACCATATCATCCGTCTGATCCTGGGTAAAAAAACGATTGCGTTGTCAATTTTACTCCGAACAGCACCCTTATTTTTAACCCCTACGCAAAAAAAAAGGGTGTTATAAGTTTGACCGCTATATGCGTGTGTGTCTGTTTGTGGGTCTGTCTATGACACCGTAGCTCTTAAACTGATGAACCGATTTGGATGAGTTTTTTTATTTGAAAGCAGCTTTACTAGCGGTGGTTCTTAGCTAGGTTTCATGAAAATCGGTCGGGCCGTTTTAGAGATTTCAGCTCAAAAGGCAAAAGCTTTTTATCAAACTCTTAATTGTCAACCATAAAGGTTATGCCAAGAGTACTACGGGAGGGTAAGTGATGCCCCTCCCTGCGTGAATTTAATAGTACATTACTACAGAGGCCGGGACAAAAGGGGTTGCCGGCCGAAGACATATAGACGGCCGAGCAAAGCGGGCCGGATAGGCCTGAGGCGGGCAACCCCATATTTCCCGCCGAGGTATGTATAGTGCTTTTTTCAAACATGCAATGAAATAAACAACAAAAAAATCAAAGTTTTCTTTTTTTAATACGCATAGTGGCAGAATGTCATGATGCCTGTGCCATAAATTTATGTGGAATGGAAATTAAAAAAGAGGACTTTGCCGGCCTAGGCCTGCACGATTTGTATGAAATTCCATTAACGACCTCTTGTCCTAGCCGCACCTGAAACGTCATACTTCGCAGCCTATTATGAGGAACATAACATCCATATATCATTGCATGTTTGAGAATAAATTATTGTACGTTGTTATGGACTCAATTAAAAACACCATAACTTTTTCCTTTGTGTAACGAAAATTAGTCGTGCAATCATTTGGCTAATTTTCGTTACACAAAGGAAAAAGTTAAGGTGTTTTTAATGAGTCCATTACAACGTACCGTATTTTTTAAATTCACCCACCTCTCAGTTCAGTTGTTTAACTACATGATCAGTTGTTATCCTCTTTCCTAGTTACTTTAGTCAGCCTTGTTTCAAAGTTCTCGTAACCGTAAATTTAATTACGTTTTTTTCTTTCCAGGTGAGCGATCTATCCCGCGGAACATGTCCCTGGTAACTTTGTCGGAAGTAATTATAGCTTGTATATTTTAATTATGAGATTGATTATTTTTTAAATTACGGAATAAATGTAAACTTTTGCTAGGGCACATGTTGACAATTTGTACGTGTATGTATAAATGACTTAATAGTATGATTATTTAATCTACACCCAAGAAACAAATTTTAAACTATTTGTATATTGTAGATTTTTCTATATTAGAGTGCTTTGATCAGATGTTGCATATAACCATGAAGGCTTGTAGTACGCGACCGAACAACACCGGTGCTAATATCTACATAAAAAAGAAAAAGAAAATTTGTTCTTGAAAATATCGAGTTACATTAAAGTTTGCTTGTAACTCAAACCATAGGCGAGGTCTGTCCTCTGGAGCCTAGGGCAAATGTTGACAATTCGTATGCGTATGTATAAATGACTTAAACAAACAATTATTACAATCAGCTTGTTTAATATTTCAACTGTTCAATCACTATTATTCAGTTATTCATTATGAAGTAATAAAACGATTAAATTACTTAATTTATAAATTATTGAAATAACAAAAGATTAACATTGCTCAATCCATAAAAACACAAGCAATAGTAGTTAATTAACAGCAATACAGAAGAACTTTTTACACAAATCACAAAAAGATGAAGAAGAGAAGTATATTAAGAATTATCTGCGTATCTACATTTCTACATTTTAGATTATTAAAAGTACAAAATTATTCGTTTGTTAAAGTTAGATCACACAGATGTAATACTCGTATTATGATCCACAGTATCTAATGCCATAAAGTGTGGTATGTCAGTTTGATAAACCGCGTAATTAACATTTTTTACGAGGAGCAAAATGCACCTTTTTTCTAAGATATCAAGTTTTATTTTGCTCTATAATAAATTTGTTGGTTACGCGGTTTTGTAGTATCACCGACTTAGAACCACCGCGTAATTTGCTCGCTATCTGTTCTCGCAAGTACTTTCATTTCATCTTGATTAGTTGTGTTTATCTGAAGAGCGCCTACAAGCGTTATTAGCAATATTATTTATCACAGTATTTTTATGACACCCTGTACTTTACCTACTTCTATTGTTAACACCTTAAAAGCCTGTGTGTGACTTTATTTTTAGCAAAAATAATTGTTTTAGTCCATCACATTTTACCTTCTTGCTCATTAGCTTAAAAGTTTCGTGCCAATAAGGGTAAGTTCCACACATAAGTTTCCTCATCACAAGGGAAATGGCCTGAGGGAGATCGTGCATACTGATAGATATACTGCCGGGATTATCCCAAAATTTGGAGCCTTTAGGCAAATTACTTAAATTGGCTCATTTACATACGCTATAGTTAGTTGTTATTGAATAGTAATAGTCGTTCAATAGAAACACTTTTGTTAATGAATGTTATGACACATAGTAGATAGGTACGTAAGCTTACAAAAGAAGCGGCCAAGTGCGAGTTGGACTCGCCCATGAAGGGCTTCGTGAAAGGTAAATTGCGGTTTACGATTTATGACGTATTAAAAAAAAACTACTCACTAGATCTCGTTCAAACCAATTTTCGGTGGAAGTTTGCATGGTAATGTACATCATATTTTTTTTTTAGTTCTATCATTCTCTTATTTTAGAAGTTAAAGGAGGGGGACACACATTTAACCACTTTGGAAGTGTCTCTCGCGCAAACTATTCAGTTAAGAAAAAAATGATATTAAAAACCTCAATATCATTTTTGAAGACCTATCCATAGATACCCCACACGTATGGGTATGGTGAATTTTTTTTTTTGAATTTCATTTCTATGTAGGGAGAACCCCCAAAATTTATCGTTTTTTTTTCTATTTTTGTGTGAAAATCTTAATGCCGTTCACAGAATACATCTACTTACCAAGTTTCAACAGTATAGTTCTTATAGTTTCGGAAAAAAGTGGCTGTGACATACGGACGGACAGACAGATAGACATGACGAATCCATAAGGGTACCGTTTTTTGCCATTTGGCTACGGAACCCTAAAAACTGTTACATATTTAAATAATAGTATTACTGTTAAACTATATTGCTGAACGTGTTATGGTATTGTTTTCAACTCGGCCGCCATTACTGTCAAGTAAATATGAGCTATCAAAACGTTGACAATACGATAATAGTCAATAGCAATATGGTTTTATCGAGTCAAATAAAGCCCCTGGATTGCCGTTCATAGCGACAGCTAAAATGATCATCATTTTTGGCCGTTTTCGTCTCTTAGTGACAGCACATACATATTTACGTGTTCATTCTTACTAACTGTGCCCGCGACTCCGTCCGCGTTTGAGCCGGTTATCATCATTCATCATCATCATCAGCTTATATTAGTCCACTGCTGGACATAGGCCTCTCCCATTGCACGCCAACGAGCACGATTCGTGGGCACTCTCATCCAGCTCTTGCCAGCCACCTTGCGAAGATCGTCGCTCCACGCTATTGACTAATTTATCGCCGTACTACCGGGAATGGTCTAATTTTTCGAGATAGAAAGTACCCTATATGCGCCTCTATAACTCTGTATAGTCACCCAATAAAAATGTTGAGCATACTTAGAACCTTGTCACTGTGAATATCATTGTCATTGTCATGTGTGTCATTTGATGTTCTGTTCGAAGTTTACAACGACAGCGCAATAAAGTGCTTAACATTTTCGTTGGGGTACTGTAAGTTACATTTTTAACGTTATATTTTTTAATTAACCGGGCGTTTAGTTTAGTACCTAATAACCCAAATGTGCGATACAAAAAAACAAAAATCTTATCTCCACCAAAGCAGTTTTACGAATATTTAACTAACTATGAAAACCAAGGTGATGAGGATATTTTCATCGCTTATAAATCAATAACTTTAACAAAAAGCAAGCTTTCAAAACCCGACTGTTGCTAACCAATTTTAAATCGTTATAAATCCTAAATGATCATTCAAAATGAAAAATAATGAAAAAACCTAAAGATGATTTTTAAATCTTGTCACTTGTCATACTCGGTTGACTTTTTTTTTATTTGCTCAAACGGCGTCTGGTTGCCGCCATATTGAATTTTGATTACTGACATATCTTCAGTGACACTCACTAGATTAATACAAATCGATTGCCATAAGAATTATCAAAGTCGGGCAACGGGTTTAGTTTTTATAGTGCCACAAAGGAACAAACATAAATATATAGACTGTGAAACACATTACCCTCCTCCTTCGGCAGTCGGGTAAAAAGGTATAGCGTGCTTCAGTTTATAGCAAACTAGCGACCCGCCCTCGCTTCGCTTCGGTAAATATAAGTAGAAATAACCCAAGTTCATGTGTAATAAATATACTTTTCAAATGGTGAAATATTTTTTAGATAGGTGCATTTGCATAGATGTTTGCAGAGGAATGCAGAATTCACTTTATTTGGCCATAAATTAGAAGTACTTGTGGACCCACGTTCATGTTCAGTAGCAGATTCTCTGGCTCTCTGAGATCTATATCCATCCTTGTCGCCTATAAGCCGAACGTCACGTTCAGTAGAAGATTCCCTGGCTCGCTAAGATCTACATATGTCTATCCCTATCAACTATAAGACGAACGTCACGTTCAATAGACGATTCCCTATTTCTTTGCAAATAATTACTTTCTCTTCTATTACACAGCCTGATTTCCCTTTCTTCTTTGATTTCATCTTTAAGACGTAAATTGTTTCTATTATTATCCCTAATTCTACGATCTATATTAAAACAACTTCTTCGCGTCATAGGCAGTCATGGTAATTCGTTTTGTTTTTCCTTTAAAAAAAACAATACCTAATAAGTTAACATTTATTTTTAAATTTACTACAGGAAATACGCAAGTACCTATATTCGAAATATTTACAACACAAACAACCTCAAAATAAGAAAAAAATAACATTAACAAATCAACACACTTTCTCATTGATAACCAAATAGGAAGGAAATAATTATGTAGGTACTTAAATATTCTGAATATTTACAACACAATCTTAAAATAAGAAAAATGGAGTTTTAGCCCTTAAGCGCAATTCACACATTGTGCGGGAGCGGGTCGGACGCCGAGCATGTCGTTTTCATCGCGGGACCCGCACAGGTCGTCGGATTCACACAGAGCGCCGAACCGCGGCGGGCCCACGCGGGCCCCGCCGGGCGGGCGCGTCCCAAACGCGGCGGGCCCCGCGCGGGTGTGCGCGGGTGATCGCAGGCGGGCATTCGGGATCGGATGTTAGTAGACTTTACAACGTGCTCTGTGAGAATGCCTATCGGAGAATGCGTGTTATTACGACCAAGGACGCCCGCGACGGACCCGCCTCACCCGCGCGCTGATAGTGGCGGGTGCGGCGGTCCCGGCCCGCGCCCGACCCGTCCCGCCGCGTGTGTGAATGATTCCATATAACTCCATGTTAAAGCACCCGCCGAACTCCCGAACCACCCGGTGCACGAACCGCTCCCGCCCGCTGTGTGAATTGCGCTTTAAGTCCAAAAAAAATAATAATAAGCACTACCTCTCGTTGATAAAAACACTTAGGGATGGAACTTATTTTATTTACCAATATTAATTTATTTACCTATTACCTTTATGAATTTACTTTGTATTCAAAAATAGGAAAAACAACATAAAAATAACTTTTAATCAAAACTTAAACTCAATCTAACTACCTACCCATTTCCGTAATTTAAAAATTTGAAGGGCTTGTATTTCTTTATCAATATAAATATAAGAAAGTAACAGGAGAGCTCCGGAGCACGTCTGATAATTCCAAAAATATTGTTCTATGTCCGCTGTGCTGTAGGCTGCAGGTACTAAAGGGCGATAATACAGATTTAGGTAGCGCGTAATTTTGAATCTGCCATATCTTCTAAAGTATTTATTTAAATAATATAATGTAAAGGACAATTTTAATCTACATTAAATGCCCAAGATGACTAAGGTATTTATATGGATAAGAATAAATACTGAATTGGAGAAAATAGCTTCGCAAATAACCTAATATTTTTTAATAAAATTTTAAAGATAAAAATGGTTACTGTGAGTCCACCTTAGGAGATAAACATATGCCATCGCGGACTTTTCTTTAGGTTTTTTGAAGAACTACAATTCTTCAGTACATTATTTTGATATATCTCTTAAGGTTTAGCCAGCGTTTTCAATGTAAGCGCAAAAAAAAATGTTTATTTACGACATCACATTAGAAACCTCTAAATGTATCAGTGTTTCTCTACTATGGTATGCATGGATTATACATATAAACTTTCCTCTTGAATCACTCTATCTACTAAAAAAACCCGCATCAAAATCCGTTGCGTACTTTTGAAGATGTAAGCATACATAAGTACAGACAGACAGCGGCAAGCGACTTTGTTTTATAATATGTAGTGATTACCGTACCTATGTTACTTAATAGAGTTGTGGTAACAATACTCTATATTTAAAATATTGAAAAGCAACACTAAATAAGTATTATTATTTACGTTTAACTTTTTACGCATTGATATGTTTTAGAAAAATAACGATTCGATAACTTAAATTAGGTACTGGTAGTGTTAAAAAACAACTTCCTCCTGTATGTAAATTATGTCACTACTCCAGCGGCATCAAATCTACGGGATCTGAGTACCTATGGTAAAAAATACTATTTTAAATATTGATAACAAGGCTATTGTTTTATAATAAGAAACTAACACTAAAACGCTTTACAGTAAAGTCGAGTTTCCCATGACTGCACAAGGTCACCTTGAGTGAATATCATTAGCAAGTCACAGCAGCCCGCGGCGTTCAGTGGACTCCAGATCTCTCGGCCTTGGCCCAGCTTCGATATACCATTAGTTATAACTTCCTAACAACCCCGTACATAGATGATTTTCTTAGGCATCTCTATGATTTCTCTTTGATTAGACTTGACCAAATACCTACGTAGGTAGTGCATTCGTTCTTAAAAAGGCTTTCGGGTTTGTACTTCTCTTTCACTCGCTCTTATACGCTCTTATGCGACTCTAACCACCTTAGTGTGGGTTTAGACCAAACGAGCGAATGCTCTAGAACATGTTTTGTCTTTATTTTTACAAATTAAACGTAAGAGATAATGCCATAGAATTCTTGTTCGTTCGCTTGGTCTAGACCCACCCTTACCTGAACCCGAAAGACTCTAAGACCTCTGGCACTGTAACAACAACGCCAAACAAATACCCCATCATCATCATTCATCATGAATCATGATATTAGGAAATCGCAATCGGTCGCATCGCTACAAGGAAAATTGAGGACATACTGGCTTGACTCCTTGTAATAGTGTACTGTCCTTTGTTTCATTATAATATATAAATATATATTTATTGATGTATATTATATTTATGTATTATATATGTGTATGTATGTACATTTATGTATTTAAAAGGTCTAAAATTTAGTTCGCGCAGTTTCTGTAAACTTTGTTTTTGAACTTGTGTCTACTCGTTGCCACATTCAACTTTTCTTATTTTCCTCAATCACCCAAAGGTTAGCTGGAAGAGATCCCTTAAAGGGATAAGTTCGCCTTTGTACATTCCTTTTCTGTAAATATTGTATTCGAATGTTTGTGTTTTGTACAATAAAGAGTTTACATACATACATCCCATATAGCAAACGTGATTTTTTTTTGCCGATTTTTTGCTCGATATTAATAACGGCAACAGGTAGACGCTATAAATATTCCCAGAATATTTAGTTTGTTTAAAAATAAATAATTAAATTAAAATAAAATTAATATTTAACAACGAACGTGATATTTTATAGATAATGTTACGGAACCCTTCGTGCGCGAGTCCGACTTGCACTTGGCCGCTTTTATAAGCACGCGGCCAAAATTGAAAACGAAAAATATTTTCTGACTTGCGACCTGCCCTCGCTTCGCCACGGTTTGTGTGTTTTCAGTTTTCACTTCCTTAAACAGATTTTTTAAAAAACCTTCCTCTTGGATCACTCTATACCAGAGATCCCCAAACTTTTTCTCTTCCACCACTTGGCAATTTTGTCGGTTTTGGATGGACCCCCAGCTTACTTATTATCAAAAACGAATATGGATGATTCCATTAATGGAAAGCCTTAATTAAAGTCACGACCTGCTTATTAAATGGGATGCATTTTTTATTTCCACTAACATGGACCCCTTTCAGGTCGTTGTCGACCCCTGGGGGTCGATATAGACCACTTTGAGGATCACTGCTCTATACTCTATCTATTGATGGAAACCGCATTAAAATCTGTTGAGTAGTTTGAAAGATCTAACTACTCAACAGGTAATTTAGGATACTTTACCTATATTGTGTTTAGTTTAGATTCATTATAGATTTAACAAGAGAGTAGAGACTGATCGATCCTACAGTCAAACTGTGCAAATGGTTTTGTGGGACATATGTTCCTATATATGTTGTAATTTCATATTTTTAATAAATAAATAAATAAATAAATAATAAATCTAAGCGTTTATAGAGATTACAGAGTACAGACGGCGGGAAGCGACTTCGTTTTGTACTATGTTGAGATGTCAGACATCTTAAAATATGACTTTTCCACAGCAAAATGTTACCATAATATTTATTTTCCACTCACTATAACGTCTATAACTGAAAGAAATTAAGCAAGAAGCCTTAAAAGATATTCCCTTATTCTCATAATAAATACTATTAGCCGAAGTAATTCCCTTTATTCTCAGTAATCCGCACGTGAACATAGCCTTACTCTATATTATTATACCAATATTTGTCAATGGAGTTATGGACTCTATTGAACTAGCAATAAAAGCTAAAACTGCGTCCTATACGCTTATGTCATCCGCATTCATAAAATGCCTTTCTGGACTATACTACTATTTGACTAATTATATTCTTGTTGTTTTACCGAAAGAGTTTTTTTGTATAAAAACAGACACATATTAACAGACACACAGACATACTATAGGTATAGACAGACATATTATACTTGACAGATATTTTAACATAGAATTAATACGAATGAATATGATATTCTATGGCCTGGATATTTGGGAAAAAGATTATTTTTACGTTGGACATTTCTGTTGTTGTAAACCATGGCATTTTCGAACTACACATACGTTAAAATACGATATACAATAGGGGTGTGTCCTAGGTACAAAAATAATAATTCTAATTTGTCTGTCGGTAAGATTATCAAAAAATATTTAACACGTATTTTATGCTCTATCAAATCAATCAAAATTCACAAATATGACGCGCATCGAAGATCAGGAGTGGGGGCTCGTGACGTCACAACGTGGTATAAAGTGTGCCACGGCGTGACGTCACGCGAAACTTCAACGCACTTTATCTTCGTCGTTTTTTGTTTAATTAGCAAAAGAAAAAATACGTGTTCAATATTTTTTGATAATGGTAATGACGGACTAATTAGATTTTTTTAGGACACTAGCCTATTCGTTACGATACCATTTAGACATTTATTTATGATAATGATATTCGCCAAAGTACAGGGTTGAGGTTTATACGGTAAAATCATATCGCCTTTGACGTGTTATGGTATGTCAAGTACATAAGAGCTGTCAAAAGGCTGTCAAGACGGAAACATGTCAAAAGTAATAAGATTTTACCGTGTAGAATACCAGCCCAGATAATAGTCGGGACCTTTTCATTCCGTCACTCATATAAACAAATTAATTTACCATAATTACTGCATATTTGCGTACTTTTGAAGGTTGAGCATGGTCATATTGTTTATTTACACACTTAATCATTGTCTTCATGTTTATTTTGAGGTAGTAATCTCTATTTAATCTTGAATTTTTTGATGAAAAGCACTTTTGGTGAAAATACAATGTGACTGACTGATGCTTGTCATATACAATTTTATTTTCGAAATATATTTAACATGAAAAGGTCGTAATATTTTGATAGATTTGATTGATTAATTAGATAAGAGAGGTTTTGTCTCTGTCGCACCCAGCATATAATACGATGATGATGATGAATATATATTCAACCTATTTAATTTTCTAATTAGAGGTTATATTATTCTTATCACTATTTAATCCTCAATCTAAAGATAATTGCAGTCAGGTATACTGTTGTAAAAAATATTTAATCGACATACTATTTACAGAATTCAACATTAATACAATTAAAAATTAAAACATAACTTATTAAAATTAAAATTAAACTAAGCTACTCAAATATTACAGATATAAATAATAATCACCACTTTAAACAGAACACCCCATCTAGCAGGTCAGCTCGCGGCATGGTCCCTATGACACTGGCTGCATTTACTCTCAGGATAACTAGCCCAATCTTTTGGGAGAGGTAAGCACCAGCTCTAGGATCTCCGGAGGAGTCTATGAGCCGGGATGACAGGGCCTTAATAAAGCTTTTCATATCAGCTGATCAAGGTCCCATGTTCTCCACTGCAAGCGCCACAAATTTGTAATTATTTAATAATGATGAATATTTGCGGCGCTTGAGTATTTGGGCCTCATCAGCTGCTGCATCGGCCCAATTACGGGTTGACTGTACGTGGGAAAGGGCAGGTATACTTGTTATTGTCATTGGCAGTCTGAATAAGAACAGTCTTGAGTTAATAATCATACGACATCGTATTTGGTCGAAAAGTTCAATTGTTTATCATGCTTTCATAGCCAATTGAGAAAGAAAAACAGATACCAACATATTCGACAAAATACGATGCTTACAGTATTTTGGCGAACATCTATATTGTGGTTAAAGAACTTTATTTCTCTAAAGAAATATATATACATTTCACTTATACAGAGATAATAGATGGCTTAAAGTTATGGTTTTGAGTGAACAAAGATTCATAATGAAATAAAAGGTGAGATGAGCTTAAAACAAAATATTTAAAAAAGTGGGCGTGCAATTAATAAATAACATTAAGAGCCGTATTAATAAACTAATCTCAACTCAAATGCTCGTCTCGAGATGCGTCAAAAATGACAGTGTTCTATGGTTTGACGTTTACTTTGACGTATCTTGCGACCGGCATCTCACCCAAGATGAGTTTATTAATACGGGCGTTATAGTTGCTGATTAATATTTACTAGCTACGTTAACAAAAGGGCATACAGTAGGTACACGGTTGTAAAAATATGCATTATGCATATTCATATATAGGTTACTCATATTTGCAAGTATCGGCCCCGGGATGTAGTGGACTCCGCACGACCGCAACCTTGGCCCGACTCCGATATGACATTATTCATCAATTCCGGACCTGGTTCGGAATGGGGTTCTGATGCTTGGCATTTAATTCAGAGCTTAATGGTTTTCGTGACGTTATCTGTGAAGAATGTGTTCACACTAATGAAAAATCTTTATTATATATTCACTCTGGTTAATATGTACCAATGACTTTTTCTAACTTAAGTACAATACCCGATGCGATTATGGTGAAGGAAAAACATCACGTGGAATCCTGCACATTGGAACAGCTGAGTGTTAGAGGGCAATTGCTCAAACGATGTAAAGGGTCAAAGAGTATCCGAAAGGGCTCATCTGTAAGACAAGGTAATGTACGTAATACTACCATGTAATCTTTTAATAGAATCGTAGTTTTACGATCACGACCGACGACGACGTTGTGTCATTGATTTTAAAATGTAAATTGAATTTAAAACTGGCTTATTCCATATATGTTGACTACCTGTGAACGAAACAGCAAAATTTTCCCGGGCAAATCAACGTAATAACATTTACAGGCGTGCATAATTTCGAGTTTCTGACCCAATCCCACCTTTATACTTAATATACCCACAAAGCCCTTGACACGTTCGCGGCCGGAACCCGATTCGATCCCAATTCCAGGCAACAGGTCATCAAGAGATGACCTTGATTAGTCCCCTCGCCCCGTTTTGTTAACCCCTAATTGAAAACCTCAATTTTCTGCCCACGTGCACACGGTTCAATTTTCAGCACACCCAATTCAGCTTACCAAGCTGATATGTAAAGGTGTTTCAGCGAATACGTAAAACGGGTAACTCGGGGAACGATATTGAAAATGGCGACTGTTTACGAATACAGCTTTACAGGGTACACTGGCGAGGTGGCCAAAACTGGAACTAATTTTGGCACGTACTAATTTTATTCGGTTTTGCGATGGCAGCGCCAATATGAACCGCTGTTGTATATTTTTGGTACTTAAGTATTACGGTTACGATAATTTGCCGTTGTCCCTCGGGGTGAGTCTAGATTGTGAAATACAATCAGTTAATGGCCGCGGAATATTTAACTAAAATGGATGAAATTTAGCTCATGCACTTGCGAAGAAGGATGCAGTTTTTGAGAGGGCCTAGCTAAGATGCATAGCGCTAAGTTAGCGATTTTAGAAAATCGATAAATAGTATAGGATTGACGTAAGCTGATGACAGATCGCTCGAACGCTTATGGCATACATTTCGATTCGATTTTAGTCGATTATTTTCAGTTTTCTGTACGGGTTCGCATTATGAGAAGATGTCGATTAGTGACCTTAATCGTAAACAGACAGTTAAAACGGTAAGTTGGTATTAAAAACTCCTTACTAATTAAAACTGGAATGTAACGGCTGCCAAAAATAATATATGACTGCCGCCGCGCACCTCGTTAGATCGTTTGTGTGATCTTATAATTTGTATTCAAGGTTAAATCTTCTTTTACAACGTGACGAAAGAATGCTGACGGATTTCTCTGTTTCTATAACTAACTCTAAAAAACCGGACAAGTGCGAGTCGGACTCGCGCACGAAGGGTTCCGTACCATTACCGAGCAAAAAACGGCGAAAAAATCACGGTTGTTGTATGGGAGCCCCACTAAAATATTTATTTTATTCTGTTTTTAGTATTTGTTGTTATAGCGGCAACAGAAATACATCTTCTGTGAAAATTTCAACTGTCTAGCTATCACGCCCTGATGACATACAGACAGACGGACGGACAGTGGAGTCTTAGTAATAGGGTACCGTTTTTACCCTTTTGGGTACGGAACCCTAAAAATTAACATTGTACAATAAGCGTTTCTTATGATTTCTTTCCGAATGTAACTTTTCGATGCAAAATCAATATCTTTCAACTTGAGAACCAGAGGTTTCCAAGAGTAGACCACTGTTAAGAAAAAGCACCACAACAATTTGGTCAAAACATTTTTGTCTTCATATAAACTATTTCGATATAACAGAATTAAAAAAAGAACATTGCCACTTTATGTAACAGTGGTAGAGGATATAAATGAATTGACACAAAGCTTTTAATCACACGTGTTCACTTTGAAATGCTTTCACAATGAAACCGCTCGGGTCGTCGAATTAACAAGCAATAAATTGCGTAACGAAAATAGAGTAAGAAAATAGAATCGGTTTTATAGAGACACAACATTTTCCATTTTCAATACAAAAGCAGACTTGGAAAGAGGTTAACTAAATCATGAAAAATCGTAACATATTTGCGCAAGATCTGAATTCAACATAGTCTTGGAAATATTGTAAACAGTGGGTTTTTCTGTAACGCTGGGTTACCTTTCTGTAGGGAAAAATATGGAAACAAAATGGACTGATATCAAAGAGCAATTCCAAACAGCTTCAGTGTGGCGTTTCTATGTGTTTGTAAGCCTGTACAAATATTAAATTTGACACGAGCAACGTGATTTGTGTCAGTGTTATGTTGAATGTTGGCTTTACCACAACACCTGCAGAACGTATCCGTGTAGTAATTTGAGTAATTATTTATTATATTTTTTGGGACGGTAACCAAACGTTTCGGTCTTGGAGGTGTAATTTTTAATTATTTTGTGGGCTTGCAGCTTGTTACATTCATAAAATAACTAAATTAAATATCCCAAAGGCAAGGTACAAATTTAAAAAAAATTGTTGGTCTTTTTAAATAAACAGTTTAATGGAATTCTATGAAAAATATTTATATTTTATCCAGGTATTTTAGTAACTTTAAAAACATATGGAATGTAGGTAACGAAAATTTTCACAAAGTACTTCACTTTACTATTTAACTTTAAATTACTATCATAAAATCCATAGAAGTCGGGCTAAACACATTTTTACCATGTCTAATATTTTGACCGATGTTAGTTTAAATGTGTAAAGCAAACAATAAGAAACGACGCCATTACACGCTTTGCGATTACGCTTGTTTCTTGGTAACTTTTGATTAAGTTACACGCTGTAACAGGCGGTTGAAAACGTTTAATTAGTGCTTTAGAAATTACCTGCGAGTGCATAAACTTTATTCAACAACTGCACAATGCACGAAGAAACTCAATACGGTTCCATTAAGTATGCCTTTCAGCTCGAGTTTCGTGTCATTTAACTTGATGTTGTGCTAAGTTTGTTAGCAACTTGTGTTCGCGGGTATACGGACTGGGATTAGTCAATTATGCGCTGTACAGAATTGAATAAACGAGGATCGCATTGAAGAGAACGCTGCCAATTTATTTAAGGTCATTTGAAAATGATCTTTAGGTATATAATATGTATATTATTTTTAATCCACGATGGCGCGCCCCAACAGTCAAATTGACTATGATACATGTGAAAAAAGGAAATAATGGGGCGGGACGGAACATCGTGAATTTAAAGTAGGTACAATAATTAGAAAAAAGTTTCAATTGTCCAAAAAATATAGGTGTTCTTTTTTTTTTAAATTGCAATTTAAATTTGCCGCTTTGATTTTATATTATTATTATAATTATAGACAGAAATGGTTTTTTTAGATACCTAATTTGCAGTTCAAGATTCACACTGTACCTATCATGGTTATTGGTTGTAGTGGTAAGGTCAACTCAAGATACAGAACGAATGACATAAAAAATAAATATCTGGGGACAATCTGACTGAATTGGTACTAGATAACGATATAAATACTTATGAAGAGAAAAAAAAACTTAAATACAAATAAACATCCATGACTCGGAAAAAAATACTCGTGCTCATAAACATTTGCCCAAACACACAAATATTTGCCCATACCGGGAATCGAACCCGGTACCGAGCTTCGTAGGCAGTCTCGCTACCAACTAGGCTAACGCGTCTTCACTTTGCTTGTGTGATAAATGTGATAATGCATTACGTAGTATGACGTCGAAACCGTCGTGAAAGCCATTCTTTTTTTATTGCATATGTAATCTATTGCCTATAGTGGTAGAGTCGATAATCTATTGATCGTTATTAGTCCTTGTAACCCCGTTATTCTGCCAAGTCTTGTGTCTCTTCCAGCTAACCATTGAGAGATTGAGAAAAGTGAACAGTTGAAATATTTAATGCAACGATATTTTTTATCCCTTGATATTTTTGACGTGTATTTCGTTCGTGTGTTATCTTATTTTTTAATATCTTTTTAAAGAAAAGTTTATCATATAACCAGCTCGAAATAGATATATTTTCAATATTATATGATACAACTCGTATGCTCTCAGCCATCGATGCTGTCGCTCCCATTCCTTTGTTCTGGTTATAAAGGGTGTCCTATTTCAATGCAACATAGAGACAACATATCACACATACAAACTACAACATATAACATATATTGAAAATATCAGATTTTCCTAACGAAAAAGAAGGAGTGACAACAGAATTGTCATATAAAGTACATAATTTTCGTACGCTTTACAAATAATTAACAATAATTTAGGTTAGGTTCCTACAAGTATTAAAGTGATAGTTTGTGAGAATGTGTGAAATAGAACGACTGAGCCTTAATTATATAAAATGGGATTCTTTTGGGCAGAATAATTGATAGTTCCCGAAGGAAAACTTAACGATCAGCTAGTTCTACGCAAACGGAATCCCGGGCAGATGCTTTAGTTAAAATAAAAACCTGTACTTTGTCACACTAAGGGCCGAGTTCACCAACCAATTGACAAATACATTTGACATCCGTTAAACCGCTAACCGTCCGTTTAATTGCTAATGAACTAGGCCCTAAGGGCCACTTGCACCAAAAATTAAACCCTGGGTTAAGACAATAACTCGCGCGAGTAAAAATTACAGTTCTCGTATGAATCGGACGTTACTAACTCGAGGGTCTTAACACAGTGTTAAATTTTAGGTGCAAGTGGCCCTAAAGTAAAAGCACCTGTTAACCCTTAAATGATCTCTCTACGTTTCGTTGGCTGTTTTTTTAAACTATAATTACAGTAAGAAATTAAGGTTAGAAAAGAAAAATATCATGTAAAATTTTCAAGTGATTAATTGTTTTTTTTTAAATTTGCTCGCGTCTTGTTCTCGTCTCGTGCATAGTCGTTCTTAATGCATAAGTGGGAAAGAGATAAACTAATTAATGTCACTTGGTACTGAATGTATGCGACAGTTCGTTGAAATTAGAACGGTGAGCATTTAATTGATGTGTCTTTTAAAACGGACAAAATCTGTTTAAGGGTTAATATGGAGACAATAGCTAATTGAAACTCCCAATTTGTTAACAGCTACAATACCGTACGACACTCAGGTTCACACAAGATAACAAGTCTCGAACGTTTGTTAAATCGGAATTAGTATGGAAATGTAAACAGCACCCCTAGCGGCGGCAACGGAACATTTACACCAAACAAATTGACAATGCAAACGTGTTCAAGATCTTTGTTAAGACAAAAACGTTTAATTGTTTCTTGTTTGGTGACAATAAACAAAGATGTGCGTTTACGAGTTTCACGAGGACTTAACGCTTTGACCTTGCGATTGCACCCTGGACATTTTTCATATTATGATAAGAACTTAAGACACAAGTAAATATCGGTTACTACAAGCTTTTATATAACTTGCAATGTATGCATGTATATATGTATGTATGTATGTATGTATGTATGTATGTATGTATGTATGTATGGCTCAAATCTTGCAAGTTAAATTTAACCAACTTCCCGGTTTCTGATGAAGCTGAAAATTTGCATACATGTGTAAATTGGATGACAATGCAATACTATTATGTCATGGAGCTGAATTGATGATAGAGTCAGAAGGTGGCGACAGAATCTCCGCTATCCCTCTATTTAACGTAGACCCACCGTGTTGGGATTAATTTGTTTTGTCTAGATAAGCAGATAATAGCGGCCTTTACATGGCACAGTTCGGACCGCGGGAAACGCCACGCGCCATTCCACGCGCCAGTCCGAACCGTAGGTTTTTTACTATTTTACTATTACAGTTGCATTTACACGTACGGTTCGGAGCGAAGATTGGAATGGATCGTGGCGTTTCCCGCAGTCCGTACTTTAAGTGTGCAGGCCGCTAATGACTGTGCAAAAAAAAAAACAGTCTGTAACAAAAGCTTGTCCTAAAAAATATTTTTTTGTAAGAAACTTATTTAAAAAAAAAAATGTTTATTCTTATAACTCACAACAACATGACATAACAGTGTGAGATCTCCTATTAAGTTTACAATGAAACCTGTGTCAGGAGATCCCGCTCCTCCATAGGTGCTTAAGGATTTTGTTTACAATTAAAAAGTTAAAAATATAAAAGTAAAATAGGGGTGTGTGTGTGTACATATGCGTGTGCGTGTGTGTGTGTATTTAACCTATAAAATGAAACAAAAGCAAACTGTGCAGCGAGATAGAATTCTTAAAACACTTGCAACTTTGCAAGAGAATATAAAAAGTACATCTAAAACGTATATCCACGGAATTTAAAATAAAAGCCTATAAAAAAGGCAACACTCGATTTTTTAAATTCAAATGAAAGGCATTTTCTAAAGTGCATCTGAATGGATCCAATTGGATGGAATCCCATAATCCGATAGTCATACGGCGTTCGAACGACGACCGAGTGGAATTACCGGGTACCGGATTAATATACCGGTTCACCGGTTGGTACCGGTATAAACCCGGTGTCCGGCTGCAGTGTTTGAGGTTTAAGTGGTAAGGGTATTGTACGGTTAATTGCATAGTTTCTACCGGTTTTACGCAAAGCCACATCTGTTTGTGGACTACAGTGGACTTCGACGCCGTCGACAAGTCGCATTTTGCGATAATTAGCAGTTGCCGATCTATGAAAATGTAGTATATTGACGTAAACTTTCGTACTGTAAAAATTACGATTTATCTATGGAGACACATCCTTTTATCTACATATATAAGTAATTTTAACGAACTTGTCCGGACACTTGTGATTTTGCTAATTTATAAGTATACTCGTACTCCTCAATAATCCATGTTCATTTATGACCGCGACAGTAAAAAAATCATCATTGTGTTAAAATTTTGTAAAATAAATATTTCGTCTGATATCGAAATATTTCCAAAAGGTTAGTGGCCTGGTGTATACGTATTCCACACTTAAACAGAATTAATGAGTTGTTAGCGTTCGCAGAATGCATCTCGTCGAGTCCCAAAGTAAAGTCAGAGACATTTATAATGTGTCGCCAGCATTGAGGGTGCATTATGACTTTTGAAAACCTGCGAAGTTGTCGGCAGCGAAAAAGACATAGCTATATTACTGCTGTAACTCTCCTCAGGACATATATTCCACTTTGTCTTTCACCATATTCTTAACTAGCGGCCGGTGAGTTTCCTGGAATACCCGTACATAATCTCGAATGTATTATACATACAAACCTTCCTCTTGAATCGCTCTATATATTGCGGAAAACTGCATTAAAATCTGTTGAGTAGTTTAAAAGATATAAGCGAACAGACAGCGGAAGCGACTTCATTTTATACTATGTATCTAAAGATCTACGATAAAATGTGAAAACTGAGAATTAACCGAGTGTGTCGTTTATTCGTCATCATCATCATCATCGTCATCATTCTCCTGCCCTTACCCCAATTTATTCGGGGTCGGCGCAACATGTATTTTTCTCCCATACTTCACTATTAGTCGTCATCTCGGTAGTCACTCTCTTTCTAGCTATATCATCTTGCACACAGTCCATCCATCGTTTCTTGCGCCTTCCCCTACTCTTATAGCCATAATCATCATTACAGTTAAAAGAAGTCTGCCAACTATTTCGTATCACCTTTTAAACTCATAAAATAAAATCTTTTAATTCAACTATCTACTTCTAGTTTTAAATAAACTTAAAATTTTGATTCTAGTGACAAAACCTTGACAAAACAAAAAGCAAACTAAAATTATAATTTTCAAGGCTCTGTTTTACTGGGTTAAAATAAAAACATATTGCCTTTGACATGTTATCGTATTACCGGTCAACAGGATTGGTTGCTGACGTCTAATTCCCCGAATGTCTAGTCGCCATACATCCATTCCCCGAATGTCAAGTCGCCATACGTCCATTCCCCGAATGTCTAGTCGCCATACGTCCATTCCCTGAATGTCTAATAGCCGCTTGTCCAAAGTAGGTAGGTTAGGTTCGTTAGGTATCTTTAGATGCCCGAAGGGCAAAACCGCCCAAAAATAGGAGCCCTGCCGCAGGGCTCCGTCGAATAGCTGTCATCCCATACAAGGCTGTCATAAGTCTGTCATTCTTTACTTCTACCCTCCTTACTACTTAGTATATAGTCATTAGATTTAGACATTCGCGGATTTAGACATTCAGGGAATTAGAAGTCAACAACCAAACCGAAAAGCAAATGATTTTACCCGGTAGAATAGGCCCAGGAAAACTTTTCTAAGGCAATTTTAAACGTTTGTGCCCTTTGACATTGCCAATAAAATTTACTGACAGAGATATTCGCTGTAACGGAACAAATTTCGTACCGCCATAGCAGTAAACAAAAACACTTATTGTTTTCCGATGTTTATAGCGTACCTCGTGTTATGTGACAAAAGTTAGTCTACACCTTATTTCCTAAAAGATAAACGCTCTTTTATTCCGCAGGTGAGGTCAACGCTTGTTTGGAAATAGTCTTTTCTCGTTCGTTTTTACAAGCGAGAGCAAGAGGTGAGATGGAACATTAAATTCCTCACACTGTGCGTTGCGTCATCGCAGCTGCGTTGTTCCACATATAAATTAGAACGGCAGCATGCCACACGATGCGTTGAACTTGCTTCGCTCTATGTTAAAATAACAGCGTTGCGACGACGCAACGCACCGGCAACGCTCGTGTGGCATCGCTAGTACAGAGGCGATGCATTCGGCGTTCGTTATCGTTTCCAAAATGTATAGGATTTACTTAAGCTGTCAGACGGTCGCGGTCCAGCGCCTATGTCAATTTCATACAATTTGCCAGCTTTCGAAAATCGTCTAGCCTCACTGGAACGAATTCTTATTTCACCGCTAGCACAAAATCGTCCCCTTGATTTAACTTGAATAATAGATATCCATCTCTTTTGAACTTAAATCCTAACAATCTCATTTATTATTAACTTTCGTGCAAAGACCTCAAATTCGGGTCTTTTTTCAATGGATATCAAAAACCCCGGCACTAAATGAGTTAAATCAGGGTTGCAATCGCCAACGCTTCTATAGAAGTAATTAGTCAAAAAGTTCTCCCCAGCATTCAGCCTCATTTCGAGGATCGTTAATTCTTTTCAAGCTGTCAGTTCGAGAAAGTTCGTGAGCGTTCGAGAAATTTGCAGATTTCACTTATAGATAGCGCTTTAGTTGCGTCGAAGACAATGAGGTACGGTTGTTACGACGATGAGGACGACGTTCACAATTGTTCTGGCTCTGAGGCGAAATTTGAAACTTGTCGCCATCCTCCTTGGTTTTATGTTTTAAAATAGTTGCGCGAAAGAGACTAAATGATGGTTATCATGGACTTTTTAAATTGCTTTTTCTTTTGCACGGTTTATTTTAGTGTTATTATCATCACAGAAGTTTTTGATTAAAAACTTTCGGGATTCTCTAATTAATTCAAGATTTCGGCGACTCCTCAAGGGGTTGAGCAAAGTTTTCTTGACAAGTTGTTTTCTCACGTGCTTAACGAACCTGTGTTTTAAAGTTATATTTTCTTTGCTCGCTCTTCAACGAATACGAAAAATAGCAGTTGAAAGAGCTAAACTTTTAATCTTGAATTTTGAAGTCCTTTAACTTTAAGTCACATAAATTGGACACGTTTGTAAGTTTGCGAGGGTGTTAGGTTATTTAATTTACGAGTTGACGTATCAAATGTATTAATGGTATTCTTAGTTCTGCCTTTTACTGTCTGTACAATGGGGGTAGCGGTTCTTTGTGACGCTATTTGCGCGCACAATAAGGTTCTGGAATGAGTTTCCTACGAAGATTCGATATAATATAGGGCGTCTTAAAGGAGAATGCCCTAATAATGGCTGGAATGTACAAAGATGTCCAATATTTCAAAAAAATGGTCGTAATTGAATATAACTAAACAGATTAAATAGAAGTCTGCTGAACTCCGGAGAAACAAACACTAATAAATTAGTATATTACTGGAACATACGTGCCTGCACGGTTTTATCATTCGTTACGTCGAGTTGCCACTTTATAGTAACAAAACAAATAATTAAGATATTCTGCTGTCACTCACGCAAAAAGTATTATTTATGCATGACAATTGTCATTAGTTTGTCTTAGCGAACAAAATAGGTCTGTTTTGACATATTGACATTGACGTTGCGAATTATTTCATCATCATGACACAGTGCGATAGCTCTTAGAAGATGCTTCGGGTTTGTACTTGTGTTTCACTCTCTCTCATACGCTTTTATTAAGAGCGAGTGATAGAGAAGTACCAACCCGGAGCACCTTCTAAGTGCTCACAGACTGTACATCTATTGTAGGTTTTTTATGTCAACCTAACCTCTTTCATTGTAAAGAAAAATCTTAATAATAGCAAAATCCCAAGTTTTTAAATAATTTTTGAAGGAGTTTTCGAAACCTATTTTTTTTTAGCGTATTTAATTGTATGATTGGGTCTTGTACATAACAGGCATTTCCTTGTGTGGCCAGTGGGTATTCTCCTTTACTTTTTTAGTGGAGGTCCTTGTGCAGGGTCCGTCTGGATCGTTACAGCGTTACAGCTTTAAGCAGCGGTGTTTGCATTGTAGTATTCCGGTGTGGGTATTAGATAACCTTGAAAATTGCTGGAATTTACGGTCTCAGAATTGCAGTATTAAGATTGTAGTCTTGAGAATACAAATGTCCATAGGTCTCAGATCCCACTTACCTCAGGTGAGCTGTGGTGCTAGTTTTCTTTATGTATAGCATTAAAAAAAAAATGAGATCGCTTTCGTTGTCGCTAATTTTTATAGGCGCCTTACTATTTTCTATAAGGGCCCGTTGTTTGATCACTAGTGAACTCAAGTAATTGTTAAAATTCGAAAATTTGACACATTTCCTTGAGATTTAAACATTAGTTACGATTTTTAACGATTAGAAGTGAGTGATTTGCCTGTTTCCCTTTGTCTTTGGTAATAAAAAAATATCTAAGACTTTACACCAGTCGATACGATTCATAGCTATACGAAATGTTCCTGGTTTAATTTGCGATGCGGCACGAAAAAGGATATTGAAATGATTTTCCATCGGCGCAGCGAAGGCAAGATTGGATTATAGACATTATAGTTTTTTTTTACAGCAAAATTTCAATTCTCTGTTGCACATCTTCGGTAAATATGATCTGAATTGGCAAGGCAAGAATTTATAAGTTGTCATAATATTTAACTGTTATTCTTCTATGTTGCATAGAGTATTAACTTTGCAACGAAAACACAATTCGCGTTGACTAGCTTGTCTTTTCTATTGATATTAACACATTCAGCGTCATCGACCCGATAGTCGGGTTCACTGTTCGTAGCAGAGTTTCGCTACGTAGCGGAAAAATGCTGCTACGGGCTACAGCGTAGCACTCGTAGCAGTGGCTGACGGTGAATGTGTTAAAAGTTTTTAGTGGTAATGAGCCAATGACATATCAGTTCTCGCCTCGCCTCGTCTCGCCTCGTCTCGTCTCGTCTCGCGTCTACACGAGCATGCCGCATTCGGGCATCTTATACCGCGCGCTCAATAACTCGTATTTCATCCTTGTGTTTCAAATTTTCTGCGAAAATTATAACCGTAATGATTATCGCACGTACGCCTCATGTTAAGAACCACGTTATAATTTATAATTGTTCCGTTCGTCTAGACGGTTATTGCCTTGTTTGTCTTAGATTGAATTGCTTATAAACACGTGGAGTCGTGTTTGCGTTTCATAAAGGTTTCGTTATAATTTATTATTATCTTTCGTTTCGTTAAGAATAATGTGTCGTTGTGATTCTTTCGTAATTGAGATGTAATGAAAGTAATATTATTGTGTGATGTAGAAATGTTAAAATAATTCTAACAGCTTTTACTTAAGTACTAATAAGTTAAAGTTGCAAAAGCTCTACGCTACGTGTCTTTATGTGCTTCTTCACGAACTTTATACTTGTTCTACTAACTTAAAATAATAATACGGGGAGATTTTTATCTCGCTGCATTAAATCTTGGAGAAGTTGTAGTTTCATCTTTCCGCCATTTATTGTTCTTTTCAAGCTTTCCTTTTGAGTTTTAAAGAAATCTATTTTAACATTTGATTCTTAGTTACCTAGACATATAATGCATTATAAAAACCTAATTAAATTCATTAACGCTTGCTGAACTATTTTGGTTACAAAAAAATCTGTTCTTTTCTTCCAAATATAAAATGCCACGTGTAACTCATAGACAGAGCTTAATAAAACTATACCATTCGACCTGTATTACTAAAATGAAACACATTTATTTCTCCTAATCACATGTCCAAGCCAACAAAACAAATTAGTGAAACGGTTAACACTTGGTTCGCAAATTAAGTTCAATCGTGCTACGACACGCTACGTTTGCTACGACGGCGCTTGTCGCTACGCCGCGCCGTAGCGGGCGTAGCGAGTTGTTACATAATCATATGCCGTGCTACGATAGTATCAATCATACGTCACTTATTCGAATCGCCTTAACTATCCAGTGTTAGGGCCTCTGACACCCAGAGTGGCCTCCAAGAGTAATTTCGCTAACTAGCGTTTCTCTAACTAGCGTTTCTATTCGTTTCATTTTCAAACCAATTGCGACACTGCTATATCACGTGACTCTTCGATATTGTTATTACCGTGTTGAATAGAGGCCCTGGGCAATTCTAGGCGGTAAAAATCTATCGTCTTTGATCTGTTATCGTATTGTCAACGTTTTGATAGCTCTTATTTTCCTGACAGTAATGGCGGCCGAGTTATAAACAATACCAAAACACGTCAAAGATGATATGGTTTTTAATAGTCGTCAAGTCAAAAGATATTGAACCAGCTAAAACATAGCAATTAAAAAAAAAACAAGAAAAGTGATCACTATGGTATGTTCACTGTGATGAACACGGGTCTATATCCGTGTCAAAGTTATAACTGTAGTATTTTGATTTTGTTTCAGCTTTTTTCCCTTAAGTGGAGTTACGGCAAAAGGAAAACATCCTATGATTGCTTTCAAATTGGTATCCCGCGGCTGTGTACTCTATTTAAATCTGCCTCGTGTATGAAATAATACACGAGGCAGATTGCCTCGTTGCTCTGCAAAATATGGAAGAGAAGCTATATTAAAACGTTATTTTCAACTTTGTGTCATATTTAATTACTACCTTAGTGGCGTACTATCTTAGTCCTCCGGTTGGCAACGCATTTGAAGCCGTAGTGTTGCGGTCGGTATTGTCGAATACGTAAATCACTTAAAGAATGAGGTTTAAAGCCGACTGGGAAAAAACACTGGATATTTTGATAGTGTCTTTACATGAATAAACTAGCATAGAAGCCTTCTATGTTAGTCCTTAGGGTTGGCAACACATTTGGAGTCTAGAGAATTTCAATGTCTATGGGTCTTAAATCCAGCTTACCATCAGGTGGCCTGAGTACAGTCAAGGACTTTATTGTTATGCCACTATGGAACCCTGTCATAATGACAGCGTCAAACTACATGACAGAAATTAAGCTTAAGTGAATGATTAACGTCATGCGACAGGGTTCCATAGTGGCATAACAATTAAAGTCCTTGACTGTACTCGAGTGCCTTTTTGCCACAAAAACATATATTTTGTTTGTATTTATTAGGTAAGTATTTCAAAGGATGATATGTCTTATTTATGTGGGTATGTATGTATGTAAAACTCTTTATTGCACATAAACAATTTCAAAACATTTTGTATCACTATAGATAATGTACATAGGCGAACTTATCCCATATGGGATCTCTTCCAGTTAACCTTGGAGTAGAATAAGCTTGGAGCACTTATTTATTTATTTATTGATAAATGCTTGAAGCCCACATACACATCAATCACGCTCAGACAATTATTGGCAGAGAGTAACAATCTCCAATATACTAGTCAATTACGGAGTACAGTCGAGTACAAAGATAAGTATACACAAGTGCACACATCTTTGTACTCGGCTGTACATTGATCTTCGTCTTTGTTTCATTCATTAACGAATACTTTTTTTAATATCTTCTCGTAGTTGCCCGTTTAATGACATGTTGAGCTGAGTCCTATTTGACTTCAGACTACAGTGCAACGATTCTATTTCTGCTCTAACCTTGTTTTTTTTTTACCATGTCTGTTGCGTTGTAGTGTGTTTTTGTCACATAAATGTTTTGAATTTTGTATTTAATAATTTACGTTTTCTATTCATCGTTATTTATCATCGTCCACATAAGAGCTGTGCTCTTGTCGGTGTCGCTGGAGTAATTTCCATTCTTTCCTATTCCGAGTCTTCTCTTTAACTCACTGATACGGCACGATGCCTACTTTTATTTTTCATTGGTCTAGCTAGGTAAGTTCTTCTTGGTGTCCCTATTTCCTTATTTCCTACTATTTTTCTTTCAATTATCATCTTATGCCCTGTTGTTTGACCAGTATTTAAACTAATTGTTAAAATTCGAAAAAGGAATGGAAATTTTGACGAATTTCCTTGAGATTTTAACCATTAGTAACGTTTTTTGACCATTAGTTAGTTTAACTACCGATCAAACAACAGGCCATTAATGTACTCGACTTGCCGTAACAGGTAACCAAACATCTTTCCTCATCTATTCTCTATTGTCTGCAATAGACTTCTCTTTTCCTTTACAATGCTATTACTACCTTTACTTATATATTGTTAATGTATTAATATTTTATAAACTTAACTAGTGATACCTGAAGTAATTGTTAATGTTCTTTCTAATCGATCAGGGCCTTTATCCTATTTTGATTTAAACCACATAGTTATTACGTCGTAGTCGTAAACGATCTTATCTTATCTTACAGATGGGCCCTTCGGATACACTTCGACCCTTTAGGATATTTTGTGCAATTACCCTCTTACTCACTCAGCTGCTCGAATGTGCAGGTTTCCTCACGATATTTTTCCTTCACCGTAAGAGCATCGGTTAATGTACTTAAGTTAGAAAAACTCATTGGTACATGGTGACCGCGGGGGTTCGAACTCGGTACCTTACGATCACGAGTCGACCCCCTAAGCCACTAGGCCACCGACGCTCTTAATCATAAACGATACTCGTACGGTCGCAGTACATGTTATCGTTTTGTCCACGTTTTGATAGCTCTTATTTACTTCAGTGTAATGGAGGACGAGTTAAAAACAATACTATAAGGAACATGTCTAAAGTAACCCAACCATACCCTGTTAAGATAATAAGAGTACCATGATATTAAAAATATCATTGCGATTTGGGTAAATACAAAGTGGGATAGAGGCTCCGCTTTAACCTTGTATTTTTATGCAATAGATCTAAAACAGCTAAATAAATGGAAATAAAAGTCCATTCTAATTTAAACCTTGACAACCATCAATAAAGTCTCAAATAAAAGCGATTTCTATTTCCATTTACGCCTTTTTACTCCTAAGCGCAAATGTTCAAACATTTGACGCTACCTTGTTTCATATTCGTCTTGTTAGATCGCAAATAAAGATACTGTATTATGAAATATGCGCTTTATTACACCGACGAACGATATAAATTGGTGTGGCTCAAGATTTGGCGAGAGTTTTTCACTATTCCTAACATTTGCGGTCGCTTTTTCAGTGAATAAACAAATTTGGGCATTTCACGCTTAGTAGAGATAGGGGAAATTGTGCCTTGTGTCATGTAAGAGTTATTGCAGGACGTTTTGAGGCACTTCGTTATTTAAATAGACGTTTCTGTTTACTTTTTCGTGCTCAACTATGCATGTTTTTTTTATTGAATGGTACATTTACAACAAGTACAGAAAGATTTTATATTCATTGTTTTATATAATGCCGAGTTAAGTATTATCATTGTCAAAAGTGATACGTTAGAAAATGACAGACTATTGAGAACGGCGTTTCTTCCAACAGTGGTCTGTCTAGAGGGCTCAGACAAGATGCACTACGCTAACTAACGTTTCTATTCGATTCGTTTTTAAACCAATCGCGTCACTGGAAGATGACGTGATACGAAAAGTCACGTGGTCTACCAGTGACGCGATTGGTTTAAAAACGAATCGAATAGAAAAGTTAGTTAGCGTAGAGCATCTTGTCTGAGCCCTCAGGAAAGCGCTGGTCGATTGTTAACGAGCAAAAGTGCCCGTGCGGTCTATATTATATTTACTGAATAAATATATTTTATCTTTTTGTATCTCTTACTGTGTGAATGATGGCCTTAACTTAACAGCTACGGTACATTACCTTACTTAAACAATATAACTATAATTGTTTTGAAACAATGTGGAATATAGGCCCTATTTTACTAAAATTGTTAGAGTATTAATATCGTTAGTTATAACGTTTTCCCAAAAAAACCTCGTCAGCCCTTTAGTAGTAAATGTTAAATTTAAAAAGGTAGAAAATGACTGCACGAGACTTAAAGCGATATTAAACTTACGAGTATGACCTAAACAAGGACAACAATATTTTAGTTATTGAAGCATAATACTTACAAAGCTGGTCACTTTTTTGCTCTTAAGCGTAAAAATATGTATAAATATTAATACAAGCAATTTTTCTTTACAGGTAAGTCAGTTACGCATGCTTCAAGTATTAAATATTCCTCGAATTGGTAAGTCGATAAACCACTCAATCATTTCAGTTTGCCCCTCGTTATGAACATGTTTAATGTCCAAATATACATATAATACCAGCACGCGTAGCACAAGTTGTATTTTCTCGCTTGTCGCTCAGTGCATCTCTATCGTTACTGACTAGATAGAAAGTGTTATGTTTCTGCTGTTCGAATCCGCCGTCGGAGAATTTTAGCAGAAAGCATATGAATCCCGCGTGCACTGGTTCAAGGTGTCCGTCGGTTTTTGCGTCTCAGACCTCAAACTCGCCGTGTAATGCCGTGGAAAAACACTATATAATAAAATATAAGCCCTACACTCACCCCAGGAGCCGCCACATTCCAAAATTGGTGGATTTCACAGAGTTTTCACAATTTTATTGCGAGCCGGCCGGCTTTAGCGCGTGAGTTTCTTACGCCATGTTTTGAGTCTTTTTAGTTGCCGTCGTTTCCGTCAGACGGCGCCACTTGTTCGGCTCGCGCCCATTTTCAAACCCCGATGAGCGAGATAAATATATACAATATACCTAATGTGCGTAAGTGAAGATTGATGATGTGTAATGTTGCAAGTAGTGTCGCGTTCAAAATCGCTGCTACTGTTTAATAACGTTAAAAATGGAACATTCCCCCGCCCGAGAAAGGCTAAAGCCTTTATCAACACTAATTAATAAGAAATACATAAACTGCAATATAACCGCAAAATTACAGCACCGAAAACCGCAACTTATATAACTAAATTAAAACTGGTTGGTTAGTGATTTAATCGTCTAGGGGAAGTCTACAAATTTTAACTACCGGCCGCATCATCGGGCCTGATGAGGTCTTGAGTTTAACAACCCGTACAACGCCGTCCTTGCCGGGCAGCAACTCCTCAATCCTCCCTAATCTCCACTTGAGAGGAGGTAAATTTTCCTCTCTAATAAGGACAAGATCACCTAACTTAGGTGGATCCGTCGGTGACGTCCACTTCCTACGCATTTGCAGAGTGTGCAAATACTGCTCGCTCCATTTCCTCCAAAGGCGCTGTGACATAGCCTGAATAAGATTGAACCGGTTTAACCGCGAATTCGGAACATCTTCAAAGTTATACTCCGGAACCGAGAACAAAGGTCTACCGATTAATAAGTGAGCAGGTGTAAGTACCTCCAGTTCCTGAGGGTCCTGAGTCAAAGGACACAACGGACGACAGTTTAGGACTGCCTCCACCCTGGTGAATACCGTTACCAGCTCGTCGAACGTCAACACCTGTTCACCTATGACCCGCCGTAATAAAGTCTTGGCTGACTTAACTGTTGCCTCGAACAGCCCCCCGAAGTGTGGCGCTGCAGGGCTATTAAACCTCCAAGTGATTAAATGTTTGGCCGCGCCGTCGCTAAGCCCCTGCTGAACTTCTCGAGAAGCCAGATATTTCCGTACCTCATCTAAATATCGATTCGCACCAACATAATTGGTTCCGCAATCTGAACGAATCACACTCGGAAAACCGCGCCGAGAAGTAAATCGCGTCAAAGCCGCAAGAAAACCGTCCGTTGAAAGGTCAGTAACGCACTCTAAATGAACACCTTTAGACGAGGAACAGATGAATACGCAGAGATATGCTTTTAATGTCTTTGCGTTCCGCAAACGCGAATGTTTGATAGTAAAGGGACCGGCAAAATCCGTTTGCACGGTGTGAAAAACTCCAGTTGCATTAACCCTATCCGAAGGCAATGCCGCCATCATTGGCGCCGTAGGTCTCGCCTTTGTCCTAAAACATTTTATACATTTAAATATTCGTGTCCGAACTATTTGCCCCGCTGACAAAATCCAAAAATGTCGCTGCAATACACTCAGCAAGACTGTAGCACCTGCATGACAGTACATTATATGATAATGGTCGACGATTAAAACCGTGAGCGCGTGTGCCTTAGGCAGGATCATGGGATGCTTATTGCCAAAAGGTAACCCGGAATGCTCTAAGCGACCTCCGACACGCAATAATCCGTCATTACTTATGAAAGGCCTGAGCCTTCTCATCCGCGTGGAACACTGTTTGTTCCGCTTTAAGCACTGAATATCATCAGCAAACTCCGCTCTTTGAACTAATTTAACTAACCGCTCCAAAGCGAACCGCCGCTCTGAAACTGTCAGCGCTCCCTCGAGTTTTTTAGATGCACCTTTAGCGTTATTAACAAACCGAAAGCAATATGCTACGACCGCCAATAGCATATTTAAAGAGCTAAACCGCGTAAAAATGGTGTCATCCTCGACAATCCCCGTGAAAGCCTTGACCGTTGTCTTTGTTTTACGCAACCCAGGTAAGTTGCCTTCAGGGTTGTCCATTATGTTTTTGGGCCAAGTATCCGCATTACCCATTAACCAAGCAGGTCCCCACCATAAGGGATGCTGGATCAACTCCGATGCCCGACAACCACGACTTGCAACATCAGCTGGGTTCATCTCCGAGGGTAAATGTCTCCAACCTATGTCCAAACCGCAATTCAATATCTGTGAGACCCGGTTTCCTTCGAAGGTCTGTAACAAATGGGGAGATACCCTAAGCCATGAAAGAACGATGGTGCTATCACACCACCCCACAATCGTTTCAACCACCAAATCCCCGCTGATGGCTGCCACGACATACTTAAAAAGGCGTACCAACAATGCCGCACCGCTAAGTTCGAGTTTAGGTATAGTTAGTTTGGACTTGATCGGGGCCACCCGCGATTTGGCCATTAACAAACTAATCTTGACCTGCCCTTCAGGCCCTATGGTCCTCAAATAAACCGCCGCACCGTATCCAAGCTCCGACGCGTCCGAAAATCCGTGAAGAGAGCAAGACTTCACATTAATCAAAACAAATCGCTCTATTCGAAGCTGAGCAATCAACGGTAATTCCTCCACAATACCGCGCCATTCCGCAATGACGTCAGCAGGAGGTTCCGCGTCCCAAGGTAAATTTTTCAGCCATAGTTGTTGCATGAGGACCTTGCCCTGAAAAATGACAGGACAAATCCAACCCAAAGAATCAAAAGTCCTAGCCAAAGTTGAGAGGATCGACCGCTTAGTACATCCGCTTGTATTGTCGAGTTGTGTACGATAAGAAAAACAATCGCTGCCAGCGTCCCATTGAATGCCTAAAACCTTGTAAAAGTTTGTTTCATCCGCATCATCAAATATTTTCCGAGGTTTCTCTAAATGCTCCTCTGGTATGTCCTGTATAATATCATTGCTGTTGGACGTCCACTTACTTAACTCGAACCCGCCAGAGCGTAGTAAGTCTGTTAGCTCCTGTTTCAACCGAATCGCATCCTCTAGAGAGTCTGCTCCGCCTAAAATGTCATCCATGTAGACCGAAGAACGAAGAAGGCGCGCCGCCGCCGGATATCGCGACTCCTCGTCATCCGCTAATTGCCTCAATACCCGAATAGCAAGGTAAGGACTTGACTTCATACCGTAAGTCACGGTGTTTAGCCGGTACAAACGCAACGGTAAGTCCGGTGAGTCCCTCCAGAAGATAAGCTGGTATGGCCGATCAGCTTCCGCAATCAAAATCTGGCGAAACATCATTCTTATATCCGACGTGAATACATAGTGATGTAACCGAAATTTACAGATAATTTCCGCTATATCACGCTGCAGCTTAGGCCCCGCGTGCAGACAATCATTTAAAGAAACCCCGTTGTTAGTGGCACAGCTGGCATCAAACACTACCCGTATTTTATCCGAGTCCGCTTTAAATATTCCGTGATGTGGAATGATATAACCCGCGCCCGAAGCATAGTCCTCTGGTTTCCCGTCACACAGGGACATATGACCGGTATCTAAATATTCCCGCATGAAATCAACGTATTTCATTCGAAACGCATTATTTGTCTGGAGCCGCTTCTCCGTAGCCATGAACCGTTTCGCAGCTAATGGGACCGAATTTCCTAAGTTAGGCCTATCCGCTAAAAGAGGCAAGCGTACTATGTACCTACCGTGCTCATCCCGCTGATGAGTAGACTTAAAGAAAGACTCGCATTCCATATCCTTAGGATCCTCAACCTTAACCGGAATGTCCTCGACTTCCCAGAATCGCTCTAAAATCTGGTCCGTGGTCGTGTTACAAAAGAATGTTTGTGAAAAGTACGTCGCCTTTGGATAGGGATTAAAAACCGCATAAGTAATTGGACCTGTCAACACGTGACCGAACACCGTGTTCATAGCCCGAGGTAAGTGATCATTGATCTTAAGGCACCCGCCACTAAGCATAATATCACAGATTAAATCCGCACCAATCAAAATGTCAATTTCCCGACTGAGGTAAAACTGTTCATCCGCAAGGTCCAGTCCTCGATAGTTATCCGCTAACTGAGACGGCAAGGTAAATCCGGGTAAATTATTCGTGATTTTATTCAAAACCGCCGCCGTTGTTACAAGACTCGGCTGTTCCGCATATTTCGGCAGCATGGTCAGATTGACCGCACCTCTGCAACCGCTTACAGGGGCGCCGCTCAGTCCCGTGACTGTGACCATGTTCGATTTGAACCGCTTCAAACCTAACCGCTGCACGCATGACTCCGAAATAAACGTACTCTGGCTACCTCCATCAAGCAACGCGCGCGCCTCCTGGTAATTTCCGCTACTATCCAGTACTCGCACTACCGCCGTGGCAAGTAGCACCGTGCGTTGATACATGTTCGGCTCACAGGCAATTGACGCCGTCAGTCCAGTGATTCCAGGAGCCGCACTCACCGGAAGAGCACCCGCTGAAGACTCAGCCGCCATAGGAGCAGTAGCCGATAAAAAGTCACTCGCCGCCGAGCGCTGTTGACGTTCCGGTCCCGAACCAGGAAGGTCAAAATGCAATAAATGATGATGCTTGGGAGAATTGCATTTGTAGCAGTTATAATTATAGTTACATTGGTCAATATTGTGGCCGTTCAAACACCGAAAACACAACTTAAGTGACATCACTTGACGTTTTCTAGCCGCAGGTTTCATCGATAAAAACTTTTCGCACTTAGCGATAAAGTGTCCGCCTTTTCCGCATAATTTACAAGTAGTTCCCGCACTTTGAAAAACCGCGTAAGCCTTAACCGCATGGCTCGGTGCACTACGCCTTGTCAACGTGCTGGCCGCTTGAGTATCCGCACTAGATTCCAAGATCCGTATCTCGGTTTCCAAAAATTTAAGTAAATCCGCAAACGTAGGTAGATCTTTATCCGCATATTTATCCTCAAAATGCTTCCGTAAGCTATTATCCAACTTTTGGAAATTAATATAAAATAGCAAATAGGACCAAGACTCTACGGGAAAGTCCATTTTTTGCAAGGCCTTTGTGCTTTCCAACAAGGTGTTTAAAAGCATTTTTAAACCGTTCAAACCCTTACTGTTAACTTGCGGCGCACCCAATAAGTTATGTAACAACCGATCCGCCAATAATCGTTTATTATTATACCGCGAGTTAAGCAAATCAATTGCTACCGAGAAATTATCGCCAGTAACTGACAAATGTTGAATTAATGTTTTGGGTTCTCCCAATAACGATCCCGCTAAATAATACATTTTCTCAGTGTCGGAAAGTGACGCGTCCTTACTACCTACGAGTGTCTGAAATAGTTCCATAAATGGAGCGAACTCTTCAATTTTGCCCGAGAAGGTAGGTATTTGAAGACGCGGCAAAACCGCTCTCGACCTCGCGCCATCGCCAATATTGTTACTAATACCGCTACCACTATCCGACTTTGCATTATTTATTTCTAAGTGTCTCCGCTTGACAAAGTAATATTTTTTATTATAAGATTCGTACAACCGTTGGTGTTCTTCTAAATCGAAGCCTTCCCGATCAGCTGATGCGAGCTGTATTTCGTAATACATGTCCGTTAATGATTCGAACGATTTCTCCAAATCTTGAAACCGTACCAGAAAATCATTTTTCTGTTCCGCAGACAAATCCGAAAATTGTGCAAGTGTTTCGATGAAATCGATATTTCGCGCCGCCATATCATATTTCATTTGCGAAAGCTGTAACCGCTTAGCTGCCGCCGCCATGTTTACCGATAAACACGCAATCAAGTTCAAAACCCCAAAAATTAAACAAATCCCCAACAGGCACGATAATTTTTCAAACTTTTAAATATTAACTTTTCTTTTTTAATAAAGAAACGTAATTACCAAACCAAAACCAGTTTCAATTACAGTTAAAGTTATCAAAACATAAAACAAAATTTTAAAAAAAGTACAAAAAGATATTTTTCCCCAACCGGGACTCGAACACTCGACCCAAAGCACTGAAGTCGCAACCGATACCGCTAGGCCACGGACTACGTTACAATCAACGACAAAATTGCGCTATAACATCCGCAGATAGCACAACTTGAATTATTTTATTAAAATTAACCCGCTTTTGTTAAGAAATCCACACAAAATTCACAAGAAATTAAAACAATCCATTTCCAACTTCACCAAACAGCAGCCGCAATGCTATAAAATGCAGTCGTTGAAAAGGGAACCTAAACGTGTACGTAAATGTACCTATTTGTGAGGAGTGAAATGTAATTAAATATGGGGGGGCTTTAATATATATGAAATATTGTGTAACTAACACTAAAACACATATTTTCCGCTAAAACTTGTGTGTAGAGTAGTTACCTGAAGTACAATTTAACAATTATTATTAGTTAGGTACCTACCAAGTAATTTCGACCGCTCGAAATGTAGTGTTTATTTGTTGGACCGAGTTCAAAGGTACCAAGACGCAAAATACTTAATAATCCAGGTCGAAGTGACCAAAATGTTATGTTTCTGCTGTTCGAATCCGCCGTCGGAGAATTTTAGCAGAAAGCATATGAATCCCGCGTGCACTGGTTCAAGGTGTCCGTCGGTTTTTGCGTCTCAGACCTCAAACTCGCCGTGTAATGCCGTGGAAAAACACTATATAATAAAATATAAGCCCTACACTCACCCCAGGAGCCGCCACATTCCAAAATTGGTGGATTTCACAGAGTTTTCACAATTTTATTGCGAGCCGGCCGGCTTTAGCGCGTGAGTTTCTTACGCCATGTTTTGAGTCTTTTTAGTTGCCGTCGTTTCCGTCAGACGGCGCCACTTGTTCGGCTCGCGCCCATTTTCAAACCCCGATGAGCGAGATAAATATATACAATATACCTAATGTGCGTAAGTGAAGATTGATGATGTGTAATGTTGCAAGTAGTGTCGCGTTCAAAATCGCTGCTACTGTTTAATAACGTTAAAAATGGAACAGAAAGGGAGATCCGAGCGACAAACAAGTCGCGGCAACTTGTGCTAGCCGTGCTGCGGGCCTAGTATGGCTGCGTCTATATCGCGCGTCAGATGTGGATAAAGGATCCGTCGCTCTCGTACGGGTCAGAAGGTGACGGATGCCTTATCCAAACTTTGTCACGCGATAAACGCAGTCGTATAAGGGCCCCTGGGGGCCTAGTATATCGCGTGACGCGATAAACGCAGCCATATTAGGTCCCCTGGCTAAATTTAGGATAATTCTAGTGACAGATGTACTTGTATAACTTTGTTTCTTCGCCTCTTCGTGCAACGTTCTACATTTATAAAAATAAGGCAACGACGCGACGTAAGTACATTAATTAAAAACACCTTCTCTTTTTATAGGCCTCGCTTGCAAGAAAATAATAAATACATTCAGTATTGAATTACAGTATACGGCTATGCTATATAAACCCAATTATAGACCACCTTCCTGTCTTTGTCTTATTAGCCAAGATACAAAAGGGACAGCAAGCATCATATGGCAACATTTTCTTTCCTATAAATTTCATTTTTAATCTACTATTTTTACATGTTTGTTTGACAACTTAAAACCTAAGAAAACATTCCATACTGCTCCCTCTTTTAAAAAACTATGTCAACCACACGTTTATCGTATCAAACACAAAGCAGCCGAGCTCCATTACAAAGTCACTGTCGCAATGCTGAGATACTCTTTGTATGGGGCTGACACCGCGACAAGCATAGTTCAGTGTTACGGGGATTTTGAAATGAGAAGCGATTTACTTGACATAAATCCTGTTGCCTTTAAAGGGATCTGAAGGATGATATAAGGCAGCGGTTTTCAAACTTTTTTTAGCGATGAAACCCTTTTGGAACACTAAATATATTAAGGAGTCCCAAAACAGGAAAAAACTGGATTTTCCATTAGTTTTGTTAGGTAAAAAATAACATGATGGTGTTCTTTGGGTTGTTTTTTCGGCGAGCCCTTGCCGGTGTTACGAAGCCAAAGGGCTTTGCGGAGCGGAGCAAGCGGAGACATAATGTTTTCTCAAGAGCTAGTTAAACCGCGGACGGACGGACGTAGCGAAACTATAAGCGTTCGTTGTTTGACTTGAGAACCCTGAAAAGGAACGCGTTAATGTCTAAAAGCGGTATAGGTTAGATAAGTGCAAATTTCCTACATTTGCCTTTTGGATTCTGAGTATAAGCCCCACTTAATCGAATTAATAACCTCAAACCTCTTCATGGAAGAAAAACTCGGCTTACGTTTTAAATCCAAATACAGAAGGGTTCATTGTACAACTTTACCCGGCCCCGGGTACTTTGCAGATTAACTGTTAATTCCGTCTGTAAATAAAGATGTAATTTAGAAATTCATCCCTTGTTTATTCTTTTTTAAAAGCTGAGTCATTTTTAATTGAAATAAAGCTTAGGTTGTTATGTAACGCTTTAAGGGGGATTTAAGTATTTTATGGGGGATCAATGACGCTTTTAAATTAGATTAGAATTTAAAATTCAAAATTGGTTGCTGTATGATACATGGGAAAGGTTTAGTTAGGCAAACGATTATTAAATATAAATTAATATAAATTACACGTATCTCCTATACCTACTTTAGTTTAGAACTGGAATTTGAACATCATCTTTCCGCTTCCTCCATAATGTTTCAGAGTATGTATTTAACTTTCAAAATGTTATCTAAACTGCGAGCCTATGGCGCCCTGCGCGTACAATACAATAATGCGTTTAGAATGCTGTTGGGGCTGCCGAGGAGGTGTAGTGCGTCGGGCATGTTCGCCGAAGCCCGTGTAGACGGGTTTTAGGCGATCATGCGCAAGAAGATAGCTTCACTGTTAGGCAGAGTGAGGGCAAGCGACAACAGCATTCTAAATGCGATAGCGGGAAGATTTGATTGTCCAATCCTATCTTTTTGGATCGGACAGATCAAGGGCGTAGCCCAATTTGTTATTTAAAAAAAAAGAAAAAAAAAATGTTTGTTTAGTTTACTAATTTATTTTTAAGTCAATTGTTACTAACACACTATGGATCTCGGTCTGAAATAAAGAATTTTTATTTTATTTATTTTTTTATAAACTAATGTTATAAAGAAGAAAGATTTGTATTTTTGTATATTTGTAACGAATAAACTCAAACTGCTGGACGAATTTCAAAAAATCCTTCACCATTAGAATGCTGCATTGTCGCTGTAGTAACATACGCTGTGTTTTATTTTTCTGCGCGGACGGAGTCGCGGGCAACAGCTACATATATGTATATACATTTACACCGTGTACTGAAGATTCTGGAACACCCTAACCATTAAAGGGAAATTCGCATTTGCACTTGTCTGTCTTTATAAATGCCTGTGTTTTGTTTTATATACACACCCTGTTAATTTTGCACGCACTCACATTACCCCTTCCTTAACCTGCCGGAACAAATCTTTTAATTCTCAAACATTCGCAGAGACGGACGCATTTATCTCGCTCCGATGGGTCAGAAACCTGCGCCTTTGGGTGTTTTAGGTGTACCCTTTTATGTAGTATAGTTGTCATAAAATAGCAAGCTCAAAATTGTAGTCATTGGATAGTTACTCTTTGGGCCGTATTAATAAACTCACCTTGGTTGAGATGTCCGTCACAAGATACGTCAAAGTAAACGTCAAACCATAGAACACTGTCATTTTTGACGCATCTCGAGATTCTCGAGACGAGCATTAGAGTTGAGATTAGTTTATTAATACGGCCCTTTATTATCATTGACTTGATGCTCTTGTCGGTGGAGTCATTTCCATTCTTCCCTATTCCAACCCTTCTCTTTAACACACTGATACGGACACGGTACCACGCCTACTTTTTTTAAATTGGTCTTGGTAAGCTTTTCTTGAAGTTTATTCAATCGTAGTGGCTTTTCGCGGCGGTAATGATGTAATTTTTCCACCTGACCAAACTGTGGTATATTATGCTTATTAAGAATTTCATAAATGTTAGGGGGCTACTATGATAAGCAATTCAGTTAGGACGATTGTAAGGGACAAAGCTATAACAATTACACGGCTCCGTCTCTTTCTCTCACTCTAAACTGAACTGCATAAGTATGTCATGGTTACTCCGCCATTTTTTTCGCTGGTAAAAAGCTTTTGCGCATACCACCTAGGTCCGGAGGAGCCTAAGGTGGTTATGTGAGACTCCCCAACCGAAAGTGGCCAGAATATCCATTAAAAACCCAGCGATATCCCCTCCACGCCGTTGTTGACGAGGGCCGCAGGTTCTGCTTGCGCATACAACTACGACCCTCACTGGCACTACTGGCAGACCCGAATAGCGCGGGCTCCTACATTGAAAGAGCGCCCTGGGAGAATTCAGGGCGCTCACAGTTCAGTGGACCAAAGAAGGTCACAGACCTCCCGATCAAAGGAGCCCACTTGGAGCGACCTGTAAGGGCCAGCCGACACCCCCCTCAGGCCGGCCCGGGTACCTCTTAGCTTCACCTTGGGTGACCATGACCAGTTCACGTTTACTAAGCCCCACCGCCGCGACAAGGCAGGTACCCGCGGGGGATGGTAAACCCCTGATCTGTTGAACTTTCTCTTTTAAAATCGTTTGTTTTGCATAAAAACCGTGTATTTATGCGTAAACTTGACCTCAAATGAATACTTGAGAGGCGGGGTAGCGCGGCGGCCAAATGATTCGATTGAGCCAGCACCGGCTGATGTTGAATTAATATTGTACAGACTAAAGAACCAGCCCCTTTCAGATATTTACTAATGGTTCTTGTTTATATGCTTAGTCACGTTTCTCACGGGGTATAAATTACAGAACGTATACTTAACCTAAATAATTTCAGTCTTTTTGTAGGAAGAGATGTTAATAGAGAGATCTCTCTCCAGGCGGGTGTTATGCCTGGGGACCGAAGTCCATTGGAATGAAGTTGGAAGTTGTAGGTATATATGTCATCTGACTGGAGAAACATCGTTAGCGCGTTGTAGAACACTTAAGTTGCGCTGTCTGACGCTGGTGGCGCTAGTGAGGTAGCGAGTTGGTTGATACAAGTTGCCGTTAGATGTCGCTAGGTCGCCACACCAGCCCCCCTTTGAGACCGGAGGTTGATGGTGATGACGTGCAGTCTGTGCGTTGAATTGCCGCTTGCAAGTGCCAGTAGTGGATGTCTCCAGTAGTGCTCAGAGCCGCGTTGGCGAGCGTAGCAGGAGAAGAGGAGTGAGTGGAGTACACAGTGAGTCGTGTACCTGCTCGTGAACTACTCGTAGTAGGACGCAGTGAGTCGCGTTGTTGAGTGAGAGTAGTGTGCACACTGTAGACACCAGGCATAGAGATATGACAGAATGCTAGTGGTGCACAGTGTGGGTTGTCTGGCTTGCTGTGAAACTGCGTCATAGTGCTTGAAGGTCGTCAGGTTGCGTAATTGTCCATTGTCGAGGGTCACCAATGTAGGAAGAGATGTTAATAGAGAGATCTCTCTCCAGGCGGGTGTTATGCCTGGGGACCGAAGTCCATTGGAATGAAGTTGGAAGTTGTATATATGTCATCTGACTGGAGAAACATTGTTAGCGCGTTGTAGAACACTTAAGTTGCGCTGTCTGACGCTGGTGGCGCTAGCGAAGAAGCGAGTTGGTTGATACAAGTTGCCGTTAGATGTCGCTAGGTCGCCACATTTTCTCTTAAATTTTAAAAAATAACTTTGGGTGAGTTTGGAGTTGATTCTAAAGTTAGCTAGACTTTAATCAACTCAAGTAGTTTAGATACAGTGGTTTCCTTAAATATATCTTACATGAAATATGTTATAGTTGGTTAAGATGGTTGAAAGAAGAGTTACGAATGAGGTATTGCGAGCGAGAGTGAGTGGAGATGAAGACAGGGGCTGCCCTAGACGCACATACTGTGATCAGATTCGCGATGTAAAAGCACTCGAAACCGAAGTACAGTACAGAGATGGGCAAAATTTATTCGAATGACGAATAACGAATAAGAATAACCACATTATTCGCTAATAACGAATGAAATTCTCGAATGATTATTCTTATTCGAATAAATTATTCGTTGAATGAATTGCCACGAATAATTATTATGTACTTACTGGAATACCTGCTCCATTTTTCTCTAATAAATTAATAAATTATTCGTTATTCGAAAAGTAGTCAAATGATTCATTCGTGGATAATTTATTCGCGAATAAATCTTTCGCAAATAAATTATTCGCGAATAAAAATACTACGAATCATTTTTTATTCGAATAATTATTCGAATAATGCCCATCTCTGAGTACAACCATTTTCTTAATAGCGATCGGCAATCATCGTTTTTCGATGACACACGAGTGATAAATATACTGACAGTTGCGAGTGCAAGCGTGATAGCGATAGCCAGCCGAAAGCTATTAAGAAGCTGGGAATACCGTATGCGCTTGGAAAAGTTGATGAATCAGAGGAAGCGAAAGTTGTATGTTTAGACCGGTGCACCTGGCATTCCGTAGTATTTATTTATTTATTTATTTATTTATTTATTTATTGGAAAACAAACAGCTTAAATATTACAAAACGAAATATAGAATAATATGGTTAATACAAGAGCCAAAACAGTTTTCACTACTAGTTAGCACAATTATATGCTCAGAGGATACAAATACGTGATAAGCAGAACAATAACATTACAACATTAATAATAACATTTATGAACGGACGGAGTCAGACAGCAAATTCGGTTTTTTTTTTTTTACAAAATAGACAAAAACAATAACAACAACTAAAACACTAATAACTAGCAACGATTTTCTGTATTAACTGATTTCACTGCGGAAATAAACTGCCCAAGGTGCATACTAAAGGGGTCAATGTACGAGTATTTCATGTTGTAAGTTGAGCATGCTCTGACGAGATAAGAATTTTTTGCGTATTTTGTGCGACAGAAAGGAACAGAATATAAATTATTATTCCGAGATCGGAAATTAGGACATCTAAAAGAAATGTTATTCGTGAGGTATTGCGACTCAATGGAATCATTTAGTACCTTGTATAAAAACACCTGGTCCTTATGTTCACAGCGAAGTTGCAGACTCACAACGTTCTCGGTGTTAAATGATTTAAATTTGTATTTCATCCACCTAATAAACTTATTCTGAATTTTCTCGATTGACTCGATGTGTACAGAATAGTGAGGACTCCAAACAACGGACGCGTATTCCAAATGTGATCGTACGTAAGCGTTGTATAACAATAACAAGGTACTAGGGTCTTTAAAATCTTTACCTTGCCTAAATATGAAGCCAAGCATCCTGTAAGCCTTCGAGGTAATTTTGTCGATGTGAGACACTAGTTGGATTTCACTATCAATGTAAACACCTAGGTCTCTGACCTCCGTAACCCTATTTAGTGTTTTATTTTTAATTGTATAGTCGAAAAGTATTGGGTTGCGTTTACGAGAGAATGAAATAGACAAACATTTGCCAATGTTCAGTATAAGACCATTTTTAACGCAATACTGATCCAATCTGTTAAGATCATCTTGCAAATTATTACAATCTACTATGGACTTAACCGACGTATAAATTTTCGAATCATCGGCAAAAAGTAAAATATTAGAGTGATGAAAACAGTTGACCACATCGTTAATAAATATATTAAACAGTAAGGGACCAATATGGGACCCCTGTGGCACGCCGGATGGTACGGGAATAAAGCTAGATATGTGACCTTTGACGGAAACAGCTTGGGATCTATCTCGCAGGTAGGACGTTAACCATCTAAGTAGATCACCGTGAATACCGAAAGTTTTTAGCTTTTGCACTAATATAGTATGCGAAATTTTATCGAAGGCCTTAGAATAGTCCGTGTAGATAGCATCAACCTGAAGCCCCTTGTCCATAGCCTTCAGAACAGTGTCGAGAAATTCCGAAAGATTAGACTCAACTGACCGCCTACTAACGAAACCGTGTTGCCTCGTCGTAAGTGAAGGTCTAACTAATTTATAAAGAGTGTCATAGATAATTTTTTCAAATAATTTAGGTATAGTAGACAATATAGAGATTCCGCGATAATTTTGTATGTCGTGTTTGTCACCCGTTTTGAAGATGGGAACAACTAAAGAGCGCTTCCACACGTTCGGCATGATACCTGTATTTAAAGAAAGCGAAAACAACACAGAGATTGGAAATGCTAAAGCTACACTACAACGCTTCAAGAAAACCGGATGGATTCCATCCGAACCACCACCTTTCGAGTCATCCAAAGATTTTAGATACCTTTCCACTAGCTGAGAAGAAATTTCAACGTTGCTGATGACATTGACAGTAGATGAGAAATCCTGATCAGTAGGATGAGTCACAGAAGGTGATGCGTCATGGTGTACAAATACAGACTGGAAAAAAGTATTAAACATATTTGCTATAACGTGCTCATCACGAGCCACCATGTCTCTGTAGTAGAAGGAGTCTGGGATGCCGCTATTAGATTTTTTAGATTTAATAAACGACCAAAAGGCTTTGGGGTTGTATTTTATATTATTTTCGCTTCGTAAAATGAATAAATTATAACACGAATCCACCATTTTTTTCGCCGAGGCTCGCAGATTAGAAAAAGTGTTATAATCGGAAACCGGTAAATGTACGGTAGTACATCTTCCATTTTCTATGAGCTCTCTTTTTTTTCTTAATTAGCCTTATCAACGAGCGCGAATACCATACTGGGTAGGTCGTGTCACTACGAGTCGTCGTAAATGGAATAAAATCATTAATTATCACATTCATTTTACTATAAAAAAAATCAACTGCGTCGCTAATATTTTTTATTCTTAAAAGCGGTTCCCAGTCTACACGTCCCAGTTCAGCATTAATTATTTTATAATCTGCGGCGAAAAAGCGGCGAGCCACGCGCGGAGCTTGCTTTAGAGAACGATCGGTCGCGCCGGTGTCGACAGACACGCAGAACACGGGGTGATGAGCGTCCACGGGCACCAGCGGATCGGCGGCAGACAGCCCCAAATTACAGTTAGAGAGAACTAGATCGAGCAGCCGATCGTTTTTATTAGGTAAGTGATTATACTGCAACCAGTTTGAAAAGTGCAAGAACGAAGATAATTGGCTTATCAGTGAATTAAAACTAGGGTTAGCAACTGTATAACCATTAGAGTTTGAGTGACAAGGTATCCATACCGCATCGCCTATGTTAAAATCACCTAGAATCAAAAATAAATCGTCGGGGAAATCATTATAAAGGTTAGACATATAGTCGAAAAATATTAACTGCGATTGCTGCTGATGTTTACTTTGAGGAAAATAACAAGTAAATAATCTAAGTTTCGATGCGATTACGCCTCGAGAAATGATAAGGTCGACCGCGGTGACGTCAGCATCGAGCAGGGCCGGCAGCGCGCGCGCTCCGCGCAGGTCTACCCTCAGATTGCGGCGCACTGCTATCAGCGTGCCGCCGCCCCGGCTTACCCCCATAGCTTCACAATTACGATCTGTTCTTAAAACATTGTAACGCGCGTCGAAAAGTTCCGAATCGAAGATGCCTGGCACTAACCATGTTTCAGAGATACAAATAAGATCGTAGTCCGTCTGCAAAACATTACGAAGGAAGTCGCTGCACTTAGTTCGGAGTCCTCGGGTGTTTTGATAGTAAATTTTAATTGACATTGAAATTCCTGTAATTATCTATGATTATTGTGGGTCGCACATTAATGAAAAAAGTGAGTGATATATAACGTCGGACTGTTGTAGGACAGACGAGACGACAGTGAAACTTGTATAGATCAGTGAATTGTAATAGTAGTGTAAAAATAATATTGAAATTTAGTGAGGCGCTTCCGCAGTGAAATAGTAAGTAAATAATATTTGTCGTTGAGCAAGCTAAGACATTGATAAAAACATAAACCATGAAAATGACATGAGTGTTGCTTATGTAATCTTGTTTAACGCTTCCTCGGAAGTGATGTAAAGTATAGGAGATGTATCCGTTTTTCGTACTTTAACAGTGCAATTCCTGACCCAGCAGTATTTATATTGTCTTTGCGTTCTTCTGATCTGTGCCTGCTTGAGCAGGTATTTATTAAAGCCTGAAAGGTGATCATTGATAAAAATACGATTTTCATTGTTAGAATATCCTAAATCCGACGCTTTCAGGTTTTTTAATTTACGCAAGGATGATATGAACTCGTCTTTCTTGTAGCGCGCCTGAAATTTAACAATGATGGGTTTCGGTTTATTGGTGTCCCTGTCATTCTTTACGGCCACTCGGGTGACGAAGTCAATGTCCGTGTTAATGTTCAGTGGGTATCCGGATCGTTCGGCCAAAGAGTTCACTATTGCATGTAAGTTTTCCCTACTGGTTTCCGGTACGCCGTTGATTTGGATGTTGGAACGCCGCACCCACTGGTCATTGTTCCTGGTGTCAGCCATTACGTCCTTCAGCAGGCCCTTGACTTCAGCTAGCTCGGTCTTACATTGCTCCAAGGCGCCTACTCGCGTCTCAATGGAGTCGACCCTTGAAGTCATTTCGTCGAATCTCGCGCAGAGGTTACTCTTCATATCTGCTATATCAGCCCTAACTTGATTCATGTCGGATTGTATGGACTGGATGGCTGAAAACTGCGACTGTAATTCCGACACTTTTGCCAGAATGGTGTTTAATAATTCACCCTGCAAGGTGGCCGTCGATGAGCTGCCATTCTCGTTTTTGTTTATAGGCCGGTACAGATTAGGAGGTGTTGTCATAGCGCTGTTGATTTCGGTCCCGCTCAGGCATGCAGTCTGGTCGATCTCACTCAGCTTAGATTCATCCAGTGTCATGTCGCAAGACATAACAGAGTCGTCCAACCGTACCACAGGCGTGACGCCACCAACCGGAGTGCTATCGTCTATCTTGCGCCTGGTGCTGACAGATGTACAAAACGAGCAGAGCCACGATTTCTTCAGCAAAGCAGCTTTTCCCTTAATCTGAGTTGGTGTAAAATTCAGACACTTGTAATGATAAAACTCGCCGCAGCCCGCACATTTGAGTGCTGCGGTTGAATCAGCGGGCTGGTTACAGATCGAACACACCATTTCTATTAGCTAATTAGGGAATAGCTCTTGTGTGTATAATAATAGGACTCAAATCCCAAGCGCTGTTGAACCGTGCTTAATACAAGTAGCTATTTCGAGCACTTGCGATAACAACGCCGTAGCTCGGTGGTAAGACGCGCGACCTCCACGCAGCGGTCCCGAGTTCAAATCCGAGCGAGGAACACAAAAATCACTTCAATTTTCAAGTTTCACCAGAAGGGTGAGAGGTCCGACACAAAACAATATGGCCGACAGGCGCTATGGAACACACCACAAGAAGAACAAGGAGGTACCGAGTCTCCAACTAATTCCGCACTTTAGAAATGCGAATTGAATTAAAAGCAAAAATAAAATCAGAAAATCGTCAACACACACGCACGTCCACTCCGAGCAAAGTTGTCCAAACGAAAAAAAAGTAAGTATCTGCCTATCTATCATATTGGGAGACATTGAAGGTGTGTATGTATGTAATTTAGTTAACGACATGCTACATAGGCACCTACAGGCTTTTGTTGACTGAGAAATAAAAAAAAACATTAAAAGGAAAATCAAAGGTTAACAACTTGTGGACTTGCGGATTTCAAATACTTGTTTTTGTTAGAGCTCGCGTTTTATCAGCCAATGCAATTCACAGATTTTTTTCTTGCACATATTAAGGATACATTCTCACGTATAAAGTAATTTATCATAAAACGTACATTATGCACTATAAAATTAGTCCCTCGTTTAAGAAATAATTTTCTCATTACATGGCTTAAATAAATTCTTAAAAGATTCTTTTTCTATAAATTGTTTCATAATGGCGGCGGGCCCGTAGTTTTATAGCGTCTAGGTAATTTAATTAAAATAAGTACCCGTAGCGCAGCAGCTGCCTTGGAGGCTATAAGCCCAGCTTACGGTTTTATTATGAACTACTTTATAATGTAAAATGTTTTTAAACTTTTCTTGGTAGTGTTTTCAATGCAAGTAGTCGTACCGACATTAACAGGGGACAGGGGACTATCTCACACAAATTTACCTAGTCTTATCCTATCTTATATAGAGAAATAAATACTTAAATACATAGAAACCATCCAATACTCAGAAAATAAATACTCGTGCCCATCACACAATAGGGGTGTGTCCTGGGTGAAAAAGTTTATCTTTGTCATTTTTTGTTTAATTGACAAAAGAAAAAAAACGTGTTCAATATTTTTTGATAATGTAAAAGACGGAATAATTAGAATTTTTTAGGACACTAGCCTATTATTTACCCGTACCGGGAATCGAAGCCGGGACAGCTAGCTTCGTAGGGAGGGTGCCAACCAAGCTAACACGTCGTCTAATTATGTAACTGCGGTAACTATAGCTAGTTATTTAAAAAGAATCCTTTGTTATAATGGCGACCCCTTTTAGATCTGATATCTGTGAAACGGCTCAACCGATTTTCATGAAACCTAGCTAAGAACCATCCCGTTGAAACTAGCTTTATAAAAAAAAAACTGCGTCCAAATCGGTCCATCTGTTTAAGAGCTATGATCGCACAGCCAGAAACACAGATACAGGGACGCACTCATACACTAATACACTGTTTAAATGTATAACATCCCAATTTTTTTGGCGGGGTTTAAAAAATAATCGACGCGTGCGACATTTTTAGTACTTCTGTTCTAATAAAAGGTATGTATAAAAAACGCGTTTCGATCGCGACCGTTGTCACGAGCAGACTGAAGATGGTATCTATGTTGACGGTTGTGTTTGTGCTCCATTAACGTAAATGAAGTATCGTTCATTTTTTAGAAAATATGCCTAAATATCGCGACATTAAAAAAACTAAATCGATAAATAGTCTACATAATATGAAGTTAAGGTTTTAACTAGTCTTATAACAACTGTTAATTAGTGGGTTAAGTTATATTCAATATTACGTAATAGTCTACGGCAGATTGCCATATAATATAAATAATGGATGACATGTAACACCATTGTTTTTTTTTTGAGTAATAATAGAGAGTGAAGCGGCGGTATTTTGAAAACAATATTGTAAATAGACAAAGGTTAAGCAATCAACTTTGTCTATTTAATGATAAAGTTGCATTCGCTAAATTGACGTAAATCAAAATGAGAATGAATGGGCTGGTCGAATATGGATACTAAAAATAAATGTTTTAAAAAACAAAAAACCGCCTTCAAAAACGCAAAAAATAACTTCTTTAAAATTGTAGGCACCTAATAGGTTAGTCCAACTGATGTCGGCTTTTTGTTGAAAATGTTGTGGTCGCCGACTTCAGTTGGACTAACCTATTAGGTGCCTACAATTTTAAAGAAGTTATTTTTTGCGTTTTTGAAGGCGGTTTTTTGTTTTTTAAAACATTTATTTTATTTTATACTTTTTAGTGATCATAATACGCTGTTACGTAGTCCCACTTCTTAGTTGAAATGAAACTTTAACTTATATCAAGCGCGCCGCCAGCAACGCCGCGGGAAAGTCATAGTCATATTTCAACAAGTAAATATTATTCGTTGTAGGTAGTCGCTCAATTATCTTAATCGAGATATCTTATCGCCACCCTTGAAATCGGTACCATTGAGGAGTTCCGGTGGCCATCTGTGGTCTTCATCATCAGTTCCACTACACCAAATGATACTTTCTGAATGCAAATGCGGGACTTGTTACTAAAAATACTAAAATCGCTATATGTTTGCCTACAATATTTGAGGAGTTCCCTCAATTCCTCACTGATCCTGACTCATCAGATACGGATTTGGTGACAATGGGACCACCTCGGAAGTATACTCTATCAAACCAAAAAAAAAATTTTGAAATCGGTCGACAATTGACGGAGTAATCGGTGAACATACATAAAAAAAATAAAAATACATACAGTGGAACGTATAACCTCCTCCTTTTTTGAAGTCGGTTAATAAAAATCGATAAACATTCCTATAAACATAAATAAACATATCAACCTTTGCTATGCCGAAGCACTGATGAGCTGTGCTCAATCTATATACATATTTTTCATTTCATTTTTTCGGTATCCTACCTTTTGTCCGAAATATGTTTGGCAAAATATATCGTTTCCCAACCGTTTTATTTGACAACCCATTTTTTTCTGTAACTGTAAATATTTCGGGATTTATTTCAATACCATCCCATACACACATATACAGGCACGTTTAAAAAAAAAAGTTATAGCTAAAACAATAAAATGTACTTATAACAAATCATGTCGTGGATACTTCCATAGAACTCGAGACGGACTGATTTTTTCAGCGCTGGCTGTAATTAACTGACTCCAGTTTATTAGCAAAATTATTGAGCGAGGCATTAAACACTTCAAGCAATGTATCATTTAACACCCCCCACAGGCGTGACGTAACCAACATTTGCCAAGTCAACGGTCAAATGTATTTGACTTCCACTTTAAGCATGACAGCCGTTGGGAGCAACGAGCCGATAATGGTCCGCATAATAGGTATCTTTACAAAGGTATATCGGTTTTTTGGTCGGAACAGGAAACTATCTAATGGAAATGAAAGGGCCTTTCGGCAACGGCTATATTCATAATTGTTGGATTTAAGGAAAAATAGGAACTTTTAACTTTTATTAGGCTTCTCAAGCCCGGATTTTAAAAGACGAGTGGTATATATTGTAACTCCGACACCTGATATTAACTGATATGTTTGTTTGTCTTTGAATTTGTAGATGTCAAACGGATGTTCCGATAAAAACAGCGAAAAATCTCACACTGATTAACCTAGTCCCAAACTAAGCTCTAGGCTTGTACTATGGGGTACTAGACTAGAAATATATACTTAAATACATAGAAAACATCCAAGACTCAGGAACAAATACTCGCGTTCATTACGCAAAACTTTGCACATACCGGGAATGGAACCCGAGACCGCTAGCTTCGAAAGCAGGTTAACTATCTACTAGGCTAACGCGTCGTCAACATATACTTACCTTTGTTCATTCAATTTCCCGCCAGATCATTTTTACCACCTACTATCGGTAAAATAAACGTTGGAATATAACAGTTAATTTCTGTTCACCAAATCTTGCTATTATAGAAATGTAAAGCAGCAGAGCGGTTCGAATTCACGACTCAGCGATCTCTGTCCGATTGGATTCCGTCTCTATTCTAAGGGACATCAGTTCACTTTGCCTGCTGTATAGACTTTATAACTGGGAGTGTTCTGAAGAATTATTCTTCCTTCCACCAAAGCTAGGTTCCATCAACATCATAAATGAATGGCGTTCTTCCACCGTGCGTTTCACCAGCCACTTTTTGCCTCGTACGTACAGTGAAACTGTGGAACGAAATCCCTTCGGCGGTATTTCCAACCAGTTATGATAGGTGCCTTTAAGACAAGAGCTTTCATTTCCCTAATTGGCCGGTAACGGACCGACAACTTCTTGAAATGCTGGTCTTTATGGGGGTGAACGCTTATTTCCTATAAAATGAAAATACATAATGATTTATTTGCTATAATGGTTTTTTTTCTGAAACCGTAATGTTTTCAGGATTTTTTAAAATGCCATGTTATAGAACCCATTAGTTTAGGTTAGGTTTGTTTTAAAACAATTCTGAAAACATTACGGTTTTAGAAAAAGATCCATTATAGCAAATGAATCATTATGTAAATAAATAAATAATAAATAAATAAATATCAAGGGACGATCTCACACAAATTGACCTAGTCCCAAACTAAGCTCTAGGCTTGTACTATGGGTACCAGACAACGATATAAATACTTATATAGAGAAATATATACTTAAATAGATAGAAAACATCCACGACTCGGGAACAAATACTCGTGCTCATCACACAAATATCTGCCCTTACCGGGATTTGAACCCAGGACCGCTAGCTTCGTAGGCAGGGTCACTACCAACTAGGCTACCACGTCGTCAATTTAGTTTGTATTTAAATTTTGGTGATTACTTCCTATCAGGTAACCCGCATGCTCGTTTGACTCTCTTATAAAAAATAAATAAATAAAGTAAATTCACACGAATACATACACTGCAAACATATCCATAATTTTGAAATTTCCTTCTATTTACATAGAAGTTTGTGCTTGCAAACTGATGTCATCCGTAGAAACTAAACCCTTCTCTCCGGGATCAGCGATACGGCATCCAATAAAGGCAGAGGAGGCATGCCAAGGCTGTGTTTTGGCGTGCTGCCAGCCATGTTATATGATGTATCTACGGTACACACCTGTGGTTGGTTGCACTATGTCTGATTACATATCAGCGTGTTAAGGGAAAATAGGCATATGGCTCAACAATAAGATGTAGGGATAAAGGGGTTTGGGTAAAAGTGTTGTCATTTGTAAAATTCATACATTTTCAAGGTGAGCGGCCATTCGTTAAAGTGTTAAATTATGATAGAATTATTAAAAATAAACATATTTTGTTATGTAATGTAATACTCTAAAGTGCATCGGAGCCGAGATATTTAAATATTCATACTTGGGCGTACTTTTGTACTAAAAACTGAATACTTAAATCTTTAAAATCTCCGCTCCGATATTATTTAACGCCAAAAATGATATATATCTATGTATATTCAGAGGTCCTCTAAATAACTATAAAATCATCCGCGGCCGCTGAAAAAAAATATGACAATATTCTTCAAACAAATTTACCAACGCCCTTTGGGGATGTATCTATTTGGTGACAGTTTTGGTCTTAGGTTCATTCCGATACGCTTATTATTTTTCTAGTAAATGCTGGTTGCTAGGCCTTAGTGTCATTTAGGTTAGGTTAGGCTTGAAATGATCATTCTGAAGTTGGATTAAAAGTAATACTATGCAAAGTGAATTTTGTCAAAATGTTATTATGCTTAAAAATATTTATAGTAAAATTTATTTTGGTAATGTATAAATTTAGCCGGAATGGAACTTTGTGCATTATAAATTAGATGAAAATTTAAATAAGCACAAAGTGAATGTAGTCTATTATTAATTAATGAACTCCGAGCATGATTAAAATGTATGCAGCTCCAAAGTGCCGTTTTTACGATTGGTCATATTTCTGAGTATATGTAAATCACAAATAGACATATTTCTTTCGACCTCTATCATATTGGACAATTTCACCATTGGACATTATTCCATTTTAGACGTTATTTGGGTTGGACAATTTTTCTTGACGATGTAGGTATTTTAAATTGTCATTATTCTAGTTTGATGTATAATTTCGAGTCGTCGATATTTACCCAAATGATAGTAAATCCTCGTCGTCATGTTTGGTTTATTTAGTACTAGCGACCCGCCCTCGCTTCGCTTCGGTTTATGTCAGTTTTCTGTAACACCCGTACGTAAACCCGAATTTATTATACTTAAAAACCTTCCTGTTAAATCACTCCTATTGATGAAAACGAACTAAGCGAACAGACGGCGGAAGCGACTTTGTTTTATAATATGTAAAGAAAGAAGTCGCCTACTGTAACATTACTTCTTTATAATGTTCTAAATACGTTTCTAATATAAGTGATTGTATATATAAATGCCATTCATAACAAATATCTGCTCGTTACCAAAAGTGATCGTCCGAAATTTGCCACAATTAATTACTAGAGCGATAAAATATTTCCTTATCCCTGTATTATGATAAAATCCTTTATTATCCCGGTGCCTCAGAAGTTCTGCTTCGGCTCGAGATTATTAATAACGGATTATTTTTTCTTATTACTTTTAAGTGTTTTCCTTGTGCCGTGATGTTAATGTATTCTGACATTCCAATATTTCTGTTGGAATTGGAAGGGATGACTTATATGATGTCTCAAGCTATTATAATTATATTTTCTTTGTTGTTAGTTTGTAACATCGGCCGAGTTAAAAACAGGGGCTCTATTCTAAGTGTTAAAAACCATATCGATTTCGACCTGTTATCGTATTGTCAACGTTTTGGTAGCTCTTATTTCCTTTACGGTAATGGCGGCCGAGTTAAAGACAATGTCATAACAGATCAAAGACGATATGGTTTGTAACGCCTAGAATCTCGGCCCAGGTCAAAAGCGATATTGTTTAACGTCGTAGAATAACCCTTATCTGTCTGTGCCGATGCAGTAACAGTACCCTCACCATGAGTTACAATTACCATACTCGCTAGCGAGTCGAATGCTCTGTGTGAAATGCAAGTACAGTATTTTTAAAGAGCACGAGGGACAGAGCATTCGACTCGCTAGCGAGTAGGGTAATTGTAACTCGTGGTAAGGGTACTGTACCCTTACCATGAGTTACAATTACCATACTTGCTAGGGAGTCGAATGCTCTGTCCCTCGCACTCTATAAGAATACTGCGAGGTTGCGAGAGACAGAGCATTCGACTCGCTAGCGAGTACGTTTATTGTAACTCATGGTAAGGGTACAGGTCACTTCGCGCGGCGTAGCGTAACTCGATATCTGCGTGGAAACAATAGAACATTCAGTGACCGACGACAGCTGATTCAATATTGTAACGTACACTGACACAATGTTACGTTGTTGTGTTATGTTGTTGACTGGGATAGCAAGCTAGCGAACATTTGGAACATTGGGCTGGCCGCTTTGTTTTCACCTTTATTGTTCTGTAACAAATACTGAAAAAAGAAACTTTGTAACAAAAGGTAAATCTCAGATGCCCCTTGGCGTGCAAGTCTTGAATAGCTAGTCCCTCTTTTCTCCTCGGTTTTACATGTTATCACATGTCAAAAGCATTATGGTTGTACTGAGTAAAATAAGGTGGGTTTTAGGAGTGTAAATGATTTCACCACAATCAGTCAAATTACGTAGTATATCTCTATAACAACAACAAAAAAAACATACAACATTAAAAAATGGTGGAGTAGGCTGCCCATAATATCACACAAATTTACCTAGTCCCAAACTAAGCTCTAGGCTTCTACTATGGGCGCTATGAACATGCTTATATATAGAAATACATACTTGAATACATAATTAAATATATATTAAGGCTCAGGAACAAAAACTCACGCTCATCACAAAAATACTTGCCGTTATTGGGAATCATTCCCGGGACCGCAGGTTAACCGTATTGTCAAAATATACTCTAGTTGAATACACTCGAATATAAAAGCCTCTGAAAAAAACCAGTGAAAGAAAAATTCATGAATAAAAATGTGGGACGAATTGAAACTGGTTTCAAAGCGCGATAACAAAAAAGAGAAAATAAAAGAAATGGAGTAACGCTTCGTTTGATTTGAATATGGTTTCGACGCGAAAGGATTCGAGGTTGTTAATAGAGGCATCAATACCAAGCAACGGTAAGTACCTAAATGAATAGGTAGCAAATATTTTTTTTTACAATTTTCATATATTATTTACTAGCTTCTGCCCGCGACTTCTTCCCCGAAGATTATCGTTATATCGGGGTCGTCCAGGATGAAAAGTAACCTATGTTTTAATCCAGGGTCTGGCCGTTGCAGCGTGAAGGAGTTATAAACAAACACACAAACTTTCGCATTTATAATATTAGTATGATTATGTGTTACCGACGGGTTCCGTTTGTTTGGCATAACTTCAATCGTCCGAAACGTATTTGACATAACATACTTTACATAATATTTTTTCTACTAATGACGACATCGCAAATTTGGTATTATAATTTCGTTAGGTTTATTTTTGCTTTAATTTTATACCGAAACACTACGAAACATTTCGTTTAGAATAGTGGTCCAGGGGCTCTATTCAAGACGGTAAATTTGAATTGATCTGTTATCGAATTGTCAACGTTTTGATAGCTCTTATTTTCTTGACAGTAATGGCGGCTGACGTCATAACAATACCATAACATGCAAACTACGATATCGTTTTTAGCGCCTAGAATAGAGGCGCAGGGCTGAGAGTCTGCACGGCAAAACCGTTTTGCTTTTGACGTGTTATAGTTTCATCAACGTTTTGATAGCTCTTATTTACTTAACAGTATATTTGCTCAGTAGTATATAAAGGCGTTGTTGCGTTTTAATTTTATGGCATAATGTAACGTAGAATAGTAGTTTACGTGACGGCAGAGTCTCGTACAATACTTTATCTAAACACATGTTATGAGTACTCTAAGATTGGTTCAGAAGCCGAAAGGCAAATGACCAGAATTACCTTACCTGTGGTAGTAGGTGACAGCGATGACAGCTGTAACGTAATTTTGAAATTACGTTATCGAATATTGTAAGGTAATGAGAAGCCCAATCCAAATTTGCAATATCTCAATCCAAATTTGGAACATCTTCCAAAATTAACAGCTGTCATCGCTGTCACCTACTACCACAGGTAATGTTGGTCATTGCCTACGGGTTTTGAACGCATAATAGAGGACTTACGATATGAGTGTAGATAAAATTACATACCTAATTACTGCAACTGGTATATCACAATAAGGGAGCGAAACAAGATGGGTCGGGGCAGAACCGACTTGGATAGTTAGTTTCAGAAGGCTAAGGTTTTTACCTGTTATTGGATAAGCTCATTTTTACTAACAATTTACTATTTTGTTATCAAGTATTTATTGTGACAAATCTTAAGAAATAAAAATTTAAAACGGTCGACTTGTATGTTTGATTCTGTGTTGAGCCGATTATAAAAAAAATCATTCAATTATCTAAAGTTACATTAAGCCTAACTAATATATCTTGTTTTAATAAAAATGAGTTTTATTTACACGCAGTTTCGGTCGGTATTTAATCATTTACCTGACCACTAAGTCGTGACTTATACGTTTGGTACCAGGCTCTCGGATTTCTCTATAACTAAGACTCAATACTGAGTCCGTGGCACTCAATTTGACATTTTCATCTCAACGTAGGCGGCATGCGGCATTTCTATAGACGGCAAATTATAAATGGCATGAATCCAGCCATAAGCCTACGTGCTACGCCGTAGCATTTCGTAGCAATATTCGCAGCTCTGCTACGAAGTGAACGGAATGGTTGGAATTACGGAGGTATTTTGCGAATTGCATATTTCATTTATCACAACGAACATAATATACGGTAAATGTTTAATGTTTTATGTAGATTTTTATTGGGCGTTTTACTAGCATTACGCATGTTAATTTGATTCCAATTATTCATTTCATTCAAAGCTTTTAAAAGCCACTTAAGTCTGTTATGTTGAATAAATAACATTTTGTTTATAGAAACAGCATCATCGTACTGCCCAAATAATATAAATTTTCACAGACTTACAAAAAAAGCAACACTTGTGTGTGTTCTTAATTGGTCTACGTGGTTAACAAGGAATAGCAAGAACTCCATTCAAATATATTTAAATATCTCAATTTCGCATTGGTAATAAGGATCTACAAGGCATTGGTCTACGAGTACCTATACTTCGTTTGTTTAGGAAACGTAACTACCTAAATGTTAACAAAACCAAACCACGTGATTTAGTCCGATAGCCAATAAAAGCAGAACACTGATAGATATGACATAGCTTGACGTAACAGTGTTGATTGGCTGTTTAACAGCGTCACGTGGTTTGTTGTGTTGACATTTAGTTAACTTTCTAAACAAACAGAGTGTAGCCAAGTAGACATTGCGCGATGCCGGTGGCAACACCCATTGCAGGAGTACTTTCCGAAATCACCATAACATTTAACACGGCTGAGATTCAACATGGTACCGTATTGCTTTTGACGGGTTATCAAAGGTTTGATTTCCTCGTGTGGTTGCCGAGTTAGAATAGTGCCACTCCATGTCTTCCCGTGGTTGTCGTAAGAGACGACTAAGGGAATAAAGGCTTGTAGTACTGTTAGGTCATGGGCTTGCAACCTGTCACTAATACACTGGTAAACATATTAGCCTAATTGTGCAAATTGTGGTTATAGAATTATCAACAAGTTTTTAGAGATGTTTGTAATTCTGTAGCTCTGCCTACCCCACTCTGGGAACGAAGGCGTGAGATTATGTATGATTTGGCGCCATGACTATAAAATAAATAAGAGCTTTTTTGTTTTACAGTAATGGCGCCTGAAAAAAACCATACAATAACAGGTCAAAGGCAATAGTTTTTTACCCAGTAGAAAAGATGCCCAGACCGAAAAACGATAATCCACTGTCAGTCAATTACATTTGTACAACTTAACTGAGTTGCCCAGATTGAAAAACGATAACCCACTGTCAGTCAATTACATTTGTACAACTTAACTGAGATGCCCAGATTCAAAAACGATTACCCACTGTCAGTCAATTACATTTGTACAACTTAACTGAGTTGCCCAGATTGAAAAACGATAACCCACTGTCAGTCAATTACATTTGTACAACTTAACTGAGATGCCCAGATTGAAAAACGATAACCCACTGTCAGTCAATTACATTTGTACAACTTAACTGAGATGCCCAGATCGAAAAACGATAATGCACTGTCAGTCATTTACATCTGTACAACTTAACTGAGACGCCCAGATTGAAAAACGATAATTCACTGTAATTCAATTACATTTGTACAACTTAACTGAGATGCCCAGATTGAAAAACGATAACCCACTGTCAGTCAATTACATTTGTACAACTTAACTGAGACGCCCAGATTGAAAAACGATAATCCACTGTAATTCAATTACATTTGTACAACTTAACTGAGATGCCCAGATTGAAAACGATAAGTCACTGTCAGTCAATTACATTTGAACAACTTAACTGAGACGCCCAGATTGAAAAACGATAATCCACTGTAATTCAATTACATTTGTACAACTTAACTGAGATGCCCAGATTGAAAAACGATAATCCACTGTCAGTCAATTACATTTGAACAACTTAACTGAGATGCCCAGATTGAAAAACGATAATCCACTATCAGTCAATTACATTTGTACAATTTAACTGAGATGTCCAGATTTAAAAACGATAATCCACTGTCAGTCAATTAGGTACATTTGTGCAATTTAACTGAGATGCGCAAATTGAAAAACGATGCTCCATTGTTAGTCAATTACATTTGTACAATTTAACTGAGATGCCCAGATTTAAAAACGATAATCCACAGTCAGTCAATTACATTTGTGCAACTTAACGGTTAAAAACCTTTATTAGTCTACAGTTTTAGGTTAAATTCGACAAATATCACTTCATAGCATAATTTTATTCAAACAGATAAGCATCTTGAAGAAACCTACTGCTTCACAGTGCGTACGAGATCCATCTGTAAAATAAGATAAAGTATGTACATTATCTTACAGCTTCAAATAACCCCACTAGAGACTATTTCAGTCGATGGTGTAAAGACAATAAGCCTTATAATAAATATTAATCTCTTCCATTACGCGAATGAGAGCTTTCAACTCGCAAAATTATTTTAATACCATATCCCATTCGAAAAGTTAAATCCCACTCAAATAAAGACCTTCCATCGTTAAACTAAAGTTCACTTTCAACTGCTGCTGATTGAATTGCAAACTGACTAGCCAATCCAATTTCAAAAATGCACATGTTGTTTTTAGTATTTTGCGAAAATAAACTTTAACTATGTCGTTTTAAGTGTCACTATTCAGTGTTCCAGAGGACACTTACTTTTAACCAACGTAGAATCAACTCTATGTTGAAAGGTGACAGTTAATAATGGGTTTTTGTGCGATTGAAAGAGGGTTCGATTTAGATTGTCAGTGCACTCGGGGCTATTTAGGTCAGTGTTACATTTCGCCCGTATTTGTGCTTCCTGCGTACAATAGGTTCATAATAAAAATAGTTCTGTTATGTAGTCAACGTCATAAGTAATCATTTAGGTACCTTGTCGCTTTAACGCAAGGTTTGAATGGCCATACAAAGTGCTTAGACAAGTAAAAGCGAAAAGGTACCTAAGTGATCCACTTAACACCAACTTCAACTTTCTCTGTTTGGTCTAGTCTAGTACCTAGTTGACTTAAGAGGCCTCTTACAAAAGCTTGATGTCGACGTCGTTTGGTTTTTACGGGTTTCGTACCCAATGGGGCCCAATTTTTATATTACTAAGCCTCCGCTGTCCGTCCTTCCGTCCACCCGTCTGTCTGCCAGTGGCCTATATCTCATGAACTATAAAAGGTAGATTGTAGAAATCTTCACATTGCGCATTTCTATTGCTGCTAATGCCGCTTTAACAACAAATAATTTAAAAAAATATATTAAAGCAGGTCCCGGAGGTATGCGAATCAAACTCGCACTTGGCCGGATTTCTTGATTATTGACTTAAAGTTGTATAAAATGGTTAAATTTAATATTACTATGGGTATTTTATTTTGGGTAATTACTTAATTAGGCAGCGATAAACAAACTTACATAGAGAAATATATACTGAAATACATAGAAAATATCCAAGACTCAGAAACACTCGCGCTCATGACAAAAATATTAGCCCGTACCGGGAATCAAACCCATCAAACCCAGGACCGCTAGCTTCGTATGCAGGGACACTACCCACTAGCCTAAATGACTTATTATTGTGTATCTAGTGTATTTATGTGTGTGTAATGAAAAGTTTCGTTAAGATTATGCCAATAATGTTTGATGTACAGTCAAGGAATTTAATTTGTTACCCACCTTAGTTCCAAAGTCAATCTGACATTCTACATCAATAAGGTTGAGTTTCCTATCAATTACAAATGACTTGGCATCTCTAATGACAATGACATCTTCAAGCAGATTTTCTTTGAAATGGGTAGCAAATTAACTTCCGTGATCGTACTAGTATAATAAAAATACCTTAAAATATCTATTCGAAAAGGACAAAATATTGAATTACATGAATTAAAAGATAACATTTGAGAATTACAGATCCGTGTCCAGTGATCAAATCAAGGATAGAGTCGATACGCTAAACCCCTGCAGCATCATATTTCAAGCCACAACAGCTTTAATCTTAAAGGATACAAGTCCTTTGTGGTACAAAAATAAGATAACAAAGGAATATAAGAGTATTTTAAAAGGATCTATTGCTCGTTATTTTTTCCTTACCTTTGACAAGCAACAATGCCCTATAAGGGAAAAACACATTTTACCTATACTTTAAGGGCTATTTTTATCAATTCTTATTCAAATAAAAAAAACCTTTATAACGGTATAAATGTAAGTAAATTTCTATTTTAAAAATGAGCTGGGTGGGGAAACTTTTTAGTTTAACTCTTCGAATACATCCATACTAATATCCTACTAATATTATAAATGCGAAAGTAGTTTGTGTGTTTGTGTACTTAGTTTGTTACTCCTTCACGAGCTGAATGGATTTGGATGAAATTTGAAATGGAGATAGCTTATACCCTGGATTAAGACATAACATAGGCTATACTGCTCTGTCAAGAAATTACCGGGAAAAAGGTCAATAATACACAAAATGTAAATTATTCTTCCAAATTTATTTTATCGCCTTGAAAGTATGCTCCTTCAGAAATGATAAACTTATAGTAGGAGATCCGAATAGGAAAAGATTTGGACCGGGCTGTTTATTCGATGAAAAGTATTTTATATCAAGTTTAATACGCTAAATAATATGTGGCGAATAGGTAGGCTGAAAAATTTCAGTCCAGTATATAATTAATTAAAAAATTAAAAATTAACTTTGTTTTAAAAAAGTACAATAGCTTGTTTAATGGACAAATCACATACCAATCGAAAGTATGAAGCCTATAGAATATGCAAACGTTAGTTTGACTATTTTTTTCCCGTCAAACGATTGGGTAGGCAGGTATAAACAGGTAAGTCGGTACTAGTAATTTGCACCAAACCTAACGTTTGCATATTCTATACACTTTATACATTCGATTAGTATATAATGAGTCTATTAAACAAACAATTGCAATTTTAAAAAAAGTTCATTTTTAATTATTTTTTTAATGGTATAAGTACTGGACTGAAATTTTTCAGCCTACCTATTCGCCACATATTATTTAGCGTATTAAATTTTGATATAAAATACTTTTCATAGAATAAACAGCCCGGTCCAAATCTTCTCCTATTCGGATCTTAGACCATTATGCTAACGAATAATCCAAATCATGAAAACATTTTTTAAACGCTTTTTCCGGAATTGCGTTCAGTTCTGGCCGCGAATTCTCTTTTATGTCTTCTACCGAATGAAAACGGTTGCCATGAAGTGGTTATTTGAGTTTAGGAACAAGATAGAAGTCGGCTGGAGACATATCTGGTGAATAAGGTGGTTGCTCGATGGTATTGGTTGAGTTTTTGGTCATTTTTTTTTATGGCAATAAGGTATTTGAGCTCTCAGGCCAGCTAATGGTAAGTGGGATCTAAGACTCATAGACATTTGAAACCTCAAGACTACAATCTCAAAACTGCAATCCTAAGACTTCAAATGCTTTGCCAACCCTGAGGACTAAGATAGAATGCCTCTATGCTAGTAATTTCACCGGTTGTCTTATCCCCACACCGGAACACAGCAATGCGAACACTACTTCTTGGCGGTGGGTAATGTATAAGATGGTGGTAGCTACCCGGACGGACCCTGCACAAGGTCCTACCACCACTCACGTTCAAAATGATGGGCTTGTGCGAATGCGCATTATCGTAGCGCAAAATCTAAGAATTATCTTTCCAGAAATTAAATTGCTGAGATAATTTCAAAGAAACTTGGAATTAAGATAGCTGGAACCCCGAGGAAGAATGTAGCGATAAACAGTAGAGGAAAGAAATAGTTTCTTATAAATAAAAAACAAGACATCTGGCAAATGCATACATACAAAAGAAAAAAATATTGACTATTTCTACTCGTATGAGCCCACTGGCACAAACGACGTGTCCAAACTAAGAGAGCTGGCGATATGACCGTGTTTATTATGTAACCTAGCCGCGGTAGTAGCCCAGTGTGGTCACCGTAAAATTCAATTAGGGTGAACGGCATATCATGTCAGTTTAGTTATGTGGCGCGGCCGATTCAATAGAGATAGTTGACACGACATGACGCGTTTGGGCGCGGGTTTGAGAAGCATGCATGCAAGTTTACTCGTTTTAATTGCAAGTTAGACCTACACTGAAAAAAATAATTGGTCGCTTCTAACAAGATTGTGATTGTTTTGCATAAGCGTCTTGATCCCATACGAGCCTAACAAGACGATAGATACACCAACTAAGACGGTAGATGCATCAAATAAGATGTTAGTTTGATCACTAAAGAAATCGCTGTTGTTACTATCAGCTTTGGTTGATATAACTAATATCTCAACTATTGTATTCATTTTTTGTCAACTAAGTGAAAATCACTCTTTGTCGGCTCCCATTTTTTTGAGTGTAGCATTAAAAAGAAAAGAAAAAAATATATCACTACACACACAAGACACACAGAAAAAAGAACAGAGAACAGTAATAAACAGAGTAGTGAGTCGGACACTGGCTCAGCATAATGCTGAAGTGTTAATCACCTGGAGCGCTGATTTTCAGCCAGCTCCGAGTGTGACAGACGGACGGTACGCTTAACGAACAATTACTGTAATGCAAAATATATACTATTAAACAAATACCTTACATAAACATATTTCAAATATAAATACCTACTTAGCCAGTATACTGGGCCGGTATTCTAGGCGGTAAAAACGATATCGTAGTTTACCTGTTCTGGTATTGTTACGACGTCAGCCGCCATTACTATCAAGAAAATAAGAGCTATCAAAACGTTGACAATACAGTAACAGGTCAAAAACGATATTGTTTATACCGTGTTGAATAGAGGCGCTGCATCGATACTTTGGCACAATTAACAAAAAAACAAAAGGAAAACACCGAAAAATCGAAGTTTGCCGTTGTACATTAGCCTAAACTGCTTGACATAAGGTATCGTATGATTTATCTAAATTCTAAGATAGTCGTTGGTTATATTTTATTTGCAAAAACATTAAAATACGGGATCCAGGTTTTTCACGTTTTTAATGAAACCTTTTCTAAGCTTAGTATCTTATTAACTCTTAACTAAGTTTATTTATAGTTCACATAAGCGTATTGCCATTACCCCGGTTTATGTTTGTCGCACGGATATATCGCTTCGATCGTAACGTTTGTTCCATAGGGTTGCCAGTTTGAAATTAGCGGGGGAACGATTTATTTATTATTATATTAAATAACATCCGCCTTAGTGACGTTGTACTCGATCTCATATTAGATCGATATGTGGTAAAATCACCAGCAATAATATATTGTGAAACATTAGCCGCAAAAATATCTGTCACGCTCTTATACCTCTAGTAATAAAGACGTGTCTGATAATTTTGCGCCCAATGTTGGATAGTATATTATTGCTGGTGACTGTACAATAGTCCTTATTGTATATTTTTCTTATGGGTTCTTGATTACAATATAGACGCAAAAAAGGACAATATAAATCGCAATAGAGCATCTAGGTGAATATTGAATAACATCACTATATCATTGAGCATGGCACCATTATTTTACGAAATAGCATTGACACCTGTCACTTAACTTATCTAATTAAAAACTCGACTTTAATCTTACCAGCGTATTAATAACCTGATACTCGCTGAACACACGACAGAAGTGACAGTTTTCTATGGCTTGATGTTTACTTCTTCGTCTTGAGACAATCATCTAATAATACGGCTCTATCTGCTAACTTCCAAATATTTAATCAATTGATGGATTCGATACTTACGATTGGACAAATTTTGTACGTGGCAAACGTCACATTACTACCCGAAGTAAGCGATCTTGCTGCTGGCTGCTGCCACCGAGCGGTCCCATCTAGGGAATGCAAATAACCGGTTATAACCGGTTTTAACCGGTTAATTTCTTCATCATACTCATTCAGTCATACTTTTTTTTTTAATTATGCTTTAGAATGTTACAAAATTTGGTAAATAATTACTTGAACTTCTTACTTCAAATCCTTTTATTTTCAAAATTTGGCACTTTCTTGGCATTTTTTTTAATTTTTCGTAATCTGTGGTTCATTGGCTATTCGACTAATGCTTTTTTATATTTCTAAATGACGAAGTTTTTACAAAATTACTAGTTTAAGGTCGAAAAGCGGGTATTTAAAAAAAATATCTAAAAACGTGAATAACTCGAAAACCAATGAGTTTTGTCCCCTGGTTGACTGGACTTAAATCATTACAAATGAGCTGTAGAATAACCCCTTTTAAGGAATACGGTGAATTTCCTGTCACCCTGTATATACTAACCTTATAAAATATACTTAACAACCGATTCTCATACCTAACCTCCGTATATAAAAAAATCATAAAAATTTCGGCCAGCCGTTTCGGAGGAGTTCGACCACAAATACCGTGACATGAGATTTATATATATATATATATATATATATATATATATATATACAGTAGTGGTCACATAATTAGGGACACTTGTTTTTTTCCCATACATATATGATTACATATATGACTTTTAAATTTTGACCACCATTCAAAAAGTTCTTGACCAATTTTATTGCTAAACACAATTTACTTTAGATCATTAACTAAGGTTTAAATTTATGTACAATGAACTACTGTTAAAAACGAACCTTATATTTTATAGGGATTTAAAAACTTAGTGCTGACCCGTCCATACAAAGTTTTAGAACTTTGTATGAACGCGAGGTATTTAATTAAACCTTAGTTCATTAATGAACGATTAGTGTAACCAAATATTAAATTAGTTTAGAACTTTTTGAATGGTGGTCAAAATTGAAAAGTCATAATTGTAGGCAATTTTATGGGAAAAAAACAAGTATCCCTAATTATGTGACCACCACTGTATATATATATATATAACTTCATTTGTGTTTTGTTGTGTACAAACGTATTTTCTTTCTTTCTTTCTTTCAATCTTGTTTGGTTGGCAGCCCTGAAAGCGGGTCCTGTCCCAGTATCACGCGTGAGTCAGCGCGGGAACAAGCAGATTGAGCATATCTATTTTAATGCAGCCACCGTTTTATGGATCAATGATACTCATCTCTACTACAGTATTCCCAGCTTCTTAATAGCTTTCAGCTGGCTATCCCTATCACGTTTGCACTCGCAACCGACAGTATATTTGTCACTCGTGTGTCATAGAAAAACGAAGGTTGCCGAACGCTATTAAAAACATGGTACAGATCTAGTGAACAATCCTTTCACATCGTGAAAACTCGGAACACACGTCTACTTCCGAATGATGCCGACGTGTCTATGAATTATTGAATTATTAAGTGACATGTTTGTATTAAATAAATACAGTACTTTAGTTATCATTGTCAAATGTCAAACTACGTGTTTGAAGTATATCACACCGAGATGTTAAAACCACCACGATCAAATATACAAAAATTAGGTGCAGGTAAACAAGAAGCAATATAAATAAATGTTGAAAATAATTTCACAGGCTCTTTCCCAGGTCCTAATGCTTTCGGCATGACTATTAAAAAGAACTGAAAACAAACTTATTCTTAATTAACAAAAAAATACTCTGGTATTAACCACTCTATATCGATTATCACTCTCGTGATGCGACGTACCCTCACGCTGCCTTGATGGGTACTGAGTCAGACTGAAGTAGCATGACAAATACGAACATTTCCGAGAAAATACGATGTGAAAGGATATTTCACTGTGTCACTGACGTCATTTCGGGCGTAGCCGCTATCGGAGTATATCGAATTCTACATACATTTTGATGTGAAGCGAATTTATACCCACGTGTGTATGCGTAGTCAAACATTTAAACTAAAAGTGCACATAATACGAATATAAATAGTCGTTATCATTAAAATAAAGCAACCCGAGACTTAATTGAAAATTATCTAGCTTACATTTTCATTTAAAGGGAGAATGGCTGGTTCAGTTCAGCCGTAAATAAAGGTTAGAAGTTTGTTGACCTTGACATGAAATGGGTCATTATTCGAGCGTTTCAACCGCCTCACTTTTGTGGACATCTTTTTGAAGAATTGGGTGTATATTTTGATGCCGTTTTCGGATATTTGTTAGATGTCCGGTAAACTTAGATACCTAAGCAGAAAAACGAAATCGAAATCTGCGGCCACTTCTACAAAAATGTGACCACGAAGGTGATTCGGAACAAACGCCCAAATAATGACCCAAATACGAAAATTTAATGTGTTCGAGGAATTTTATTGTCTCGGATAGTAAGGTAGGCGTCAATAGAACTTGGGAACAATGTAAACAAATTAGTACTGTATGACACATAACCTCAAATATTCACCAAGCGTATTTTTATTAAAAATAAAGTATAATGAATACTTATTTCATCTTAAACTTAATATGAAAATAATGATCTAGTGTATAAATCGTTGCAAAGACCTCACTTGATCTTAAAAAGTACGTGATCATCGAGTAATCATGGTGAATTGGTTCGTTTGGTGTTGCTTACATTGTTCGCAAGTTCTATTGACGCCGACCTTAGAAACACTCTTTCAAATATACGGTGGCGTCGGTGGCAAAAAACTTTATGTATGAAATTAAAATTTCGCTGAAAACGACATCTTATCGATTTTATTGTTTTGTAACATGCTATCGATTTTCAACTGATACTAGGTCAAATGAATGAATGAATGAATGAATGATATTTATTTTCCAAAGTTAGTCACAGATATAGTTAGAGAAATTACATTGGAATCGTCAAAAATATACACAAACTTACAGCAGGCCTGAATAAGTTGCATTATTCTGACTGTAGACCTGGAAGTCATAACTCCTTTTTGGATCAAACATTGGCCAATGACTCAATAGTCAATTACGCTATTAATTTAAAGTACTCCCAAAGGACAAGCTGCAATAATGCACCTAAATAATTTATATTCCTACCGATAGAAAGTTATTTTTATATAGAGTAGAGATAGCCAGTACGGTTATCTCCTTTTTTTATTGCCATCGACGGACAAACAGTCAGACAGCCCATTGGTTCCTATTTATATGACTTATTCAAAGACAGCAGCAACCGAGCAAAATACTCCAAAAGCTGGTTACTTTTTTGCTCTTAAGTGTAAATAACGTATATATATTAATACAAGCAATATTTCTTTACAGGTAAGTCAGCCACACATGCTTCTAATATTAAATATTCCTCGAATTGGTAAGTGGATAAAGCACTTTATTATATTATACACTCGAGCTTATAAATAACTTTTTATATAACTATACGAAATAGACGACGCGTTTATCATAGATGGTACTGACCCTGCCTAGCCTAGGAAGCTACCGGTCTCGGGTCCGATTCCCGGTATGGGCCAATATTTGAGTGATGAGCGCGATGTGTGCAAAATATATTATTGTACAAACAAAAAAAAAACATAAGGTAAATTACACTAACTAAGTTACACACACAAAGGCTAATTTACCCTGTTCCTTAGGCATATTTTGATAATGAGTCTTGGAAGTTAACTATGTATTTAACTCTGTATTACTATTTTAGTATATAAGTATTTGGTGCGCGGAGTTCAAGACCGAGTTTAAGAAAATGACTTACCCGAATTTTCAAACACTCGTATTTTCCCTCATTGAAACCCTTAACAAACAATGACGCAAACAACCCTTTTTGACTTAAGCGAAATTAATTTCCGAGATCGGTAAGTACGGCTTCAACGAATCAATTCTGTGGCATATTCCCTTTCGCAGCAAAGGCGAGTTAACTTATATTCGATATAACTAAATAAATATCAGATGACCATCAACCAATTGACCTAGTCCCAAACTAATGTAAAGGTATGCTTAAAATATAAAGATAAAGAGGCATTTATTCGCAAAAATACAAAATCACACTACATATTGATACAATAACTATATGAAAAGCAAGCTTTAAAAACCCGACTGCATTTTGTATATTGTCGTCGATATACCTACATATTTTAATAATTGTCATTTTGCCATTGTTGTTATTTCAATTTTAACAGTTTAGGTATCCTATGTCACCCGGGATGACGTAAGGATTCTAACGATACCTCACACATCTAAAACGGTCAAGGGATTGAGAAGTTATAGTGGAGTAAAGAAACTCACATACATACATACAAACATGAACCCTGAAAATATTACACTCCTTTTTTGGGGCAGTCGTGTAAAAATAACAAGACACAGAGAAATTGATGCGAAATATGGATACCTAACAATGATAACGATTCTGATACTGGTGTCGGATAAGAAAGCTCTCTATACCTGTCCAGAATAAAGTGCAATGCGTTAATTAGTTTGGTAGTTATTAAGGTTTTAAAGATGCGGATAAAGAACGCTACCTTACGTTACATCTTTCGCTATACCTTGGAAATAAATAGCTATGTAAAATTTGTAAAACCTTAAACTTTATCTAATCCGCAATATCGTAGCAATGTGTTGCATCACATCGTAATTCATAAATATTTACTCATTTGAAATAAGTCTATTATTTCTACGCCAGTAAAGCATTTCTCGTTTTTGACTCTTTATATTGAAAAAACATTGCTTACCAACCGCTTCGTATGGGACATCAAGACCCTTCTGCACGCGGCACCATCGCGCGGATATTTCTCTCTACGATATTAATAAAGAGTGAACCAGTATTTAAGACACGAATCCTTGCACGATGCTACGTGCCCAGGGGTCAAGTCAGGCCAGTTTGTGCGAGAAGTTTCCCTTTTTCCATATAGAGAATAACACCGCAAAACCATTCGCTCGAGTAAACTTTGCCATCAAGGCAATCAGTTCTGATTGAAGGAGTTATCGATAGAATTGACGGCATTCGAATCAACTCAAAATGATCTTCATTCCTAAAGAACGGCTTTGTTGTTCACTTTTTGATATGGGAAAAAAAATGTCGATTCATTTTTACGTAGATCCTAGTTCTAAATTCTAAGATACGATTAATCGACGTCTTTCGTTACACAGATTAAAAATTAAAATGACTTACGTGCACAGGAGGTTAGAGCGCTAGCGGCTTGGACTATTATTTTGAATAATGGATACTTCAAATATTATGATATATGGGCAAAAAAAATAAAGACTATAGAAGTGGAAAATGTTTAGTCGTGTCTAAATAAACCGTAACGTAACGGTGGTCAAAAAATAAAAGATACGATTTTTAAACTTAAGTTTCTGTTTTAAAATAACCATTCCTGTGAAAAACATATTAAAACTTATTTAATATCCGTGGAAACATCAGTAACAAAGTAAATATTGTTTACGGTTTAATCACGTTTAAAGATCAGTGAAACAACATGTCGGGCTGTTTTATATTTGAATAAAAATAATAATGTTGTTATTCACTACTCGACCGACTCGACCTATAAATGTTGTCGTTACTTATAAGTACTCCGCTTGTTAAATTTTAAATTCATGAACTCTCTCTAAAAGGATTTTGTGTAAATAAACTTTCGAATGTCTAGAAATGCTCAGTCTTTGAATAACTGCAGATAATTCGTGCTTTTACTTGAATAAATAGCGGACCGTTTCGCCTCAGTCAGACGCTATTAAACGGTTTCAATTGAATTTTTCAGCTACAATTTTTATTTTATTATTTGTTTAAGCGTACTTTCATGTGAAAAAAACTAGTTATTCTTGCTTTACGAGTATAACTGGATATTTGGGTACAATGATATAATATAGTACTCGTAAAAAGAGATATCGTAGATAGATATGTTATACGCACTTCGATAGTGGCACCCTAAAACGAAGCCAATTGGTACACCTTTACTTAGTCTTGCGCCGTCAACGGAACCGTGAACTAGTCTGCAGAGCAACATACATTCGTCTCTGTTTCGCTCCCGGAAATTAGCATACCATCCTGCTTTCACATGTCATTTATGAATTAGTGTGTAATTGAAATATTTACTGATTATGTGTGCGTAAGTCGGGCCATTTTTACACGCGGAATACCGTATAGGTAACATATCTACCTCTTTTTATATTATATCATTGTTTGGGTAGGATAAAAATTACTTTCTATTAACAACTAGTCTATATTTCGTTCGGATAGGTATTTAACTAAATGTAAACAAACAACCTCGTGACATAGTTGGTCAGCCAATAGGAGCAGAGCACTGATACGTCAAAGCTCGATCAAACAGCTTTGATTGGCTGTTGAACAGAGCCACGTGGTGTGGTTTGTATACATTTAGTTAAATACCTATCCGAATGAAGTATAGTTCTTCGGCTCCGTCTGCGTAGAATTGGTACAGTCACTAGCAATAATATAATATCCAACATTGGGCTCAGTAATTATGTGAAATGTCTCTATTATTACAAAATTGGATAATACATTTTTGCTGATGACTACATCGGTGTTTTGTTCGTAATACCCTGATTTTAGTGGTGGTAGGACCTTGTGCTGGGTCTGTCCGGATCCCTACCACCTTGTCCTTCATCCTACCGCCAAGCAGTTGTGATCCCACTGTGTTCCGGTGTGGAAGTTAGACAACCGGTAAAATTACTAGCATAGAGGCATTCCATGTTAGTCGTTAGGGTTGCAGTCTTAAGATCGTAGTCTTGTTAATCTTGGGTCTCAGATTCTATTTACCATCACATGGCCTGGATGCTCGTATGCTCTCTAGCCCTGAATGGCATAAAAAAATGCACATTTGCTTGCACGTCGACCCATTGCGTAGTTTCTCTTTAGGCTTTTATAACTACTTCGTAGTGGCTCGGCAATGGCGATGTTGATTAACGGCGTTCGTATTATAGTTTCGTACTAGGCACTCTTTTCCTCGTACGGTGAAAGTGTGTGGAACCAACTCCCGTCTGCGGTGTTCCCGAGTAACCTCTATTTATCTCGGTTTAACCATATCGACTTTGACGTGTTATGGTATTGTTTCTAACCGCCATTACTGTAAAGTAAATAAGAGCTACCAAAACGTTGACAATACGGAAACACGTAAGAAACAATATTGTTTTACCGTATTTAATAAAGGCCCAGTTATAGCGGCCCCAGCCCTAGGCGGCCGGCAACAGACCGAAAAACCTTCTTGTCCGTGTTTATAGGCGGGGATGATTGCTTCCCATCAGGTAACTCGTTTGCTCGCCAACCTCCTTCGCTTATAAAAAACTCTATGGTCTTCTATTATAAATCGATCTAATCACAACTACACTAACCACAGACAAAAAACGTTTTCTTAAACACTGGCCGTAAATAAAACGAATTTATCGTCAGTGATCTTAATGGCGCTAGGCCCGAGCGGAGCCAATTTCAGCCTTACCGATTAACGATTATTTACCGATGTAATTTCACCGTTTAGGGCTTTCTCTTTACTGTGGTTAATAGCGTTTGTGATGGGAAATAAAACCGACAAAATGGTATTAATAGGGAGTCAAATATTGAACGAATAATACAGGCTTAAGGGTCCTACAGACCAACACAGTCGGTTTGAAGCGAGAAGGACAACAGGTATTTGTAAGAATGAGAAAGTTATATACTTCTCTCATTATAGCAGATAGCTGCATCTCTTTCGAAGAAATGACCGTCTCGCGGGGTAACAGTCGCCGGCGGGGACGAGGTGGTTTGTTAGATTGTTTTCCACTAATATTTACTTCTCTAGCGCGTTAAATTCCTTCAGTCGTAGATTTTCCGACACAGAATTTTTCCACTCGCAAATTTTTCTAATTATAATTAGGTCGAAATATGTAGGTAGGTTTAGTTTATGTTAGTTTTACAGCAGGCTCAGAGGGTCAAAGCAATACATAATAGGATAAATTGATTTCAGACATGGGAAAAATGCGGCACTTGAAAACGCGTCAGGAAAAAACATGATATTGAAAACTTAATTCGGGAAAAACTGCGAATGGAATGGTATTAAAAAACACCCTTGACATATGTATACACTACACATTGAAAAATAATCATTAAAAATCGATTGGCAATTGGAGGAGAAATCGAGTAACATGTTTACGCACAAAAAACTCATACGAATTGAGAACCTTCTCCTCCTCTGTTTAAAAAATAAAAAGCAACGCTCTCTCAAACCTTTCAGTCTGCTTGACTCATATGCCATAAATCATTTCAATTTGCAATTTAGGGACCTCAAGAGATGTCTCGTTAGGCACGGGTTTTTTATTGTGTGTTAATAATATGCGTCGCGTGGCAACCCTCGTGCGAAGTTAATAATTGAATTAGCATAAAGTAATTAATTTGCAGGTGGAGTTATAACGAAACGCCAGATTTAATAAAACTAGGATTTACGCGTAATTCGTAAATTTGGCGAAATTAATTTACCTACTTTTTTTTTTTTAGCCTCTGTTTTAGTGTTTCACTGCAGGGCAAAGGCCTACTCTTTTTTCTCCATTTTTCCTATTTACTGATTGCAACACGTCCAAATCATCCCGCCACGTACTTATGCATCTATTTTCTTAAAGGCGTTGGAAGAAAGGTCAAAAAATTGTATGCCCTAACAAGTTGCGATCTGTTTGTAGTTACGATATTGTAGAAAACAGAAAAGTCAATTATTTAACTGAACATTTTCCTGCCGTGTCTCTTTTAGGTACACTTGATGTAATTTTTTTCTTAAAAAAGCAAGCTTTTCCTTTAACGTTCTCACTTATTCACCAATAAGGAAAAACTGTTCGATTCCAACGACAACTTATCGAAGTCCTTTACATCATTGTTCTCGTTCAACTGTTCTTCGTTTAAAAACTTTTCCTGAACAAATGCCCAATCAGGCTATATGCCGTATTGTGCACGTAATAGGGTCCAATTAGGGTTGTTTACTGAGATAATTGCGCTTAGGCAGTAATTGGTGGGTAAATTTGGTGCTCGTCGGTTGTTCGAGCGAAGGGGGGAATTAAGTTTATGGAGGGAGTGTTTATTCTCTTTTGGATCGAGTTTAGTAGGCACTTTAGATCCGAGGTCGCTTTTGTCATAATTATGATGCACTTTTGGTTGGCTTATCGTTGGTGATAGTGCAATACCGCGTAAGTAACAAATTCAATAAGTTGTAAAATGCACCTTATTGAAATACTTTCTAAGGTTTATTTTGCACCTTATTCAATTTTTGAGTTACGTGGTATTGCACTTGCATTTCGTAATTTTAACCACTGACCATTAATTGATTAATATTCATTGATTTTCGAACAACTATGCCATCCATTGTTTTTATTTATCTCTCAATCGCTTAAAGGTTAACTGGGAAAGATACCTAAAAGGGATAAGTTCGCCCTTGTACATACCTTTTGTGTTTGTTTCTTTTTTTACTTCGTTATTTTCTGTTTGAGCAATAAAAAGTTTACATACATACATACTATGATAAAATAATTAATAATTCATTTTTTTACTTGAATTACCATTTGCTTTACACCCACTGCAGCGGCTGAGGTAAGGCCCCGTCCAGCCTTCCCGCAAACATTGCTAAGATGGCGTTCGGCTATCCCGCACCCGGCTGAGCAGCGAGGTGGCGTTCTTGCGCATGATGGTGGCGAACTATACCAAGGCTTTTTAATTAATTAATAGGGAATATTTATGACTTTATTCACAGCTTCAATAAACGCTGATTCATGTAACAAACAGTTACCAAACATATTTTTTGAATAGCTATGAAAATAACCGAGTTAATGCCAATAAAGATTTGTTTCCAGCAAAACAGGAGATTATATGGCCGACGTGTTACATGACGTCACGGTGCATATCGGATCTCTCTGTCTAATCACTGTCTAATTATTACAATGCAGTTAAAAATGCTTGTATCATCCGTACTTATTGGCCGATTTTAATTTTAATTTCACTTTTGGTGATCTATTTTAAGGTATTGTTGTATATTGTCGAGAAGAGCGATTTAAAAAAAAACCATATTCCCTATTACTAAACGTCGTCGCAAGGTTAGTATCGAGATCGGGAAAAAATGCGAATGAGAATTCTGAAACCTACCAGTTAAATTAGATTTTTACATGGATAGTTACTTAAAATTATAGACAAAATAAACAGCAGATAGATTTTTCAGCACTTGCTTTTTGTTAAACTTGTTTCCCAATTCGCTGTTTATCACCTTAATATGTAACAGCTAATCGTTTTTTCATGCCCACTGATTTGCGAATCTGCTCCTAACGAACTCTCCGAGGTCTCACGCCAAATTAAAGGCATAGAGCATTATCCTCGTCGCTTAGCAGTAGACGCGTAATTAGGCCTTCCCCCGGGACCGTGCCGTTGGAAATTTCGGCTAAAGATAGGGGACCACCGAAATATGTCTCGTTACTGATTATCTCGACATTTTCGGAAATTGAGGTATTGTAATAACGTTTTCTACATTATCTTAGGGCGTTTATTTGTGTAACCTTGGTACTTGTTCAGTAACAATAAGCCACTTGGCTCTTCATAATTTGGCCGAGTAATACTGAGAGTAAACCTGATTTGTATTACACGGCCAAAATACGACCAGTGGCAAGATCATCAACAATCCCGTGTTGTGACTGGACTATTATTTAATCTTTGACTGCGGCTTTTTATGGCCGTGTTTATCGATGTCGATAAACGTGGATAAAACATCTGCCCCTTTTTGATCAGCATATTATCCTAATATTATAAATGTGAAAGAAACTTTGACTGTTTGTTACACTTTCACGGTAGAACCGCTGGACCGATTTAGGCAAAATTTTGTTTGAAGATAGCTCGAAATCCTCGAAGTACTTTTCACCGTGAGCGGTAAAAAACGATTTCTACGCGGATGAAGCCGTGGGCAACAGCTAGTCTATTATAAATGCGACTATAATCCGAGGCGGGAAGCGATTTCTCATTTAAAATAGTTGAAATATTAATGACGTAATTTTCCTTTATAGCACGTACATAAAACAACGAACAGTGGAGTAATAAAAACAAATACTAATTTAATCGGTATAAAGTTTAAATTGGTTTATGTAAAAGTACGTCAGTATTATGTTTAAATCAGCATATTTATTACCTATACATATTTATCAGTCACGGTTAGTTTAAAAGTGAAACCGCTAGCAAACTTGGTTTTAGGAAATGTTTGGATCGCAGTTCAAAACAAAATAACATGGGCAAGAAAGTTCCAAAACTTTTCGTAAATAATCGAACGGGCTTAACCTTTTTTGTGTCCAAAAGTTTACTTGCTCCAAATCTAACTTTTATTTGGGCATATTATTGCGAAACCCAAGGATTCAAAAGGGACTTAAACAAGATAGCGGTTTGTGTTTTCAGATCATTGGAAAGTATTTTATTCATAAACTTTCGGGTTAACATTAAGAGATTAGACAAATTTTTTGGTCGTAAGTCTAGACATTTTTTTTTGACATCCGTTAATTGTGTACAGTGCATTTGACTTAGTTAAAGAATGGGAATAAACTTATGGCCCCAAGTGTATTTATTAATTCATTCTTTTAACATATCAGTAGGAAATATTACATGAAAAATTAAAAAAATAAAAACATATATATATTTATTCAGCTAATAGGCCACATGAGGGCTCTTTTACACGTCGGTAATATAGAGTGAATTTACCAGCGCTTCGGACATGACCATCATGGCCGAGAAGTGTTTGAGTGCACGAGTTTTGTTGTCAACGGATAGTTCGTTAAATTACTTAATAAACTTTTTATTTATTTGACAACAAATGAATGGTATAATAGAAAACAATGAGCGTTTTTTGTTTATATTTTGGTACGATACCTGTTTTCTCAATTCTCGTACCGTAGCTTAAAACTCCATTCGACCAAAAATCCAATACGAACCCAACTTATAAAACTACCCGTATAGTCGTACGTGCAAGGGATGTAAATTGTTTTCTGCATTCAGTGTAATGCTAGCTGCTGTCTCCCTCACTCAGCTTCCTCACCATGCAGATGATGGAGACAGAAGTAGTTTTATGCATTCAGGACATAAAGAAACCCAGAAAAACGATAAACCCGTATTGTGAAGGAAGGGAAACAAATGATTGGCGCAAGATGTAAATACTGAATGGATGAGATCTTACGTGTACAGTTCCGGCAATAATATTCAAAATAGGGCACAAAAAATAAGTTTAAAAAAATGAAACCCAAAGGCGCTGAATAATAAAAATGAGAACTTTTAATTTGCAGCCGCATTGTTTATTTTATAATAAAACGAAATTGATAGACACCTCATTTTTCAAAATCCTTTAGTTCGGAACGACGCTAGAATTGAACGATCAAACATATTATAATATACATACATAGGTTGTCAAAATCATTACCCTTCCTTTGCTTCACCGTAATCGGGTAAAAATATTAGACACGTCTTTATTACTGAAGGTATACGACCGTATAGATAATATATTATTGCTGGTGACTGTACCTATTACACAATCACTTTCGTCCATCGATTTATCTTAAATTTACATTTTATTTCGTTGAATTAGCCAAAACGGGTGGCCCAAGCCGGATGGTGAATGAGTATCTAAGTGATAGTGAAAACCGTATTAAAATCCGGTGCGTAGTTTAGAAGTAGTTAGCTGATATAAAGACAGACGAAGTGACTATTTTATACTATGTAAATATTCTAATCTTCTTTGTCAATGGGTCTCGGATCCTACTTATCATCAGGGGGGGTTATTATGACACGGCTATGCATTTCATTTTATGGCGAGCGTAAAGGACAAATGAATGAGAATGAGAATGAGAATGAGACATTTGTTGATAAAATAAACATTATTTTACACGTCATTGTCGCTATATCTGACAAATATTATTATTATAGTTATACATTATTATTATACAAGATATTTATTTAGACTTCTGTAAATTAGGTTTTTTACAATAAAAATTGAAATATAAAAGTAAAATAACAATACTATTATTATTATTATTATTAATTCTTACATTATGCTTGAACTTAAACTTTTTGTTATGCAGATAATGTATTTGTTGGATCAACAATTTATAAAGTTTACAAAGTTATAAATAGAAGCTATATAGCTCGGTCATTTTCTCTCGGCGTAAACAGAACTGCATAGCTATGTCATAATAACACCCCAGGTGGCCTAGTGCTCGTTTGCGTGCTGATTGCCAGAAAAAAAAACTTTATCCCGTTTTCTATAATACTCATAGAACAGCTAAGTAGATTTTATATTGCCCCCTCATATGAATTTGCTACAAAACGTAAAACAACCTAAACACCACCCACATATGGGACACGTACCCTCTCATAACGACCGGGTCGGGCGATAATCCCCACACGCGACTAATGCGAGGACTAAGGAATTATAACTATCAAGGGTAACTAATTTGTAGCGTTGTGATCACACACGATATCTCCTCTAAACTCCTTATCCCCTGGTACATAATTGAAGGCGATCTTTGAGAGTAGTGGTGACAAAGAGAGGCATAGAGGCATTCCGTTTTAGTCCGCAGGGTTGGCAACGCATTTGCAGTCTTAAGATTGTAGTCTTGCGATTGCAAATATCTTTATCTACACACATATCATAAGTTCTCTATTATGCATTCAAAACCCGTAGGCATTGACCAGCATTACCTGTGGTAGTAGGTGACAGCGATGACAGCTGTTAATTTTGGAAGATGTTCCAAATTTGGATCTCATTACCTTACAATATTCGATAATGGAATGAAATTACGTTACAGCTGTCATCGCTGTCACCTACTACCACAGGTAATGCTGGTCATTTGCCTTTCGGCTTCTGAACCTATCTTAGAGTACTTATAATATGTGTGTAGATAAAGTATTGTACGCGACTCTGCGTAATTAGCATTACGCAACTGTCACGTAAACTACTATTGGGTCTCAAATCCCACTTACCAACAGGTGGCCTGTGTTGACGTTTGCCTTCTCTATGCCATAAAAAACCTTGAGTGTGACTTGTGATTGTCATGGATTTGTACATTATGCTGGGTTAACACGGGCTTACTAGCTAATGCTTAGTACGTGTCACTTACACTAATACAAAATGTGTAAACATGCTGATTAGTACTTAGTATTAGTGTTTGTGTATAGTGCAAGTGAATAGAATTCGATCCTATTTACTTAGTGACAAGTCAATACCCCCGTTGTGAAACAGCTACGACAAGTGCTTAGTGACAAGTTGTTGTTCGAATGTCTGGTTACTAAATACCTTTATACTAATTCCAACGTGTAAACGGTTACTTCTCACTTGTCACTATGCGGATTAGGACTAAGCGATTAGTACTAATGACAAACGCTAAGCTCGTGTAAACATACTATTACATGCTTTACTACGCACACACATTCAAAACGCTAGGCCGAAGTGATTTAGTGACCTGTTTAGGTTTAAGGTGTTTTGGATTGCTTTTTACGGGGTCCCGGGCAATGATCCGATAGCCGGGTACGGATTAGCAACTTGTACCCTAATCTGTGCTTAAGAGGTTGGAGTGGAAACTTTAAATTAAGGGTTATCAGGGTTATAACTACACTGGTGCGAATTATTTATCTTCAGTTTTGGTATAAAGTGTTTTTAATTTATTCATCAATGTAATGTTACAATATAAATTACATTGCATGTCAAAAATACGAAATAATATTGATCAAGAGTCAATATTAATACAAGGAATAAAATAATACAAAAATAATACCCAAATAATGAAAAACAATATTCGTAAACAACTAATAAGTGGTCCGATGCCAATAAGCAAAACATACCTAATAAATGTCAAAAACAATAATAACTTTACAATTTAAGTTCCATATTCATCGACGGAGTATCTATAATGGATATAATGTATATAGCAAATGTAACTTTTTTACACCTGACGTCTGAAGTTTAGGAATTGTTGAGTTCTAAAATTCAAATTTTCGCCCCCTCTACTGTCAAAACTATAAAAATTAAAAAAAAAGCATCTCATTATACTTTATGTATATATAACGAAATTAAACAGAAACCTATTACGGCTTAAGCATCATTGATTCTTGAGTACATACCGGTCTCTATTTTTTTTAACCCTGCTGAAAATCATCTAAGATAGGTAGGTACTTATAGTTTTCAAAAAATGTTCTTTTTACTATTAGTAACGGAAACTGACCTATACACTGAGTCCTCTACGTACTGGCCTGATAAAATTTTGACCGTTAGTTGTTTATGTGGACGACATCCGTAAAACGGCGGGAAGACAATGGATGCGATCATGCGACTATACCTTTTTCGGATAGGTATTTAACTAAAGGTAAACAAAGCAAACCACGTGGCTATGTTCAACAGCCAATCAAAACTGTTTGGTCGAGGTTTGACGTATCAGTGTTCTGCTCCTATTGGCTGACCAACTATGTCACGTGGTTTGTTTGTTTACATTTAGTTAAATACCTATCCGAACAAGGTATAGCACAGGCCCGAGGAGAGTGGCAAGTGTGGATACAGGCTGATTGTATGGCTGGTTGTTTATGTCACTTAGAATATATCCTATGCAATGCAATATAAAAAGTTCTCAGACACTACGAGTTTAAGACCGAACGAAGTGAATTCCAACAGGTAACAAGGCATTCGTATGTATGTATGGTTTGTTTGACGATAACTAAGTGTCGTTGGTTCGATCTTTATTAAATTTAGTAGAGGAGTAGTTGAGGCAGATACATTTTTAGTTTGGACATGATCATGATCGTTCATATACCTGCGGAATTAGGGTTGGAAATTACCCCCCTTGCAAATTGATACTGAACTATGTATGACGTTACAAATCGGTAAACACTGTATTAAATGTATGGTAAAAACAAGTAATTTGTAATTTTGGTCGTTAAAAACTGCTTGTACATAGTGGATCTACAATTTATTTTTAATTTAAAGGCAAGGGTTCTTGTTTTCTTCAAATACCATTGAATTTTCAGTTGGATGTAAAAAATAAATTAAGGTCTCATAACCTTAAATCATTGTGATATTTTTTGTTGGTTTTCATTTTGTGATAATATTTTATATTTTTTAGTTTTTCAATCCATATTCCTAGATTATATAGTAAAGTTCAACATAAGTCAAAATCCCTATATAAATTCGCCGGGAACCATACCTCTACTTATTATTAAAAGACCCTCCCTTCTTAGTAACAGAGATGTGTTTTAGTATGAATATAAGAAGCATCGCATCCCCTTAAGGGAAGCTTACGGAGCAAATTAAGGGTTGTTTAAATGGGTAACACAAGTTAAGTAACGGTTACATAATGCTCTGAAAGGCTCATGTAAACGGACTCTGTGAGCACAAGGGCTTAAAATCATATCTCTGAAGTACCTGCCTCTTGTAATACAGGTTAAAAATAACCACGACGCTTTTTGTTTTATTTTCAATTAGCTACTCACGATGCTTTGCCAGCAGTATGTTTACCGCCGGAAAAATGCCCTAAATAAGCTATTTCATATAAAATATTGCAAAATAAGTAAAAAAAACATTGCACGAGAAATTATTCATTATTTTTGACACTAGTGCGGCAAAATTGACCTCTGATTTTGGAGGTTATCGCCAACTGACATACACCTACAGACTACATTACGAGTATACTGGAATAGAAAAGTGACCTTGTTTCAACCGTGGAAAATAACTTACAAAGAACTATTTGAAACAAAAGATCACCAAACGATAAACGCAGAATACCAAATTTATTCGCCACTGTACTGAATTAACGCAACGTTCGACTCCGTTCTTGGAAAGTGATTATCTAATAATCCTCTGTAAATCTGACCTTGTTCGGTCACGAACGTTCATTTGTGACCGAGTTTAAGAAAAATATGCATGAAGTCGTCATGTCATTAGAGATGTCAAGTCATTTGTAACTTTTAGGAAACTCAACTTTATTGTTGTAGAATGTCATATTGACTTTGGACATAAGGTGGATACCAAACGTAAGTCTTTTACTGTACTGGTTTTGCTAGATGTGTCTATTTATCTGTGGATATATGTCTCATCGATGCCACAAACACAGACAGATACATAGATACGTAGATAAACAGACACAAATATATACAACTATACAGATACACACGTTTTTACTGTCATTAAGTACAAATGGAAAATCGTCCACTTGAATTGACCGTTTTGAATTTGGACCGCATTTGGTGGCTTGGTTGGGCAGCATTTGGAAAGTTGCGTCACGTCTTTGAGTCAACCTTGCCGCAATGCCTGAAAACCAAGGTATTCAATCAGTGCGTCCTGCCGGTCATGACATACGGAGCCGAGACGTGGAACCTGACAGTGAAACTAGCCCACCGACTACACGTCACCCAGCGAGCTATGGAAAGGTGTATGCTCGGAATCTCGCTAAGGGACAAAATCCGGAATGAGATGATCCGGCATAAAACTAGGGTCACTGACGTAGTTCAGAAGTGTAGCAGACTGAAGTGGCAGTGGGCTGGTCACATCTGTCGCAGAACCGATGATCGGTGGAGTAGACGGGTTCTCGAGTGGAGACCACGGCTCGGCAAGCGTAGCGTAGGACGCCCTCCAGCCAGATGGACCGACGACCTGAAAAAAGTGGCTGGTGGTGACTGGATGGCGAAAACGGGAGATCGGGCCTTGTGGCGAACCCTGGGGGAGGCTTACGTCCAGCAGTGGACTGCAATAGGCTGAAATGATGATGATGATGATGATGATGAATTTGGACCAAAAAAATACCATTCAAAGTTAATTTTGTCAAAATATAGAGGTAATTGTGCTGAAAAATATTTCTACATTATTATAAATTAGAAGAAAAATTAAATACGCACAAAGTTAATGAAGTCTTATAATATTTACTAGCTTTTGCCCGCGACTTCGTCCGCGTAGAACTCGTTTATCGCAGTTAAGTAAATTAATAGTTTAAGTAATTCTATAGTTTGACGTCCTCCCTGGCAAGAATGATCTTTCAAACACATGTAATATTGAGCTCGAAATTTACCGGGACACCAACTTTAACCATTAACTCTTACGGGAGGGCACTCCCGATACCTCGAAAGAGTTCAGGAACTCTTAGGGTAGGACGTGACTTGCTCTGTGTCTATGACATTGTCTACCAAGAGATACTCCACAACATCGCCTTCTACATGAGAGATATTTTTATATTTATCATCCCGACAATTTCGTTTGTCGGTGCTAATATCGCCCTCTCGCACAAACATTCTCTATTCTTTATATTGTTTTTTAGATCGGGGTACACGTTATTTTTTAGATCATCTGTGTTTTGTACAATATTACAGAATTCGCGGTTTAATGTATTCAAATCGTTACTATCTCTCGCCATACGATCTTCGCCAATTTTTAGTACAGCTGCCGCATATATTGCCCCGACTGTGTATCATGGTGTACTCGTAGTTCCTGGCATATTTGTAGTGAGGTATATTTTTTATATATATACCCATATCGTAGATGCCGAAATGCATTTATTTTATCCGCTGGTGTGCCCCTAGTTATCACCGGTAGATGAGAATCTGTCTAAATTCGCCGTCTCAAAGCACCATCCCTCCCATGATAGTTTGGTTGCTCTTAAAATATCCAACATAGTTCAATATTACATATATTATATTATGAGTCTTAATACTAATTATAATGTAGGTATCTATCATTATAAATGGCGGAACTCCCAAACATCATCCGTGGCCGCTGAAAAAAAAAGACAATATTCTTCAAACAAATTTACCCAATGCCCATTAATCTAATTCAGTTCCGCGGTTAATCCGTGAAAGCGTAACAAACAGACAGACGACAGACATAATTGAATTGCCATTTTGAATTTCTGCCTATACTTTCACATCATTTTCGAAATCTGCCTCCTCAAAATCTAAGAAAATGACAATTATGTCCACTTTTTAAAAAAGATCATGGCCTCCATCTTGAATTCTAAATTTGACATAATTTTCATAATCTGCGTCCACAAAATGTAAGAAAATGATACCAATGACGACTTTTTCAATAAAAATCATGACGGCCATTTTGAATTCCAAATTTGATATCATTTTCGAAATCTGCGTCGACGCAACCTAAGAAAATGACACCCATGATGACATTTTCAAAAAACACCAAACATTGTCGTTATTCCCTCGGGAACTTTTAAATTTTCCGGGATGGGATTTTTCTATGTGTTAATCCAGGGTGCTACCTCTATTTTAAATTTCATCCTAATCCATCTATCCGTTGCAGCGTTAAGGAGTAACTAACTAAAACCCCCTTTTACCCCCTTAGGGGTAGTTTTTTCTAAACCGCTGAAAGCAGTATATTTTATTTATAAACAGTAGGCCTAAATATCAATTTCCTAATGTAGCCATTTCGATATCTCCCATACAAATTTCTACTCCCCATTTATCGCCTCAGGGGGAGTTTTACCGAAATCACTGAAAGTTTTTTTTAATGTTAAACAGTAGCTTAAACACCAATTACCACGTTTCCAACTAAAAAAATTAACATAAATGACCAAATTGTCATACAAACTACCATCCCAAATCTCATCCCCTTAGGGGTGATTTTCGAGATACAAATTTAATCTAATTCAGTTCCACGGTTTATTCTTGAATGCATAAGAAACAGACTGACGACAGACATAATTACTTTCACGTTTATAATATTAGTATGGATTTTCTTTCTACAGCAATATTATGTATACCTATCGATGTATAGTTTTTTACCACTTGAGTATTTTTTGAAATGACATTTTAGAATTAAATAACCGATCAATTCGCCGAAAAATTAAATGCCTGTCCGTAATTATTTTCAAGTGTTCATAATAACCGCCCTAATATTAAATGACAGCCGTAGAATTAATACGCTGTGAATAGTGAATAGTATTGAAAATAGCGGTTTTTTTTTTAAATCTGGATATGTCAACGCTGACAACTTCAATCTGACACCGCTCCTTTTGATATAGACTAACAAAACTGAATGTAGGTACAAAGCCTGTCTCATGTTGTCACACTGGATGGCAAAAGCCATAGGAGAAATAAATTATTCAATTGCGCAATTTTGTCAAATAATTACTAATCTTATTCTATATTAGTAATTATTTGCGTCCCCAAAAACTAAGAAAATGTTACCCGTGACAACTTTTTCAAAAAAACATCATTGCCGCCAGCTTGAATTCTAAATTTGACATCATTTTCATAATCTGCGTCCCCAAAATTTAAGAAAATGATACCAATGACGACTTTTTCAATAAACATCATGGCGGCCATTTTGAATCCCTAATTTGATATCATTTTCGAAATATGCGTCAACGCAACCTAAGAAAACGACACCCATGATGACTTTTTCAAAAAACACCAAAGATATTGTCGTTATTCCCTCGGGAACCTTTAAATTTTCCCGGATGGGATTTTCCTATGTGTTATCTCCATTCTAAATTTCATCCAAATCCATCCAGCGCCATTGCAGCGTGAAGGAGGAACAAAAGGGAGTACTTTTTTAGCTACCCTTAGGGGTAGTTTTTTCTAAATCGCTGAAAGTATTTTTTATTTATAAACAGTAGCCTAAATACCAATTTCCAAATTGCTTATTTTAAAAATAACTAATCTCCTATACAAATTTCTACCCCCTATTTTAACCCTTTAGGGGATGAATTTCCAAAAATCCTTTCTTAGTGTACCCAAGGAATATACCCTTCAAATTTCAAGTCCCTAGGTCTAGCGGTTTAGGCTGTGCGTTGATTGATAAGTCAGTCAGTTTTACCCCTTTCCATCCCTTCGGGGATGAAATTATCAAAAACGCTGAAACACGTATAAATTGATTTTCAATTTTCAACCTAAACACAAAATTTGAATAGTCTAACTTAAACTAAAACTGACGGACTTTCATACAAATTTTCATCCCCTTAGGGGTGGAATTTCCAAAAATCCTTCCTTAGTGGATCTTTATACTATATAAGGTATCTATGTGCAAAATGTCAAGTCTCTAGGTCCTAAGGTTTGGGCTGTGCGTTGATATATCAACAATCCTTTTTACCCCTTTTCATCCCTTCGGGGTTGAAATTATCATAAACGCTGAGACACGTATAAGTTAAAATTCAATCGCCAACCTAAACGCAAAATTTGAAGCGTCTAACTTCAAAACTGACGGACTTTCATACAAATGTTTTTCCCCTATTTTACCCCCTTAGGGGTGGAATTTCCAAAAATCCTTCCTTAGTGGATCTCTACACTATATAAGGTATCTATGTGCAAAATTTCAAGTCTCTAGGTCCAGCGGTCTGGGCTGTGCGTTGATATATCAACAATCAGCTTAGCATTTTATATAATAGATAGATGAATAACGTATTCATTTATTCGATTATCAAATACAATGAATGGAATCTAGTTTAGCGCGTTCTAGCGTGTATGAATTAAGACCATAATGAAATTTGTACCTAGGCTTAAACAAAACGAATTATGACCAAATATATTTACAAATGGTAATTTTTCTGAGTCTACCAAATTTTACAATTCTACCATGGGACATGATTCAATTTTCGACGATATTCACTCATTTTTTAACCGACTTCAAAAAAAGGAGGAGGTTCTCAATTCGTCGGGTTTTTTTTTATGTATGTTCCCCGATTACTCGAAGACCACTGGACCGATTTGAAAAATGTTTTCGTTGTTTTAATGGGTATACTTTCTAGTTGGTCCCATTGTCAACACGTCAGGATTTGATGATGGGATCTTGGAGAAATCAAGAGAACTCCTCAAATATTATAGGCACACCTATAGCGATTTTGGTATTTTTCACTGTAACTCGTGCATTTGCTTTTGAAAAGTACTATATGGTGAAGTGGAACTGATGATGAAGACCACAGATGGCCACCGGAACTCCTTAACTGTTCCTATTTCAAGGGTGGCCATAAGATATTTCGATTAAGGTAGTTGAGCGACTATGACGAAGCACATTTAGGTTTAAATATGACTATGACATTCCCGCGGCGTTGTCTGCGGCGAGCTTGAAATGTTCTATAGTTTCTCATTAATATTTAGAAGTGGAGCTACGTAACAGCATAAATAGGATCACTAAAAAGTATAAAATAAAATAAATGTTTAAAAAAACAAAAACCCGCCTTCAAAAATGCATAAAATAACTTCTTTTAAAATGGTAGGTCAGTCCAACTGAAGTCGGCGTCCCACAATATTTTAAACCAAAAGCCGAATGAAGTTGGACTGACCTACCATTTTAAAAGAAGTTATTTTTTGCATTTCTGAAGGCGGGTTTTTGTTTTTTTAAACATTTATAGTTTTTATTTATTCAAATTAGCATTTAACTAATTTGACGTATAATTTCAAGTTGTCGATTTTCCATTTGTACTTAATGACAGTAAATCGTTTTTTGTCTGGGCTCAAATGTAAGGCTTATTTGTCGGCTTCATACAATAATAACCGTTTAGTTTAGGATGCAAATCTGCCATTGCACTGGGACTAAATCATCTATTGTGTCCCGTTCCCATTGTCCTCTCCGGGATTATTTGAACGGGAATTTCAAACGGAATATTTCATGATGTCCGGGACTAGGGACGCACACAATCGTGGAAACCTGAATTTCGTATTGGCGGGACGTTTTGATAGAAATGACAATTAGCAGAGGTTACTTATAGGTGTTTAAATTAAAATGGCGACCTCTACTTACAGAGCTAATATCTCCTAAACGGCCCAACTGATTTTCATAAAACCTAGCTAAGAGTGATCCGGATTAAACTAGCTTTCTTTGAAAGTACCGCGGCCAAATCGGTTTATAAATTTGGAAGCTACGATGCCACAGACGGACACACAGATACACACATACAGATGTACTTGGTGAATAAACGTTTCCCATGGTTTTTTGTCGGATAAGTTCAATTTATCTTGCTTTCTCAATTAGCTTCAGTACCCATCAATAAGCCAACTGAGAAAGAAAGATAAATACGAAGTTATCCGACAAAAAACGATGGGAAAGGATTGTTCGCTACATCTGTACACACACGTTAAACTTATAACACCCCTCTTTTTGCGTCGGGGGATAAGAATTGGTAATCTTCTAGTTGACATTGCTTTTAAATCACATAAATTTAGTCTATGAGTTTTCAAAGAAATTATACTCGTCATTCCACTCAACTATGTATTTAAGAAGTTTTGTGTGTGAGTAGCGTAATAGTAATATTAACATTTATATTAAATACAGGTATATTTCGGTTTACCAAACAGGTCCAATCTAATTTAACTATCATCATCATCATCATCGTAATGACAACCGAAACATATCCACACAAGCCTTCCCGAAGGATTTACATCATGGTCAGTCCTTAGCCTCTCTCCCAAAATAATTACAGTAAAACAATACGTTCTGGTTTAAACAAAATTAAACGTAACTTAATAGTACATTGTTGCAGAGGATAGAAAGTACGCGATTTTTGGACGAGTCATATAGATGGCCGAAACGTAGATGACGCCCTCTAGTGTACGAGTCCATAAATTGCACTTTCTACCGAGGCAGACATAGTGCTTTTCACAACTACTGAGAGGAAATAAAATAAAAATTCATATTCAAAACTCAAATCATAATTCATGTTAATGTGACATCACACCCAATTTTACCATAGATAACTTTTTTTAATCTGGACCCCTTTTCTCGTGGCACTCGAGATTAATAAACTAACATGCGAGATGAAGATGTCAACTCCATATAAAATTGTGTTTGTTTCGCCATATCTCCCATTTAATTTCATCTCTATTGGTTCGAGATTAGGGGCCAAGTTTGAATTACATTTAAAAAAAAGCAGTGAGATAGTTTTTAGTCTGTGTATCTTTTAGCAAAAATACACCTAATATTTTACGACACAAAATGGTGTGTTGTGATTGGTCGATTTCAATTTTTCATTATAAGGAACTATATCACAAAAATGGATTGATTGATTTTCATTGGTTCTTAAAGTTGGACAACAATGTTCTCGACCAATCAGCAAACACGCCGACAAAAACATTCTTGGTCTGTCCTTATAAATGACGTTTTGTGACCCCAAACAAGACCATCTATGGCCATATTTCCGAGCAGTGTTGTGAAAAGGCTATTTCGTACCTATGTAAAAAGGCGATCCATCAGAGGCTTGTAAGTTGTAACCACATCAAAACAGTACCAACCAGAATTCACACCGGGGCCTGTATTCCACTGGGTGAAACTGGGTGATAGTACAATCAAGGACTTTAATTGTTATGCCACTATGGACCCCTGTCACAATGACAGCGTCAAACCACATGACAGAAATTACGCTTAAATGAATGATTAACGTTATGCGACAGGGTTCCATAGTGGCATAACAATTAAAGTCCTTGACTGTACGGGTGGCCGAAGCGATAAAATGTCAAAGGCAATATGACTTTAGCCGGTAGAATAGAGCCTCAGCTCCACGATACCGGATTTTAATTAAGCCGTAGCCCATACAGGGACATCAATAGGCCAGGACTTATGTACCTAATTACCCGGGAATATTCAAACGGGCTCATCCCCCGAAGAGCTCTTCTACACCCTCCTTGAATTCACTATAGAGCAGTTGAACTCTCATTGGCATTGTTAACGAATTGAAAGGCACTTGAGTGTTCAATTATGCTAGTGTTAAAAACAGGGTGTGCAAAACTTAATGATTATTATTTCCCAGTGAATGGTTTTTTATAACAATTTTAATGCTAACGAGCTGACAGATCACATGATGGATTGTGGTTACCGTTGCCCTAAAGGCGTTACAAGTCAGCTATGAAGAGGCACAGCCAAGTTGTCGCATTTCAGTGTATGTTGTGCTGTTTTGAACTATATCATAATTATCAATACAAACTTTAAAGTAACGTGGAATAAATGCGACACATCTTATTACTTGATGCAATTATTGGCGCAGGTTTAGACAAATTACAGCGCTAGAGGTTTTAAAAAGTCTTTCGGGGTCGAGTAAATTCGGTTAGACTCCCGTATGAGGGCATATGAGAGCAAACGAGAGCGATACAAACCAGAAGCCCTTAACAGCCGTCGCACTCTCGCTTTGCGTATACCGATCACAGCCTAGCACATTTGCCACTATAATTAATTCCTCTGTACATGATCCCTCAAATACCCTAAAACCCTATCGATATGGGCAGGCACGTCACTATAATACATGAATAGCTACGCGCTATATCAGTCGCTTTGATGCGGCCCGCTGGTCTGGAATACAGGTTAGCGTCGACGTACAAAAACGGACGGTTTTTATTATGTAATTATGATTGACGTCGATTGTCTATGGGGTGCTGATGGAATGGACGTTTGTGATTAGAACGTGTGATCTGCCTGTAAAGCTAAATTTAAAAAAAAACTTTGTTAAACAGTTCTTGATTTAGATAACCTGCATCTTTTGCTATCAGAACCTTACTACTTTTAATTGTAGTATTTAAATAGTCATTTTATAGGGTTTCGTACCTAAAGTGTGTTAACGGGCCCTTATTACTGAGCTGGTAGACAATTTAATTTTTCACAGAGTGTGTATTATTCAATTGCCGCTGTATCGATATTTAAAAAATATTAAAGGGGATACAGGAATGGTACGGAACCCTTCGTGTGCGAGTCCGACTCGCACTTGACCGGTTTTTTTATACTTTAACAAGGGTTATAAGTTAAATTAACCTTATATTGCATAAAAACGTTACACGAAGCCAAATATACTCGTACTCGTGTTAACTTCTCAGATGATTTGAATATTTTTTTGTGTTTCTAAAAACGAGTTAGAATTAAATAGGTAAGTAAGTTTAGATTTTCGTTTTGAACCTAGGGCCTGTCCACTTCACCACGGCACGGCGCCGTGCGTGTGGTCGTGAAGAGGCACGGTGCGGTTCTACAAAGTACGACGGCACGGCGCCGCGCCGTGCTGATGTGGACAGGCCCTCCATTTATTTATTTTATTTATTTAATCTATATTGCAAAAAATAATACATTTAATACACAAAACGCGAACTAAATGTGTTTTACTTCGCCGCCATTACTATTAAGTAAATAAGAGCTATCGTAACGTTGGCAATACGATAACATGTCCCCTATGGGCCCTAATATAGCTGCGTTTATCGCATGACAAAGTTTGGATAAGGCATCAGTCACCTTCTGACCCGTAAATAAGTACGAGAGTGACGGATGCTTTATCCACATCTGACGCGCGATATAGACGCAGCCATACTAGGCCCGCATATTATTCAATAAAGTTTAAAGTTTTGATAAAATTAAAGTTTGGAAACGGGCTTTAGATAGCCCTTTCACATTTAACACGCTATGCATTATAAGGGTTAACTAAAACAAGAACTAGCTAAATATAACTTTCATTATGAATTCGCTTTTGACCGCTAAATTTAAATGTTGACCACATTTTCTGCGAAGCGCTTCGTATAAAGGCTTGGTTTATGCTAATGTTTAAGCAGCTATGATGAATGGGGGCGAGTGTCGGGGGACGCGGTTTGAAAAATAATAAGATCGTTTTATTTTGATTTGATTATTATATAATCTGTTAACATAAGAATAAACAATAACTACACGTAGAAGCGAAACTCCCGGCTCCGGACGTACGCTCGGCGCGTTAAATACCTGCCGCCTGGCGACACCTGAGGTGTCTAGTCAGTCAGGGGCGTCACATACGTAATAGTTATTGTGTCTTGAATTGGTTTTCGTATTTGTGTTGATTTTAGTGTTTATGGTTGACCTAAGATAGTGTTTTAAAAAGTGAACTACTATTTACGGCAAAATAATTAGAAATAGGTAATTGATTGAATGAAGGAGATTTATTTGTTATTTAAATAGTACATCCCCTAGATGATGAAGATAAAAAACGGAAACATTAAAAACGAATTACTGGATAAGAATAGTATTTTGTAATAAAGCTTTTTAAACTTAATAAAAATTGAAAGTCCGGAAAGGAACGTAAAAAGTAACTCCGGATCCCAGACTATACTTAAAACTTATTGAGCTTAAAAGGTTGTTTATTTATAGACTCGTTTCTGTGTTTTATAGATGATTAATAGACCCATAAGCCATTAAATTTTCTGGAGACAATCGTAATATCATCAAAAATATTTTTACTTAATTTAATAAATGTAAAAAACTAATTTTGCAACAATGTTTCCACGTTGAAGGAAAACATAAATAACATTTCGTGACTAAACTTGTATGACACATCCATACACCGATTAAAATATTTCACAAGTGACGGCCCTGACTTTGGGCGCGGGAAGACAGAGGGGCGTAGCGGGGTGAAGGGGGAAGTAGGTATTAAAAGCGCGGCATTTGGGGCCTGGGTAAAGGAGATTCGCTTCTACGTGTAGTTATTGTTTATTCTTATGCTGTTAATCCGAGGTTGGCAACGCATTGGCAGTCTTGAGATTATCAAATGCAAAATCTTTATCTTGTCTAGGGGACACCGTTGATGTAGGAAAACATATTGAAACTTTTATGTGGTCGTCTCGCACCATCTTATATACACATAAGTATGTGTTTTTTTTTCTCTATCTCTCCCGTAAGATTCTTAATTGGCATGTTTTCCTGCTGAACTACTCATGTTATTTGATACTATATTTAATTTAATATTTATAGCTTAATGTAATGCTAGACTAAGTAGTACCATTGTAATAAGAAATATGTTTAAAAAATGACTGACTGCTGAGTTTCTTGCGGCGTTTCTTCTCGGCAGTGGTCTTCTCTTGGGAAGCGCTGGTAGATTCTTGACGTGTAAAAGTGCCCGTGCGGCCTACTTACTGAATAAATTTCTTTTACTTTTATAGTTTTGAGATTGCAGAAGTCTATGATTCTCAGATCTCACTCACCATGAGGTGACTCGTGTGCTCGGTTGCCTTTTCCGAGTCTCCTTGACATAAAATAAAACCAAAGCTGAATTTATTTTGCTATAACGTGCCTTTGCTGCACATTTCTGACAAACTTTGGTGTGTGTTGGTCGTATGACTCCCGCCATATTTTACCTCTAAATGAGCTTCTCAAAACTATGGCATACGTGCTATTTATTATTCGAAAGCCGGCTTCCATTTACTAGAATATTCCTTTGACAGACGTAAGCTTACTTCATCTGAAAACATGTTTCAACTCGCCAGATACGAATTTTAATGAATTCGCATGAATTATGTTTAAACTGTCGTTCTTACATGGCCTAATTATGACGTTTTCAAAAATTGCATCTCTTGTATGGGAATCACGGCTCGAAACCGCGGTTTCACGATAGCGGTAAATAACGTTCTTGAGACCGGTATAATTTCGTTTATACCTAAACCGGTAAATGGAACCACGGTTTAAAAAAAAATAGGTTACCGGTAAATAGGAAGCACGAAATTGAAGAATTGATATAAACCTGTACTAACCTGTGTTAGGTTAGGGTAGAATAATCCACCCAGCCAGCTACGCGGTAGTATTCAAGTGACGTAACGTAACGTAAAATCGCTAAAATTGGAGGTAGTATATAAAAGAGATAGCATACGTCGTTCTATCTATATATGCTGTAGTGTCAAGTTCAAATTTAACGGTTTTTTTCGCCCAACAGAACGAAATTTGTGTTAAACCAGTTTTTATAATTAACCGTATGTATAACACTATTCGAAAAATCTGTAACATTTATATTGCATGACGTGTATTTTCCCTTATATCCCCATTGATATTAACCCTTTAACTATAGAATTAAGCCTAAGTAAAGCGATATTAATAACCTATCAAGTCCCTCGAGTTACATTATCCATGTCGTTAGTCATGCCATGTTGTAGGTACCTTTTCTTTAGCTGGGAAAATCTGAGAGAGTTTGTTTTCCTGTGTTTTTACAACATGAAAGTACGGGAATGTTTTTTTTCTTTCAACGACATTGTCTGTTTACTTTTGGATTTTGCTTTTCCCCGTTGATTCCAATCATTGATATTTTCTGTTTGAGCCACGTTATATGTTACGCTGAATAAATTCAAGGGAGGTTTCTATGTTAAATGATTTTACGTTGTACAATAACTATTATAATTATCTTCTATTTTTTGTGTTGTACGTTTCGCTATTCGTTGTTTTAGTTCTTGAAGGGATATATTGGACTTAATACATTGCTTTTGTGTTTCTTTAACCGACTTCAAAAAAAGGAAGAGGTTCTCAGTTCGTCAGATTTTATGTGTATAATAAATTGTCTTCATACATAATTATTTAATTGTAAAATCACTATTGCCCAAAAAGATAAATTTCGGGACTCGTCGTTGTGGATTTTAAACGTTATACGTAAACTACTTTTTAGTTTTACACAGATTTGAACTCTCTCATTTATTTGAAAACAAGGACTGTTCAATAAATCCGCTGGCGCAAACCTGTGGAAGCTCAGTAAAAGGTTCTTTATTGATACCTCCCGTCCGCTCTCTGAGGAAACTGTGATTTATCAAAAACGTCCGTCCAGCGGCCCGAGGGCCCTCCTGCCCGCACCCTGCCACTGGCTGGTATTAAATCAAAAGCCAAATGATCCCAGACTGGAATAACGTTAACAGGAATGAATACGTACTTAAACATTGTATATAGATAACTAAATCGGGTGTCAATAAGCAGAAACGCACATGGCATAGTATTGTTTCGCAGAATAACTTTATGCATAACATTGAAGAGTGGAATGTTCTTAAGGGATAAACAATGAAACGCGTAAACTTATTAAGTGTAATAATATTGCAGCATAAGCATGAAAGCAAGGCAGCAAGATGTTCCCGGCTTATAAAAAAAGCCCTAGCAACCTAACCTACCCGAGTCGCTTCAGCCCCGGCCCATGTTCCTCGTCGCTTCACTCGCTCCTATTATGCTTCACAACATCATGCAATATGGATATTATACTAAATGAAATTATTCGTGTTGAAATTCGGTCTCTCTCATTAAAGGTATACTATTTAAAAATCGCTCAAATAATCATTCAAATGTCTACCAATTAGATTCAGATTAAGATTCAGATTTTATTACTAAATATAACACAGTATAAATTACATGACATGTCAAATTATATGCAGTTACATTGAGGTCGTCAGAAATATAGTTAAATAATCATAGTAAAAAAGTAAAATTCAAATAGAATACTAAATATATTATCTACGATATTATGCCCGTAAACAGAGGTTATAGGTACCTCGTGTCCTTAATACCACTCGTATCCTAACAGCGTTCGTAATGTGACAGTTGCATAATGAACACGTTGTATAGGGTACGTAACTATAATACCTCTAATTTGATCGATTCAAATTACTTATGTATATCGAACTTTTCAAGCTCATGTTCGTTAGTCCCAGTTTGAGACCGTGTTTCGTTTCGATCGAGACTGATAGAAACTCGTAGTCTTAGCTGCATTATTAAGTGAGAGCTCGCTAAGTGAAAACAAAAATAACTCAGTCCGACGTAAAGCACTTTAAGTTTTTTATAAAGTTTTTCTACCCGGACACCAAATAAACAATATCACTTTTGACCTGTTATCGTCAACATTTTGATAACTCTTATTACTTGACAATACCTAATGGCGGCCGAGATAAAAACAATACCATAATACGTCAAAAGCAATATTACACTCTGGCACTGATAATCAAGGCAATAAATCTCCAAGATATTCGCATCACGATTGATAATTATGAAGTCACCATATACGTAAATACTTTTTTTATGGCAAGGGGAAGGCACACGAGGACTCAGGCCACGTGATGGTAAGTGGGATCTAAGGCATTTGAATTCTGACTGCAATCCTACGACTACAAATGCGTTACCAACCCTGAGGACTAAGATGGAATGCCTCAATGCTAGCAATTTCATCGGTCTTCTTATCCGCACACCTGAACATAACAATGCAACAATTGCTGTTAGGTTGGTTAATGGATAAGATGGTGGTAGCGATCCGGACGGACCCTGCACAAGGTCCTACCACCACTTACTCGTCTGTTTATGTGCTTATCCTTTCTTATTCAAAGTTATTTCTAACCCTTCAGCCTTATAAAATCATTTGCGTAATTAATAACCTAAACCAGGGGTCGGCAACCTGCGGTTCGCGAGCCACATGCGGCTCTTTGGATGTGAAACTAAAGAGTTCCAACTTTATTAATGCAAATCCTATTTATTGTTGGCAAGAAAAAATTGAGGCTCTTTAAGAACTTTGAAATTTTGTAATATGTTATTTTTGACTCTTCCAACTCAAAAGGTTGCCGACCCCTGGTCATCCATCCCCACCACCATCTTCAATAGGCGCCGCCTTCAAGAAGCGAATCAATCATGGAATCTTGCGAGCATTTATCTTGGCTCCGGGTTGACAATTGCCAAAAAAGCGTAATACTTACTTTGATCCTAAAATAACAAGCAGCTCCTGAGGCACCGCAAAAATAAATACCTACCAAATAAACCCTTTTGCAAAGAATAAAAACATTTTAGAAGAAGTAAGTAAGCATTCTTAATATACACGTAGTGTATAAAAAAAACTGGGCAAGAGCATGTCGAACCATGCTCAGTGTAGGGTTTCGAAGCCAAAAACTATCTTTAAAAACAACATGCATGAACAAATTTTCTATTTAAAGTTATTTGGTGCTGTCTTAGATGCTTTTTTATAGGTAAGTAGAAAAAATTTAGCCGTCTGCATATAAGGAACCAATCAAGTCCGCTTAGTCGTGATAGTTTTCCTGTTAAGTTCCTTATATGTGCTTTCATTAAAGATATTTTTCAAAATTGTGTCACTTGTAGTTTTGGCTATAGCTAAATTTAACATTTTTCTAGTTCGATATTTCCTAAACGGTCCTACAATGTATATCTTTTACATTTGCTTTACTTGTATAGAAGTGCCAAAAAACATATATATTTCAAGGTTTTTATTTTACAACTTCGTCGACGTAATTTAAATTTATAATTATGCCAAATTACAGCTTTGTAGTACCAAGAGTCTCTGAGCTCGACCGCGGTCAGACGGACAGACGGACAAAGGGAAACTAAAGATTCATTGTTTGACTTCGGGACGCCAAAAATAAAATTTATGAAATAAATATTCGTAATAGCACATTTTCTTTAAAATACACCCTTCACAAGTGCTAAGTAGGCAACGAGAGATTAATATTCTGAGACAAATCATTGACTATTCGTCTTGTGTCGAGATCCTTGCACCAATCAGACTTAAACACTAAGCAACAGAGACATAACCTCAGTGGTGCCGATCGGGGGTATTAAGGCGCCCCGGAGGTCGTAGGGCTTCCCAAGCCGGGAATCCACTTACACTGGGTCAGCCTACTTACCGATGTTTTATGGCTTGTTGCCAACTGGTGACTCATGCTGTACCAGCTGCTTTGTGAGAGTAGTAACGACCTTCCGCAACGCTACCGTTGCGTTTGGAATTTCCTTTTCTAATGTAAAGACAACTAGGGCAAATGCGTGTATGGGGTAAATGAAACTTTTTTAAGGCTTTAAAACGATGTACTTGTGTTTATTATAATGGTTTTAATTAAGAACTAAATTTATAAAGAAGGGGAAAAGAAAGTTTTTAAACGCGTTTTTGGTAAATTTTTTCAAGATTCGTTAAATTTAACCGTTGAATTTAACCTGCTAAACTAAGCTAGTTCGTAGAGTCAACGTTATAAATAAAGTTAGTAGACATATTATTATTAGGTACCTACATAAAAAGTACCCAAGACTCAGGAATAGATATACCAAAATACACGTCATCAGTCAATGTTTAACAAACGCCTTTCTAGATTTGTAGCTTGGCTAAAAAGAGTTTGACGTGGTGAAAAGCTAGCTAAACTCTTATTTACCAATTTATATGTAAATATTAAATCACCTTCTAAAATGGTTGGTTACTGCTTAAATTTAATATAACAACATAAAACTCCTGTGAAACCTAATATAATAAACCGTTACGATGTTGTTAACTGCTTATTAAACAGATCCCAGTGCCAACTTCTCCAATATCTATACAAATTAAACCCCAAATCGGGTTCTTGGCACTTCATTGTTAAATGGTTTTCATTTGCAGTAGCAAACCGATACTTAACTGAGTAGACGTCAAAACCAGGTATAAACACAAATCACCGGAAAGCGAACCAATTCCCAAATTAGTGTTCACTAAAAACTCCATAAACGCTAAATAACAGAGCCCTAAAGTTAACATGCTATAACAATATTAACTGGCAGTAAAACTAACCTAAACACGGCCGTCGTAAACTAAATACCTAATGCGCCGTTTGACCTCGAGGCTTAAATCTACAGAAATCTAATTTGTGCCTCGTATAAAATTCAGAACTAATTAATGAACCAATTGTTCGTCGCATCTGAAATTCTGCGGGATTCGCAAATTGCGTTAAGAATGACCGTGGAGGCTGTTCCAATAAAAACTTCTGTTTTCGAACGGTGGCTTCTCGAATTTACGTCAAAGTAGTTTTCTTTTCAAAGTTGTTTGAAATATTCTGCGAAAGTGTTAGTCAGGTTTCGGTTTTGTTTTGAAGTTTCTATGTATTATGATGACAGATCTATTTCCCAGAGCGGAGAAATACAACGAAGTTAAAACGTGAAGTCGCGGATGGGTTACCCTTATCTTGCATAATATTAATAGTTTGAAATACACTTCGCATAACATGGATCGCAGAAACAGTTCTAGTCGAATGATAATTTTACATGAACATTAAAGTACTACGAATAAGTATCACTTCCCATACTAAACATTTTGCTGTATATTATTTTGCAGAAGACTATTATTGCCGACTTTCGTTTAACATAATTTAATGTTTTGCGTTTCTTCCTGCTAGTAGAAAAGTTGGTTAGGTTAGGTTAGAACTGCGAATCCAACAGAAACGAAATTGTGCCTAAGAAGTAGGTTAGGTTAGGTTAGGACTGCAACCGCAAACCAAACGAGCTGTTGCCAGAAATGAAGGTTATGGTAGGTTAGAACTTTATGCCATGAAACATTATGCAAAATATATATCTGCGAAATCAATCTTTGATTATTTTACTAATATTATTATTATCGACAGCATGTCAAAGTATGATTCTGTATTAAAAAATAATTCGAAGTGATTGTATGCTGAAGGAAACTATGCGAAAAGTTATTCGACCAAAAGTTATTTCTGGCAATATTTATAATTCACAAAAATATTACCTACAATAAAAAATCTGCAACACATTAGTAAATCGTTGCGGATACTATTAACGTCAAAGGTGAATCATCTGGTTTCAATTCTAGGCGGTAAAAACCAAATCGTCTTTGACCTGTTATCGTATTGTCAACGTTTTGACAGCTTTTATTTACTTGACAGTAATGGCGGCCGAGTTAAAAATAATACCATAAGGGTGCGGCTCCACTGAGGCGGAGACGAGAGGAGCGGAGCGGAGCTGTGCCAATATTAACCAATGGAAGGCGCATGCGGTCACGTTGAGCGCGCCTTGCGCACGTTAGTTTATATTCTATTGGTTAATATTGGCACAGCTCCGCCCCGCTCCGCTCGTCTCCGCCACAGTGGAGCCGCACCCTAAGAGATCAAAAACAATATGGTTTTTGCCCTCTAGCAAAAAGGCTCTGTTAAGTTCCAAAAGTGACAAATCTTTAAAACTGCGACTAAATACGCTTACACATACACTTATGCGAAGCCGAAGCCGTTAGGGGTATAATAATTACAGATTGAAAACAAATGCAACCTCCGTCTGCAAAACTTAAAGAAATCTGTTTCGCACAAGGGCGTAAGTACCAAACTATTCTTCGATTATATGCTCTTTTAAATCACAGCAATACGTCCGTCGCAGTAAATCTTCAGTTAAATCAGGGGACTTATCTTTTCAATTCGCGGGCCGAAGGGCCAAGAACCCGAGAGTAATAACGACGGGGCTGGTCGAGAATTTCAGGTGCTGATTCAATGAGTTATAGGGGGACGATGTAGTAGATTGAGAACTAGGAAAGATATATTATAGGACTGGTCTATATCGTTAGACCGCTGGGAACTACGGAATTTTCCGAAATAAAAGGTGTCCTATTTTATCTTGCAGTATAATAACGCCTTCAGGATGCTGATGGGGTTGCCGCGTCATTGTAGTGCGTCGCTTATGTTTGCGGAGGCAAAGACTGACGGTTTTGCCGCTATCATGCGTAAGCGAAGTGCCTCTCTGTTAAGTGACTCAGTGCCTCTCTGATGGCGCGCCAGCACCAACAGCGTCTTGATGGCGTTAGTTGATAGGTGGGACTCCCCACTGCTCCAGCGGTGGACATAGCTCCACACTTATTACTATTCTAAAACTAACAATAGAGTATAAGATTTTTAATATAAGTAACTAATACCTATGGATTTTATGTCCGAAATAAATGTTTATTTATTTATAAATCTTACAATTCGGGATGTGAACTATCTTTGTTCTGAATTTTGTCCTAATCCACATCGCTTCCAGTTTTTATAGTACTTATTTTATATACTGTTTTTATAATACTCATTACTAGTCGCGGTATGAAAAGGTTTGTCACTTTTCGACTCTATTTCAATGCCGTTAAGGTCCAGAATGACAAACGTTTTCACACGCGACTATACAAACATGTAGAAACACCCAAAATTGACGATATTATTCACCATTGAAGCTCGCATTTTCTTCTAATCTAAAACATTTGCTAAACTCCACCCAGAATTGAAACGAACGTCGTCCAATTCATTTGATATTACGATGGCATTCCCCGAAAACGAGGCCGATTTCCCCCATTCCCCAATTCCAAGGGAAATCAAAGAATGCCAATTTATGTAAGATAAGGTTTGAATATAATAGCGGCCGTTTAACAGGATTCTATGCAGATGGTAGGGATTCATTTTGGTTATTTACAGCAAAAGCAGAATAACGTAAAATTTGGCGAAACAACATTCGTTATATAAGTACGAACAAATTTTATTGAGAATTAAGACTTTTCAGCATATTTATGGTTACTTTTTAAAAACTTAAGAGTGTATTTGAAAAAGAAAAGTGCTTTCGAATTGTTTTTTCGAATAAAATAAGTCTAACGCCCGCCACCTTGTTCATTAAAATTGAGCTTTTCTTCGCAAGAAAGCAAAAAACCAGATATACACACATTAAGTCAAAAACATTATTCTCTATCTCGAATCTCGAACGGAAGAGTAAAATAAAATTATAGCAGGGGCAATCTAATCTACATAGATAAATAAATAAATACATAAAAAACGTAATAAACTATGAACCACTTATTTATAAGTCCACAATAAACCTATTTTAGTTTCTGTATCCCTTTCCGTCAAATTCAAATGGCATTATGACAGATAAGGAAAAACCACATTTTAAGCTTACTTTAGCTATTGCGCGTTTATGAATTAGAGGAATAATCTTTAGAACTATGCCTACAATGCAGTATAATTAATTATGTATGTTTATTTCCAGGTATGTCCACCTTATCCTAAGCAGCGTCACAATATGCTTCACAGTAAGTCCGAAACCCAAATCTGATGAAGGTAATCATGGCTATTAGACTCTCCCATGGGTTGTATCCGAGCGGTGATTTGCCTATTACCTAAGAATTAAATTAAGGTTAGGTTACGGTCTGGACTCAGGGCTTAGTAGACTTTGGTTAGGTTAGGTTAACATCAGCACACAACGGGCCTGTCTAAACGGGCACAGTATAAACATACCAGCAGAACATCTTCGAACAAGGGTACAGTCGAGTTCATAAAGTTGTGTGTGTGTGTGTGTGTGTGTGTGTGTGTGTGTGTGTGTGCGTGAGTGTGTGCGTGTGTGTATGCGTGTGTGTGTGCGTGTGTGTGTGTGTATTAAACCGGGGAACATGTATTTTTTTATTTGAAAGCAGGTTTTCTATTGGTGGTTACTTACGAGTAGTTTTCGTGAAAATTGGTTAGGTTGTTTAATGGCCCTCTACACTAATGGCGATGTTCGTTGATGGTCTGATCGTCAATCGGCACGATCATCGTGCAAGCATCCACACTATCGCCCGTAGTAGTTTTCGAACGGCAAGCGTAAGATGGACATGGATTGTGTTGCTGCTTTATTATTTAATAAATGGAGGAAAAGAAGATGGTGGTGCTTGAGCATTAATCATAATAAAACGAAGTAGGTATGTAGATACAATAACTATATACGATGCGTGCCCGAAAAACCGACAAAACACGGGTCGCAGGCGATCATCGGCGGTCATAGACGATGATCGGCGAATACAGCCGAGTATGCCCTTTAAACTATCGTGCTCGCCCGTAATCGTCTGTATTCGCCGATAGTGTAGAGGCCCATAAGAGATATCAGCTCTGGAAGAAGGGGTCACCATTATATTATTATCTATCTAATAGTTATTGACATCAATTAGGTTTTTATCTATCTCGTTCTATTCATCTAGACCAGCTCTAGACCGGTGTAGATTTATAGCCTTTTGTTGTTACTTTTTTTTTAATTAGCATAAACATTTAACCTTAATTTGCATAACAAATTTATATATAAGCTCTTGTAATACCTGTCTTAACAAAAAAAACTTATTAAAAATCGTTTACCAACAAAAATGTACTAACAAAGAAAAAACTTAGGGATGTGCGCGCCCCACGGTAAGCGGAGCAATTTAGGGAACACAACTTTATGACTTTTTTTGTAAAGAAAACCGAAGGTCTTAATTACTTTAGAAAGAAGTTAAAGTCAAATTCTGACTCCCTCTAGAATTATACGTGCGAAGTTTGCCGGCCAATTTATGTTTCCTGTATAAAACTTTAAGAATTATAATTCGCTTGTGTTTAGTATATTTGTCTTGAAACCTTAATATAATCTTTTTCATATCTTATTGTGTCTGCTACAGATGTCATTTGGCAAATTTAACGATGCTGTTAATTATAATCACATTTTTTTTTGATTATCGATAATGTTTACAAAGGACATAATCGATTTAGGTACTAATCTGTTATAAATTTGTCATCTTAATGTATCTACTTAATAAGGTATCATAAAGCGGCTAACATCACGCTAGAACTATTGCCGTGGTATTTTTTTGCTGTAAAATAAAACGCAATGACATGTAATGATTAAAATCGTATCGGCGAATCGATTCGGTCGAAGAACGAGGTTATTGTCAAATACTATTAACGGTGCGTTTCGCATATAGCAAGAAAAAGTAGTTAAATTATTTTGTTTTTAGTTCCATGAATTATACGTGCATGGTTTTTCATAATTTGTCTTTAAAAATGCATAAAACAATAATTATTGTTTTTTTAAACGAATATACAATTGATACGTATTTTTTAGGTTAGTTGAATGCTCAATTGGTTGGATCAACGTTCGCGTGAAATGTAAAATTCCAATGTGTCACAGGCACAAAAATATATGAAAAATATCATAAAGGCATATATTTACCATAAAAACGTGCTTACGGCTTACAGACCATTTGATGGGAACTCGGCTTCGTCCGATCTCAAAATGGCTACTCCGACTGAAAAGCCACTTATTTGCCGCTGTACATCTTGCTCTAATTAGTTCGTAATGAATGTGACGTTGAGCCGGCCAGAAAAAGAAAGTTGTGCCAGGACTTCTGGTTATTATTTACTAGGTACCTAAATGGGCCTCTATTCTAGGTGGTAAAAACCATATCGTCTTTGACCTGGTACGGTGTTGTTTTTAACCCGGCCGCCATTACTGTCAAGTAAATAAGAGCTATCAAAACGTTGATAATACAATAACAGATCAAAAACTATATGGTTTTTACCGCCTATAATCTCAGCCCTGAATCATTATTATTCCTTTTTAATACTCGTTTCATAAAAAAACACCTGTTGTTTAGGAGAATCATTAAAATTCCACATCGAATCTGACAAAATATGTGAGTTGATAATTTTGTAACGGCTCACCTAGTTGGGCGGATTTTTATTATATTTATCAATCTCATGTGTCTTGCGTTAAAATGCAAAATTGATTACAAAATAGGGTATTTGCATAATTTTTTATTACTAGTATTTAAATTGAAGCTTTTTTACCTTCCGAATAGCCTAGTATAAATAGTTTTTTAATATCTTTAAAAATAAATGTTTAAAACTTGCTTTAAGACAGAGAGGAAAATACAGTAATATGACATCATGTTACTCAACCGCCATATGAATTACACGCAAAACATCGTTTCGTAAGAAAGAGATAGACAAAAAACTTTAAAAGGCTATAACTTTTTTATTTTATTACCAATTTCAAATTTAGTTTTAAATTATTTTATCATACTACGTATATTGATATATTATCCAAATTAATATATGATATGAATTTAATATCAGGTAAATACCCTATTGGACTGAATACCTATTTACCAGTTGATTGACCTTTAGGCAAAGGAGAAAATTGTTGTGGGCGTGCAATATTATTTTGTTGTCCCTATACTCGTACCAATAAGAGCGGTTACGAGTATCTTAAGCCGTCATCTTGGACCGTCATTGCCAGCATATTCTGGGACCCGATTCTCTATTTGGGTCGCATAAGTACCTAAAGCTGTACGAAAGTTCACGTAGTGAAATCAGGAACAAGTTTCTCTGACGATAAAAATTGACTTTTAAGTATCAGCATAACATTGAAAATAGTTATTTCCATCTCAAAGCAAACTAACGTTAGCGTCTTTTAACCGATGGGCATCCATATCATTAAGTCACCTTTGATGCTGTTCCCTCATCGACCTTAAAAAGCCTTCGAAATTAGCATGTTTGGAGCAGTATGAATATTTGATCGGTCTCTACAGGCAATTACTTCAGTCCGTGACGTTTGATGTCCCAGAGGAATATATTGAACAAGAAGCTTACTTTCCAAACTGTCATGTCGTTAAGTAAAAGCCATAGATATATAACCTCGGTGGAGGTAAGTTCAGAATTCACTTAAATGGAGATAAGTAATGTTTCGTCAATGAGTTCAATGACCAATGATATAGAAAATATCTATCATGAAATAGCTTTGATCGCAAATATATTAGATATTTCAGGTTTTTTAGAATCATGTTATTTAAAGTGAATTGATAAAATATTAGATTCCTTATTCCGAATAATTGGTTTATCAGTTTCCTCGCTATTCACTCACAATCCTGGGAGCCTGCCGTTTGGCCAAAATATTTTTGCCAAATGTATCGTTTCCCAACTTTTTCATTTGCCAACCCAATTTTTTTCTTGTTACTGTAAATATTCCAGGATTTAGCCCTATAGGTAAGGTAAGGATAGTTTTTATAAAAACCTCAAATATTTATGGTTACAGAAAACAAAGCGGGTTGGCAAATGAAACGGTTGGGAAACGATATATTGGCAAACATATTTCGCCGAATCAAAGGTAACCCACAATTCTACTGAGCCGCAATGTGACGTTTGAAAGTATTTACTTCCTAGACGTTGTCTCAGTTATTTTCAAGAAAATAACGCTTACTACCGCTACCATTAAATTCAGATTTCTAAGCGCCTTTTGAGCATCACTGCCTTTACTCGAAGTATTGACCTACATACTTTGACGTAAGGTTCAAAATTGCTTATTTTCAGTCACACGTGATGCTCAAAGTTTAGGTAAGAGTTAAATAAAAGTGTGTTATATTATTCCCGGTAGAAACTTGGTAAGTGCGCCATCAATGTGACGCGCAAGAGTTGTGGCCCATTCGGTGCATAAATTATTAGATCGCATTTGGTGGGAATCTTAACGATCGGAGTGAATTATATGGGTGTCGTAGTATTTTTCTTAGAAAAGTTCGGGAGAATGTATTATAATAGTTTTATAATGAAAATCAGTCACTTTTAACCGACTTCAAAACAAGGAGGAGGTTCTCAATTCGTCTGTTTTTTTTTTTAAATGTTTGTTACCTCAGAACTTTCGACTGGGTGAACCGATTTTGATGATTCTTTTTTATTTGAAAGCTGGTGCTTTTCAAAATGAAGATCTGATGGTGGAATCCATGAGGAATCGACGGAACTCTTCAAAATTTATAGGCACACCTATAGCGATTTTGGTATTTTTCATTGTAACTCGTGTATTTGGTCTTGGAAAGCACTATTTGGTGAAATGGAACTGATGATGAAGACCACAGATGGCCAACGGAACTCCTAAACGGTATATATTTCGAGGGTGGCCACAAGATATTTCGATTAAGATAGTTGAGCGACTATGACGAAGCATATTTAGGTTTAAATATAGGGCAACTCTGTTGATGTAGAGAGGGCATTTATAATGCAGAAAAAATGTCTGCGTGCAGTAGGTTGTACTCGGTTTGATGAAAGCTGTAGACCACTTTTCCATAAGTTTAAAGTTCTCCCCTTGGCTTCTATGTATATATTGAAAGCATGTCTCTTCACTGATAGCCATCCAGAATATTTTAAAAAACGTGAAAAACTGTTCGCTGGAAAATCAAGAAGTCAGTATCAATATCTGCTCCATCAACCATGTTGTAGGTCTGACATCTTTAAAAGAAACGCCTGTAACATGTGCGTGGTATTATTTAATAACCTTCCCAATGAATTGAGGGTGTTACATGGTAGCGTGCTCAAGACTAAGTTGACTGCATGGCTAAGGGAACACTGTTTTTATAGCGTTAAAGATTTTGTTAACTTTAATAGAGCATAACAACGCTGATGTATTGCGAGCTAATTTATTGTTGCCAGTTATTTTTAAATTATTGTGACCAATCTAATATTTTGCATGTCGATTTTAATGTCGGCTGAATACTGATTCTGTTATTTATTTTATGATCTTATTGTAACGTATTCTAGCAAATAAACATTTCTATTTCTATTTCTATTTCTATTTCTATGACTTTCCCACGGCGTTGCTTGCGGCGAAATTGAAATGTTCTATTGTTTCTTATTCATTGAGAAGTGGGAGAATAACAGCATAATTATGATCACTAAAAAGTATAAAATAAAATAAAAGTTTAAAAAAACAAAAACTCGCCTTCAAAAAGCAAAAAATAACTTCTTTAAAATGGTAGGTAAATAGGTCAGTCACACTGAAGTCGGCGTCCAACAATATTTTAACCAAAAGCAGACTTCAGTTGGACTGACCTATTTACCTACCATTTTAAAGAAGTTATTTTTTGCTTTTTGAAGGCGGGTTTTTGTTTTTTTAATTAGGTTTTTAGTTAAAGTAATAACTTGAGAATTACTGGGCTTGAAGAAAAACTATCACGAAAAAAAATATCTGATACGTTGTCACCTGCTCTATAAGGCTTATTTTGTTGCATTCTACAAATGTTACGATTACAGAAATAAATAAATAAACTATTGTCATTCACGTTTGCAGGAGGCATCTTGTCTATCCCTACAAGCACTAAACTATACGTGTCTAACCTGACCTCGTTTACCCACTGTCGTACGGTAATCTTTGGAAAAAGATTTTCTTAGCTTTCACACATCCTGCCTTCGCATCATCGCATCTACTAATTCATTTCCTAGTACCCATAGTGAAAAAGGCGAAACCATCAACTTCGAAAAGCAATTTTCCGCACAGCTTCCCCGCGAATCTGTTAGCGTGTACCTATATTTGTCGTCGGCTCACTTGTCACTGTCTATTCACCCCTCCTCATCCTGTACTGGCCAGATCCAAAACGCACCAAGTCCAAAGGCTAAGCTTCAGGTTTTCTACTTTTCATAACATGACGAACCTCGTTGGATAAGTTGAAAAAAAAAACAAGTGACTATCGTGTTCTGTTATGGGATCATTGTAACCTTAAATTTTATCTCTTCCTTTTCCCTTCTTTGGTTAGCAAATGAGATAGATAAAGGGAAATACTTTGCATTTTGCAAAGTAAAAGTGACTTCAATAACCAAAATGGACGACACGTCAGCACTTCTCGCTATAATTCTCATCTAAAAGCTTGTTTTACGCTTAGTTTCCTTCTAAATCTGTAACTGAATGTATTCGTCGTAGCACACTTGTCACTGTCCGTTCCCCACTCCGCCCCACTATAGTGTAAATGATCACGGTCGTAAACAAAGACGGCTTTTATCGAGCAGTAAATTCGGGAAAGGCCAGTGATAGATAAGACCAATCTCATCAGCAAATTCAGCTATACAGGGACATATTTTCACGTGACGTTGAAATGTCCTGTGCTGTTATTTTCTTATGAAACGAAATATACTACTATCCTAACTTGACCTCTAGATGATCTTAAAACTCGTTCGATTTTGTAGCATAGGCTAGTTTTCTCTTCGAATAGCATAGCACAGATATTAACAAATGCCCCAAGGAGGAAGCTCTTCTTTTTCTCTGCCTCTACGTGGGTCAACAAAATAGACATAAAAATACATACAACAATCACATTCTAACAAATAAAGGTCCTGAATTAACTGTTTTCTCCGTAGTATTAATTTCTGTACAGTCGAATTCATAAATATGTGTACACTTTAGTACCTTGTCTATTTAATGTCATGTGTAAACTGCCATATATGAATTGTCACAGCGATAAAAGTGACAAGGTTCTAAAGGGTACACATATTTATGAACTCTACTATACTAGATTTAACTTTTTTTTTTCATACTAGTGAAAAGATTAGCAGTAACTCGAGTACGAACATTTCAATCCGACGTCATGTTTTCCATTCGCCTTTACCATTCGAAAACGTGATCTGAACCTGTCCGTAGCACGAACCATATTTTACGTACTTCTCCATGACGATACCTGACACCTTCTGTCCTGGAGAAAGTGAGTGTGACCACACGAAATTGAATTAAGGTTTGTTTAATATAAGCAAAGTAGGAGCGTGAATATATCTATACTTAATACGCAAACGTTTTTTGCATTCGATAAAAATAGTTTACCGGATATCAGGTTAACTTAAGTTGCCGAAATCTACAACGAATACCTTTATTAAGTCATATAGCCAACGATTGTTGACAATCAAGCAGTCTTGTTCTGATCTATAAACATGTCATTCGATTACGGTAATAGTTCTTGATCCAATTCGGAAACAATAACCGTGTTTGCCCTGTTGTACGAAACCGGCTGATTCTGTTATCCCATCCAATATTCTTCCACTTTTTCCACTTACAGTCACCTTCGACGGTGCTACCCTAATATAAACCTACGGGCCTGGTATGGTTGCGTTTATCGCGTGATAAAATGTGGATAAAGCATCCGTTACTCTCGCATACGTGTCAAAAGGTGACGGATGTTTTATCCACATTTTGTCACGCGATTAACACAGCCATATTAGGCCCCCTGAAAGATATTATTTATTATAAAAATAAGTAATTTTTCATGGTATGGTATTCATTCTTGAAAATGCTATTATTATGATTTAGTGAAATCGCACCATAACAAATAACTGACTTTTTTTTTTTTTAAGCATTTTTGTTTTTTCGCGTTTATAATAGCTGGTTAAAAATTAGACTACCAGTGTTTCTCGGTTTTTTTTATTTAACTTAAATTCGTCGTTAATAATTTATTAAAGAAATAGTCATTAAAAAGACCGTATATACAAAGTTAGGAATACTGATGTCGTGATCTTAGCATATATAAAATAAAAAAGTAACATTAAACAGAAACAGAACTGACTGTCATGTCATGTCACTTGTCAACCATAACAACTGTAACAACATAAATTCGTCGACTTTGGGCAGGTTGTGGCATTTGCGGCTCTTTCATTTTAAATAGCGTACCTATATCAAAACAATAGTATTACGAGAATCGAAAGCGTGTCGTTAGAATCAAATAATCCGTCTGACAGATGAAAAATTTTCAATTCCTATGGTAATAAATGGACTAAGGGCACTATAAGTGTACCATTCTCTATCCAACTTTTTTTACTGTTTTCCTAAATATAAAAAAACTACTGCATAAAAAAATCCAAAAATATTTTTACTGTAATCAGCAGTGTAAAATCTACAAACGGTATTTTATTTTACTACCTTAGCACATATTAATTGTTGTCAATTAAGAAATAGCCTATATCCATCCGGCATAATGTTTCTTTTAAATGGTGAATGAATTTTTCGAATAGGTTTCGTGATTCCCGAGATTACCTGTCGTATACATACAAACTCACAAAGTACGCACTTTATTTGTATAATATAATATTAGCATAGATAAGATGCGATTAATAACAGAACATTTATTTGACGTTGCTTAATCGAGATAATAAACATCATGACAAATTTATGGCCACCAGACTCTCGATTCATCATCTCTGTCAGATAAAAAAATTAAGTAACTATGTATACATACCTACAATAAACGTCGTAAACATGACGTGTAAGTTTTACGTCTGTCTTATCCGACTTTTCATAAGTTTTCTGAAAGAACCTGGTATACAGTTTAGTTTCGATTTTATGTAGTTTTTTTATGTTTTATGTTTTATAAAAAATATTTGCGATTCTTTCATATTGACCTAATCTTAAATTTAGCTCAAGGCTTACACCGTGTAGGTACTAGGAACAAGACGACGATATGCATCCTATTATTGATAAAAATAGGTACCTAGAGGTACATAAAAACATTGAATACAACCCAAATTCTCAAATTTGTTCCTGAGTCTTGGATGTTTTTTTAGTGTTTTTATAGTGTGTATTTTAGTGTTTGGCAGGCTTACTTACTTCAGCCAAATAAGACAGAACGCCAATGTCGTGCCGTATAAGCGGCTGCACACGTAAAGTTCGGACCGCGCGAAACGCCACGCGCCATTCCAATCTGCGCTCCGAACCGTACGTGTAAATGCAACTGTCATAGTAAAATAGTAAAAAATGTACGGTTCGGAGCGAACCGTGGAAAGGCGCGTGGCGTTTCCCGCGATCCAAACTTTACTTGTAAAGGCCGCTATTAAGAGGTTAAAAAGCCGACAGACAACAGTCGTCAGCTCTTAAGTTAAATGAAATGATGATGCTATCACAAAAATATTAAGCAAATCTGTGGGTTGGAACCTAGGTAGCTTCGTCACGAATTTTTCCAAAAATAAGCTCTAATGTAGTTATAATTTCAGTAAACGGCGACCTATATTCCCCGATCAACCGCAATTCCCAAGCACAATTAGCAAATGCCCCGTAGAAAAAGCCTTTGTAATAATATTATTATAGAGTGGTTCCATTAATAAATATGCAATATGATAATAGAGACATCCTCAAAGGAGTGGCGTATTATGTGGGGCTAGTTACGAGCGGTAGCGGGTGAACGAGCGGAGCGGATACTATACCAATTTAACCTGGTTGAGTGGCCTGCCGTGAGGTCACCAAATGGTTCCAGAGGAAGATCAGCGCTGGTTTTACAACCAGCGACATGCTGAGCTGAGACCGTTTCACGTCATCTGGCATTAGGTCAGCCACATATTTTTGTCTCTTTTGTCAAGTTAGTTGTTATTGTCCTTTCGTTAGATGTCGGATTCTTTTTTTCTTCCATTCTTTCTTTTTAAACGTGTCTGACATGTTTGAGCGTATAATATCACGATCAATTGAAAAATGCTTTTTATGTTGGATGTTCTAGAATGTAGTCCTTTTCTTACCATTTCCACTTTCTTCAACTACTTACCGTTTCAATGAAACAATATCGATAAAGCACATAAAGATAAATGACAGAGATTTATGGTATTCCATTAAATATAATATAAATACTGCGTCGTTGCCTGAAAAAAGGTTTTGAATTGATATAAATAATAAATAACTATGATAAAGACAAAATCGGCTGAAAACACTTACAATCAAACCATCTGTTCAGGTAATTCGCAGAATCTTCTCGAACTCTCTGATACAAAACCAATACAGGGAAAAGCTCTTAACATTCCCGAATCAAGGGTATTTGCATGAAATATTCGTCACAGCGGAACTCGATACAACACTCCAGGTGAGAGGGCTCGACATCGGCGGTGATCGTCCGTGATCGGGTTGTCTTTATCTATCAAGTCATGTTCTGAAAAAAAAAAATTGTCAACAATTTAAAAGATTCCTAGTATGTATAAATATATAATTAAATTGAACGAAGCAAAATGGTTTTTTATAGTATTAGGAAGTGTAGTATTGTATAGTGTTAATTGGGTTCACTAATGTTTAACCAAATCATCATTTGACAAACTTTATCATTTTACAAATTTTCAATTCGCAAAGCCACATATTTTTAATTTTTTTGTGGTCATTAATCTAACCTAACCTATTTAATAAGCCCATGTAACCTAAGTAATATTTAATTACATTTTTGCGAAATGAAACTTTGTCAAATGATGATTTGGTAAAAAGTCAGGATACCGTTAATTTGGTCTATGCTTTGCCCGCTTTGCCCAAAGGTTTACGGCATTAAGTTTAACTCTTTTTTTTTCATTGTCTGTCTGTGGCATCGTAGGTTCCAAACTGATTGGCCGATTTGGATGCGGTTTTATTTTAAAGAAAGCATGTTTAATCGAGATGGTTCTTAGCCAGGTTTCATGAAAATTTGCGCCGTCTAAGAGATACCAGTTCTAAAAGAAGTTGCCATTATATAATGGTTGGGGCCTTTTAATTAGCTTGACGACGCGCTGGCCTAGTTTGTAGTGACCCTGCCTACGAAGGTAGCGGTCCTGGGTTCAAATCCCGGTAAGGGCAGATATTTGTGTGATGAGTGCGAATATTTGTCCCCGAAGCCATGGATGTTTTCTATGTATTTAAGTATATATTTCTCTATATAAGAATTTATATCGTTGTCTACCCATAGTACAAGCCTAGAGCTTAGTTTGGGACTATGTCACTTAGTGTGACATTGTCCCCTGATATTTATTTATTTTATTGCAAGTTTATAACTTGCGCCATACTCCCCCGCGTCCACTGAGGCTGTCACGAAATTAATGTAATCGACCGACTACCACTTCATATACCTAAATGATGCCCTAGAATATTACTTGTCCCCAGAATTGCTCGGTTAACAATACGTTTAAGCGCAGCTGTTGGGAATTACCGCTGGATCTGAATTTGGGTATATTAGCTAATAAAGAACACGCCTTGGGGATTCACTCGGTAAAGCATTATTGCTTTTGACTCGTTATCGTATTGTCAACGTTACGATAGTGCTTATTTACTTGACAGCAATGGCCGTTGAGTTAAAAACAATACGATAACACGTCAAAGATTACGATTTCAATTGTATTTCTAAATACCTAAATAGCGAATAGCGATTACTTTTTAAGGGTTCCGTACCCAATGGGTCAAAACGGGACCCTATTACTAAGATGTATTTATGTTGCCGCTATAACAACAAATACTAAAAATATAATTAAATAAATATTTAAGGGGGGTCCCATACAACGAACGTGATTTTAGCCGTTTATTACTCATATTAATAACGGCAACAGGTAGACGCTTGAAATATTCACAGAATATTTAGTTGTTTATTCATTTTAAAAATAAATAATTAAATTAAAATAAAATAAATATTTAAGGGGGCTCCCAAACATCAAAAAAGTGTTTTTTATAGATAATGGTACGGAACCCCACGTGCGCGAGCCCGACTCGCACTTTTTGTTTGTGTGAGAGGTCTATTATGGTCGAGTTTATCGACGTGGATCAAACATCTGTCACTTTCTGACCAGTATGTAAGTGCGAGCGTGACGAATGCTATATCCACCGCGATTAAAGCGACCATAATACCCTGAGCGAGAAAATATATGTGCAAGCCTGGAGCTTACCCCCATCAGCGATTCTAACATCATGACCATGGCCGCCGTAAAGTTAGCCAGGAGTTAGTCGGTCTGTAGTGATATTACATTATTCAGCGAGGTCGGCTGCGGGCACTTTAATTAGTTAGGCCCACGGTGACGCGACATGTTGAGGGACCCCGGGTCAGGTAGAGGAGAAAGAAACAGTAGATCCATCGTTAGTTCTCCGTCGCGTAAGATAAAAAATGTTAGACTGCCTGTCCACTGGAGCGGAGAGAGGCAGCGGAGCGGTGAGCTAGGAGAAAATCCACCAATAGGAGAGCTGCGCTGAGCGAGGCTAGGAAAATAAAGTATTCCTATTGGTGGATCTTTTCCTCGCTCACCGCTCCGCTGCCTCTCTCTGCTCCAGTGGACAGACAGCCTTAGTCGCCAACCAAATTTTAGTCAAGGAAAGCTATCTCAGTTAATGTCATAGTTAATACAGATTGATTGTATACAAATTGTTATCGAGAAGAAAAGAACAAAGAATAGTGTTTTCAATCCACGACGGGTTTCCCCTTGAGCCAAATTAACGTTGTATGGTTGCGCCAATGTATGAAAAATTAAAGGGACGGCGTGGATAAAAAAATAAAATAGTATGATAATTTAAAAGACGTAGTAGTAATAGCGTAGGCAATATTTTTATAAAGTGATAAATGTATAATGATATTTTGTACCCACAATTCTTACAACTTGATCCAGGACTTGGAGGTCTAACAGCCAAACTCAGTCAGTTAACGAACGATTTAGTCGTTCCTTACCCCCTTACTAATAAACGTTGAGTAACGGTGGTATAGCTATACAATGTTTTGTCCTTATCTGTCAAATTCAAATGTCACAATGACAGATAAGGACAAAACACTGTATAGCTATACCACCGTTACTCAACGTTTATTAGTAAGGGGGTGAGTGTCGATTTTTCTAACAAACGTTTGAAAAAGGAACAAGTGACTCTTAGATGACTCTGAGTACGGTGGTTAGTTAACTTAAGGGTTTTTCCACTCTGTACCCGCTGTACCTTATCCACTGCGGTGTGATAAATAGGCGTGTTTGGGTAAACTTTACGGCTCAGCAATAAGGGCGAATTATTCAGTTACAGCGGCCGACAGGTGAGCAATGCTCAGTGCCGACGGTTCCCATTAGCCATTAGACCGCCTGGATTAATGCCCTTTTAAAGGTCAGGGGAGTTACCATGACATACTAAAGCAGTTATTTAGGTTGAGAGAAAGGGACAATGCTTTATGATTGCTGTAGCTTTGTCCCTTTCTTTCAACCTAAACAGAACTGCTTTAGTATGGTAACCCTCCAGGTACCTACATGACCAAAGTAAACTAGGTACTATGTAAATGAATGACTTCGCTTGGCAATTATGCATCTCGAGCAGAGTTATAAACGAGAAATCTCCATTTCTAGTATAAAGTCTGGATATGCTGACGTATAATAATGTCTCGTCTAGCTTAGTCTTTTCTCTTTTATGAGATGAGGTAAATCTGACAATTATGCGTCTCGGCGTCTTGCTAAAAACTAGATTGCTTCACTTTATTTTATGGGTTTTAGTTGCATTTTTGACCAAAAAAGTACGACACCAGTTCTGTTAACGCACTCACTGCCAGGGGGCGTGGCCTAGGAACAAACTTGTATGCCAGTGAACGCATATATGCGTCGGTGGCAGTGAATGCGTTAAGTCATGTCAACGAGTGTCAATTAATTTATTAAGTAATGATTTTTCAAACACCAGATAGTATTTTTTTTAACAATTTTTGTTGTCCTAGGAAAGTAGTACTATAGTCTGTTATTTTTATCGAATGGAAAAGTTTACACTGCATAAAAACCTCAACATACGTAAATAATCGCAACCTCACAAATTACTCTTAGTCTCACGGTTGTACCTGTCACGGGAACACTGTCGCACGTCGGAGCAGAACGTTTCTCACCATTACCTCCCCTTATGTACTGCTGCTCTGAGGAAATGGGCGCATTTGTATTAGACTTCTTTTGAAAAGTTCCATTTTCTTTCCATCCCAACCACTTCGATAGATAGCAGTGTATCGTTTCATGCGGAACTTTCACGCGCACAACAATTTTGTGAAACCTGCTTATTGTTGCCATATTTCCGCCACTTTAGGACCTTAAACAGATGAACATACTCTTTTCTCAGGGGCCGACAACGCATCTGCGATTCCTCTCCTAAAGTTACAGGTGTGCATGGGTGACGGTGATCAGTTCCCTCTCGCTCGTTTGCCACGACAAGCGAATTTTTTTTTTTATCTACACACATATCATAAGTCCTCTATTATGCGTTCAAAACCCGTAGGAAATGACCAGCATTACCTGTGGTAGTAGGTGATAGCGATGACAGCTGTTAATTTTCGAAGATGTTCCAAATTTGATTCTCATTACTTTACAATATTCGATAACGTAATTTCAAAATTACGTTACAGCTGTCATCGCTGTCACCTACCTACCACAGATGCTGGTCATTTGCCTTTCGGCTTCTGAACCCATCTTAGAGTACTTATAATATGTGTGTAGATAACGCGAACGCGAATCTGCGTTATTAGCATTATGCAACCGTCATGTAAACTACTATAATTCAGAAGTGCCCTTTCTCTAACAAAAGCTGAGTACGACTCAGTGCTCCAAATGTTCCCGTAAATCTCTAAAGGGCCGAATTAGGCTATTTGTTTATTTTGCTGCCGCCGCGGTTACGTTGACGACATGATTGTTACGGGCGGGTAATTTATTTCCAAGTTTTCAGATGAGTCGTGGGTGTACATTTTGTGGAGTAAGGGACATTTGTTTTGATTGATTAAGTCTTTGTTTTAAGCACAGTAAATAAATCAGGCGCGGCGGCTGAGTTGGCCGAAACCATGAAGAAGAATAAGTATAAGGGTCTCGGCGCAGAATATCACTTTGTTCCTTTCGGCGTCGAGACCTTTGGTCCGTTGGGACCCAGTGCTATTAGCCTTTTTAAGGACATTTCAAAAAGGCTAATAGAAACAACTGGAGACCACGGAGCTGGCAGCTTCCTCGGCCAACGCATAAGTATTGCTATGCAACGAGGAAATGCTGCTAGCGTCTGTGGTACTTTGCCACGGGGGCCCTTTATTTTCTAGCTTTTATTTAGTTTTAATTTTATAGTTTTTAGCTTAGCTATATTTAGGTTTATTTTAGGTTTAATTAATTAATTAAATTTTGTTTCATTTACCATAATTTTAGTTTTAATTTTTAATTGTTACTTTGTATTATATTTTATTTATCATCTTTATTTATATGTCTTGAGCTAGTTGAGCTAAAAAGTCGGGATAATCAACCGATTTCTTTATCTATATGTTGAGCGTATCTTCACATGAATTGTAATATCGCTTAGATAATGTTCGGTTATGTCTTAACACTTTAATTGCCAAGGTCTCTGATTTTCATACAAAATGGACACGCCTAGCGAGTTGGCGGCAATGAAAGTGTTAAGAGGCCACGTAAGATATAAAAGATTCTCACAGTCTCCGTACTCATATTTTTGTCAGTATTAACCACTTCCTACTTACAAGGCTACAAGTGGCAAAGATTTATGATTAGAATAATGCCTAAACTATATTACTACTAGTTTTCGGTAGTTCGATAATGTTGCTGTGTTTATCTCTTTAACATTTAAAATTTAAATGGAATAAATACTTAAATTCCACAAGCAGTCCACGTCCTTGAATAGAACATAGGGGTACAATACTATCGTTCTGGAAAATGTAATAGTTACCGAAGAAGTGACGTTAAATGAGTTTATTTTAATAACATTTTACAAAGACAAAAACCTAAGTGACAAATTCGCACCGATATAAAAATCAATTTCTGCGATAGTCTACCAAAAATGACTTTACCAATAGAACCTTAACATATCTTAGAGTCGACAATTGATAAAGGACAGTCGACCCTAAATATATGCCTCAAGCTGTGCCCAAGACCTAGACCTCTAATATGAATATCAAAAATCACTTTACTTCTTTCGTAATTTTCTTTCCCCGAGACGCTCACGTCTTCGCAAATGAGAAAATAACAGCGTCGATACGTTTAGTTTTATGCACGCCTACTTAACCATATTCATTGAAAGGAAATTGAGGTACACCTAAGAAAACACGCATTAAAAAGTATTTTAAAAATATCATAGTCGCTGTCTGCTTTCAGATTAACGAGTACAAGCTCGGTAGTTATACGTTAAAGCTATTCTTAAATACAGCGCAGATCCTGTTGCCGCCTTTGAACTCTATCATCTCATCAATTCTTAATCACTATTATCATCGGGTGTACATGTACATATATATTCCAAATTATATCCGATTCCAATAATTTGAACTGGTTCCTTATTACATAAATAAAGTGATCAAACTAATAAAGAAAAAACCCATGTACATACAAACATAAATTTGAAAAGGGGAACAAAAAGGGACTACAATAAAAGAAGTAAATACTAGCTTGAAAAGGTAGATAATGGATTACACTAGAGACTGGTATTTACACCATTTCACTGTAAACATGTCAAAACGTATGTATGGCACTAGCAGGAAAGAACCCGCGCGTCATCGGTCCCACCTACTACGAGCGTCTACCCGCCGAACTCAAATGCGAACCATCTGACGAAATGTTTAGGCGCCGGCTTAGGAATCTTTTGTTGGATAACCCAGTTTATTCGGTGAATGAGTATATGAACTTGACTTATAAATAATATTGCCTTTTAAATTCTTAATGTACTCTGTATTTGTGTTGAGTTTTACTTTTTTACTATAATTATTTAACTATATTGCTGACGACCTCAATGTAACTGCATATAATTTGACATGTCATGTAATTTATACTGTGTTATATTGAGTATTAAAATCTGAATCTGAATCTGAATCTGAATCTAATGTTCCAATCAAGGAAGGCGAGGAATGCAATAATAGTCAGTGTTACGCAATAACGTGGTAACTCGTCTTGAATTTGCAATTAAATCCCAACCTATTCTGCCCTACTAAGCATAATGGCGATATCTCAGAAAAAACATCTGTAGAAATTGCAACCTAGTTACAAACAGAAGAGAGTTGAATCTGCTTTGGCTATGGAATTTAGTTATTGCATTTTTGCTTAGGAGGGCAGTATTATGCTCGACGTTGATACGAAATTGTATTGCTGTAATCTTGTAACATGTTATTACTTGCGTTACTGTACTCTTACCTACTTTTCTTTACTTACTCTTAAGAGTAAATATATTTTTTGCATAAAAAACCCTTTCGCTAGTATTTCTGGCGGCGCTTCTTCTCCTCAGTGCATTCTCTGCAATGATTTTATGCGATTTAGTGTTTTGAACATTATCGAAATATATCATATACAAAAAATGCTGTGGGGTTTTTAGAGCTTGCTTTTTAATTATTTACAGTGTTTTTCACACAACAAATACGTGATATTATTCAGTTTTAATATATTAATTACTATTTCATTTCAAAATATTTTACCTCGCTCCATACTAACACCTAATAAAGTTAGTAATAAATCCTTTTTAAAGAACAGTAAAATACCTATAATAACTCTTGCGAAGCTAGAAAAAGCTCTTAGGATTAATAAAGCAGTATTTCAACGTTGGTGGATTAAGGTCTATGATTCATACTTTTCATATCTTATCATTATTATAAAAAGGGTATTTTATTTAGGACTAGAGGCTGTTTTATAAGCTGTTAGGTTTTATAGCCTTATATATTTGTCACTGCTTAGAACTTGTTAGGCTTTGACGGCTCATAATACAGCCTCTAAACTTTAAATAATAAGTTCCATTTAGTGTTTAGTGTTGCGATACGAATGAGACAGCCGTTCTTGACTTGTATGTTTTCTTTTTATTTATTTTTTTATTTATGTTAATCGTTGTCTTGTACTCATATTAAACGCCTAGGGCTTAGTTTGAGACTAAGTCAATTTGTATGAGATTATTAAGAGAAGAGATATTTTTACATATACAATCATCAAAAATGTCTTTGGATAAAAAATATACCTACTCTATTTTGATATTTTGCATTGTACTGCGTTGCGACACTTTGTAGAATATAAAATTAATCTGAAGACGTGTGTTTATCCCTGGACATGTTTGAAGTGTGTGCAAGGCTGAATAGATTTACTTATATTTGGTTGTTTACGACAGCCGTAAAACTTGTTGTAGACGTAAATATGTACTACACGGGAATACGGGCAGACCACGTGAGACGTTCCATGTTTAAATACATACGTAATCTCTTAGGGGAGAGACATTCTGGTATAACCGGCCAGAACGTCTTTCAACAGGACTTTAACATCGTAAAAATAGAGTCGAAAAGGAATTTTTGGTTGGTTAAATAAGGAAATGTCACGCCTGGCGCGTTCTTTCCGTGACAGCTTCGAGTCATAGACTTGATATGCGTTGTTACCTCTTACATACATTATTTGTGCAGTGAATTTTTTGGAGAGTTTTGCTCTGAGGAAATAAAGCATTGTTACCCGACTGCCGAAGGAGGAGGTTAATGTGTTTCAAAGCCTATGTATGTTTGTTCCTTTGTGTCACAATAAAAACTAAACCCGTTGTCCGATGTTGATGATTCTTATGTCAATCGATTTGTCTTAATCTGGTGAGTGTCACTGAAGATATGTCAGAAATCAAAAGACAATATGGCGACAACCAGACGCCATATTGTGCAGTTAAAAATAAAAAAGTCGACCAAGTATGACAAGTGGGGTATCATTGAATAGGGATTTAAAAATCATCTTTAGGTTTCTATCATCGTTTTTCATTTTGATTGATCATTTAAGATTTATAATTTAGTTAGCAACAGTCGGGTTTTGAAAGCTTGCTTTTTGTTAAAGTTATGTTTCTTACGAATATTTTTTATGGCTTTAAGAGGGTAGAACACAGTTCACGTTATGGTACGTGCGCTCTATGACCCGTAGAGAGATCATAGACAATTGCTTTTTTAAGACTGCACATCCGTTGCCAACTTTGAGGAATAAGATGCAAATTTAATGTATGTAAACTATTTATTGTGCAAACAAAAGAGATAACAAATAAAAAACAGACAAAAATATAACAGGGATGTACAAAGGTGAACTTACACCTTTAAGGGATCTCTTATAGTTAACCTTTGAGCGATTGAGAGATAATTAATGACAACAATTTTAATTTCGCTAGTGTATACATTTCGGCTGTTCCAATAACTCATTTCGCCACCTTAATACGACTATGATACTATTATTATTGTTATGAAAAGAATTCAGTGAGTATGAAATTATTCTTGTTCTTGAAAGCTGGTCCTCGTGGGTATTTGTAGAAGTTTGCGGCCGCGGGCCAAAGCGGCCAACTTAGAACTTTGTTGTTTTCCAAAATATATTTAGTTTGCGGGTTTTTTATATTCACGTGTCTAGCTTCATGGGTTTTAAGCTGCAATACTCGTTTTAAGTCTGCTCTTCTTTATTATTTCTTTGGGAGCCAGTGCAATTAGAAATTGATAGGAATATCGAAAAAGTTACTTGGTTAGAAAATGTAATTGCAGTCAGATAAATATTTGTATTTCAAAACGCTCATAAGTGCTGTTTAATATATGTAGTAGATGTTCTTAGTTTAGTTTAAAAAAGTCACACCACTGCAAATTTACTCCACAAGTACTATATTTATTTTAAAAACTTTGAATAGTTATGTCAATTTTGAAAAATCTCTGAATATTTTATTTTTTTGTTCTTTTACACAAAATCTGCCGAGCTTCCTACCATTTGACCGGTATTGTCCAGCTTTTGTGCGTATAATATCATACTTAAACTTAAAAGCACATCAGATTCCATTTACCTTCCTGTGTAGTGGAAGTAGGCCGTATGTAAAGCTCTCGGACTACCTGCCACTCACAACTTTCCACATTCATACCGTCCACAATGAGCTTTGAGCTTAAAGCTCGACCTATTTTAAACTCCTGATTTGAGCACACGTGCTATGCCAAATGAAAGTTTAAGCTGGCTTATGTTTTCATATCACTACTAATATAAAATTGGGTCCGTCCACTTTTGCGTTTGAAAGCTCTCATCTCCAAAGAGACTTGAATTGGTATTTTATTTACGAATAATGTAATGTCCCTGGTGATGGCACTTTCAACTAATAGTATTGGCTTAATTACGGTCTTACATCGCTCCCATAACAAATAATGACTGAAAGAAACGTAATTAAAATGGGAACTTATATGAAACTAATAATATTTCTTGTAAGCAATGCATACCTGCATGTTGGACTTTGGATTTGAGTTATGCAGATTTTATAACGGATCACTATTATGAAACGGTTAAATAAAATTTTGAATTAAGCTCAATATACGATTAATTATGGGCTCCTCGAAGAATGTTGAACATCAGTTTTTATTACATACTAAATCTTCTAAGCTAGGTTATTTTGTGTATAATTTGTAGATATATCTGTGCTGTATATTACCTGAGCTTAAGCTGTCTATAGCCCAATAAATTAATATATTTTGCCTTGCAAAACGTCGGGTATCCATCATTCTTAAAATAGGCAACGAGTATTGTTTCCTGATTCCTGAATGTATTCAATGAACATATATTTATTTTCTCCATTTCATTATGCTTGTCGTTTTCTTAAGAATACGGGCCTAAAACTTAGTTTGCTCTGTACGGGTGGCACAAGTTGTATTTTTTCGCTTGTCGCTCAATGGGTCTTTATCGTTACTGACTAGATAGAAAGGGAGATCCGAGCAACAAACAAGTCGCGAACAACATGTGCTAGCCATTCTGATCTCTATAAATGAGGTGAGTCTGTTGTTTATGTCATTATTTCTGACACATAAACGGGTCATATACGGCGGCGATAATCGTTTAACTGGACACCTTGATGTTAATATAATAAAACTCATAAAGTCCCCGCATTCCATTTGATTGGTTACATGACATTTCGCACAATGAAATAAAAATAAAAATTCGATTGGCTTGGCGTTTGATTAATTGATATTTGTTTCTGATTGGCGTTAATAAAAGTCATCCGCTTATGTTATCTAGTCATCCATTTACTAAGCGCCAAAAATGAAGCGTGGGAGTTTTATTTGCTTACTTTTGCATTTTTTTCAACTACAACGGTATATGTAGATCTACTTGTAGTGTGTATTTTTTATTTAATTGCAGTACTTTGTAATTCCAGACAAGATAGATGGAATTGACAGTCAAATTAGTGGATTGGTACTTAAAGAGATTTCAACAATGCTTAAACAGCTCGATGTAAGTAATGGATTAGGGGCTGTTTTATATATGCATAATATTTCCGCAGCGTTATATAAACATCATTGGACATTGTATGAAAGTAAAGGTTGTTCAATTGCATGGATTACACATTCGTTGCCCAGCCCTTGGAATCCTATACGAATTAGACATGATATGGCGTCAGGACGAATGTGCACACGCAAAACTAGCGTATGACTATGAAATCTGATTGTGCAAGTAAACTTACAGCATAGTAGGTATAGTACGGAAAGTGAATGATTTATGGCCCGAGTCGTGACTATTCTCTAGAATCTTAAGTTTTAAGTAATTACTACCTTGGTAATTACAATACTTAGGTACATACAGCAATAACGAGATAAAAGAGAGATAGTTATTTAATACTCTGTAAGAGTTTTTTTATGATCCATAACATCTCCCAAAACGAAATCTACACTAACCTTCACGCCGATATAAAAAAAGGTAAGTATTAAATTATTTTCCTCCTACACATATACTGTAAAAATAAAGCGATACGTTTATTTTCCTTTATTTTCTATAAAAATACTCACAGTTCAGTAACACGGAAAAGGTCAGCAGATACCCCGCATTCCACAAACTTTATGTCCTGTAAGATATAGTTCTTGTGGCTACAAACGCGGCCGTCAACACCTCTTATAACTACACGAGAACGTCCATTTTTGAACAACCCACACGTATTTACGAGATCCTAAAAGTATATGTGAAGGCGGCAGTTATGGAAGAAAGTATCATAGACTTTCTCGACGGTAGATACTGGTTTAACTCCGTACATTGCGCGTTTCGCTGAGTTCTTTTGATGTGTAAATTTGAGAGCCGCGTAGTGGACTATGTGAGAGACAACTCTTCCTTTGAGACCGTAAATGCATGGTGGATGCCGAAAGTACGCTACGGATTGCATTTTTATCGCCATATTTTCTGGGTGAAACATATTCTTTTAGTCTTTGTTGCGAGTCTTTTGACTATAGATATGAAGGATTTGTCTGGGATAGAGCGAATCTAACAGGTAAAAAATTGTGTTTTTAACTAAGTATTGCAATCAAATTATAACGGGGCCTAAGAATTGTGTTGTTAGCTTTAATGATAATAACCAAGAAAATTAACATTGTAATTCTCTCTTTACCTTAAGTGACGACAGACTACTACTTGTCTGCTATATTTCCTCTCATATTTTACAATATCAAAGTGAATTTTAAACGAGGACTTGCTAATAACGATGAAAAGGACGCTGAAACAGCACTTACCCGACGTATGTTACTTACTATATATGCTTTCCACCAAAATCTAAATGCTTAGATTAATAAGTTTGTGTTTAAAAATGTATTTTTGGGACAATTTTTTGTTGCCGTCTGTACTTTTTTTGCACAGTCAGAGTCTAAACTCCTCCAAGATCCTGTTGCTATCTTCCAATTCCATCAGATCAAGTTTGATCTTTGGGCTTACATTTGTATTCCACATGTTTCCGAGTTTATATGGGTACCTATAGCAGAAACTAGTTGAAAATTTACTAACAACTTGTAGACCGTTGTACACCTACTGATAAAAAACATGTTAAGTAAAAGAAAAACTTGGTAATTTAAGCGAAAACTTCCAACAAATCCCAACTCTTCGTCGTTAGAAATTAAAAGCATCCGCGAAATTAGTTTTCTTCAAGAGTCTGTCAAAGTTTGACGAATGATCGGTTCAATCGGAATCCAGAATATTCCAATGGAGAACTTTTAGGAGGCGGTCGACTAGGGCTGTCACATGGCTGTCTGAATTGTTCATGTTCAGGGCCTCTATTATACTTGGGTAAAACCATATTGCCTTTTGCCTTTGACGTGTTATCGTGTTGTCAACATTACGATAGCTCTTATTTCTTGACAGTAATGGCAGCCGAGTTAAAAATAGTACCATAACACGTCCACAGCAATATTTTTTGAATGTTTTGAATAGAACTCCAGTGTTAGTGCTGTCAGCGGGTAATAACGTGGAAGTTATATGTAGGTAGCTAAGTTGTGATAATGTTTAATGTTCCTCTCAAAAGGCACTATGTAATAAGTATTTCGTAATTTCTTAAGAACAATTATTCACGCAATTTAGCAGAGGGACGTACTGCTTTTCGTGTATTCATTGCTGATTGGTAAACTTAAATAATACTGTCAAGAGACAGTTATTTTATAGATAACTTAACGTTAATCCCAACGGACTCAGTACTTGTACAGAGGAGAAAACTTTCCCCTGAAACAGGACACTTCACAAGCTAAAAAAAGTTACTTAACCATGGAGATTAAACCAATTTCTAACACACTGTGAGGCTAGACAAGTTGCTTAACGCTAACGTAAACGATTTTCGAAAACGGACAAAATGTATGGAATTGATGTAGGCGCTCGACGCAACCCTCTGACAGCTTACGTCAATCCTATAACATACACTTTGGATAACGATAACGAACACCGAATTCAATTTTCCTCTAGCCTCTAGTATAACCAAGCAACCCTAATGCGGATGAAAGTTTTCAATTTTAAGTGGAGAATCTTTAAAACCGTGCTGTTTCCAGTTCAGCCCTTATCAGATATTCTATCCGCGATTCCGCTTTTACGTACTAAAGAGGTTTATTTCAATGTTATGTTGTCAATGGTAGAAATGTATTCAGCGGATTACGTTATTCTCGTTTGAATTTCATGCATTCAGATTTCCAGCTAGATCGGGAAACGGTATAAATTTTTTTATGCAAAAATACTTGAACATTTATAAATGCTTTTCTGTTTACATTTTTCTTTTCTGTTTTATTCCTTTTGTTTTGTTTAAATAGTGATTAACTTTATTTGATACGCGTTAGTTTCTATTTTGGAGTATTTTAACCATATTTTAACGTTGCGTTTTGCCTAGTTGATAGTAACCCAGGGGGTCTATTATTTGTGGCTTTCCATCACAAAAGGGTCCTTATGGCAGTTTCTAGTTACGGAGATATTGACGATGTTGTAAAAATCATTAAAAATATATATTTTTTGTTTTATACGAAATAGTAAAATAAAGGGATAGACGTCTATTCGTAGCTTGGTTTCACTCGTGTATGTTAAATATTTCTAAAGTGAAATTGGGTACAAAGTTTAGTAGAAAAGGGTCCTTATGGCAGAGCACATTCAAGAATGATATATCTGGTGATAAATTTACTTGCAATATTTGCTTAAGTTATATTGGTCCACTTACAAAACGTGCCTAATAACAAAAAATACCCAACTTAGGTAAATCCTGTCAAATATCTTACGAGCTATAAAATATGACAAATGAATAGGTAGGTCTGATAGATTAACTACAAAACGTAAAAACTTACATGTAGCTACAGGAACCAAATACGAAATGGTGTTTATTTTTGCAAAAAAAGGAAATCAGAACAAACTAAATAATCAACAAAAATGATTTTTGAGACAGGTACTCTTTATAAAACAAGATTTTAAGTAAACTTGTAAAAATATTTTTTCTTGGGTATTCTGTTTTAATATAAGATTAATAATAGATAATGTTACTATCGTGATATTACTATACTACTGTAATTATCAGCAATTATCTGTAATTCCCTAATGTATGGGCGTGAATTTGTGATTTTAATGTAACTCAAATCGTTTGTAACTATAGAAATAAGACTTATAGAGTAACAATGACACTTGCGTAGATTGATCGAATATAATTTAGATCTCACTACACAAAAATTGTTAATGTTACAGAGCAAGATGAAAAAAATAAAAAATATCATATTTAATTTTTTTAAAAGGATTTTGTTAACTATGTTATTTTATTTCTATCCTAAGACGTAGATTCAAATATCCCCAACTATACACTATGGTACGAATTACAACATATTAAAGAACATTCCGAAAATCTTATTTTTCTTAATTTCGTTCTTATTAGCAAGTTGCTCTAATCAAAGGCTGATTTTTCAAAGTCTAGAAGTCATATTAAAAAAACCGTAACTGAATATCAAAGAAAAACACATTGAGATACATAATCAATCATCATCTATGTAACTTCCAATGGGAACATACTTAATATGAGTTTCAAACTTCTTTTAACGATTTCTCAAAAGTGCAATTTCGGCTTGTGATTTTATTTATCATACTTAATGATAAATAAAATTTAAAAAAGTTTGGGACTTAGGGTCGTGACTCTTTCTTTATTAGATAGCCTATTTAACGCAGATTTAGGATCAATGCTTAACTCAGTATGTATCATAAGGACCCTTTAGCGTGCGACTACGTCCGCGTAGAAGTCGTGTATCGACATTCCCTGGGGAACTATCCCATTTTCCGAGATAAAAAGTAGCCTATGTGCTATTCCAGACTGTAATCTAAATCTGTGTCATTTCATCCAGATCCGTTCAGTAGTTCTGGCGTGATTGAGTAAGAGACCACCATGTATACAGTCGCATTTATAATACTTTTTAGAAGGTTACCATTTGGCTTGGTAAATTTAACGGCTCGAATGATGAGACTAATGGACAAAGTGTTTGGCCCGGAATTTGCTAATAATATATTTTACTATGTCGATGACATTATACTTATCTCTGAAATTATAAGATTCGCCTCGGCTGAATGCTTTTGGCATTTTATCACAGAACGTTTTTGTGTATAATAAATATTCTGGTTCACTTACATGTGTTACAGAAAACTTACTACTTACTTACGGGGCACTAGTATTTATTTTAAAGATTTTCTTTTACAATTTTTGGTATAAGTACCTAGATTTTAATTACGCCGAAATTTAAACGTCTTCCAAATTCGTATGCCAAATCAGAGCTTTGTAGCACTAAGAGTCTGAGTAAAACCGGGAATAGACGAACAGATGGACATGGCGAAACTATAAGGGTGTTTGACTACGGAAACCTAAAAACGGCGTAATTGATGAATTAAACATACAAAGGTACACATGGCTCTTAGATTAGCACACAGGCCAGCTGATGGTAAGATGGGACCTGTGTTGCCAACCCTAAGGACTAAGATAGAATGCTTCTACGCTAGTTTATTCATGTAAAGACGACACTATCAAAATATCCAGTGTTTTTTTTCCAGTTGGCTTTACCACTCTCTTAAAACCTCATTCCTTAAGTGATTTGCGTATTCTACAATAAGGGTATTTATTATAAAATATGAAATATGAACTACAAATGCAACTAGTATTTTAAGATACATAATTAAGTGCCGGATGAAAAGCAACCCGCTGAGTAAATAGCGAAAAAAGTCCAACTCGAGCATGAACAGAGAGCTTTTGCTAAGCGCTTTTTATAATGCCGCGCTGGTTAAGCTCTGGTTATTTTAAGTTTCTATTATTCCTCACCGAGTTAACAGGAAATTAATTAAATGTAAACGTTGCGGGTGTTTTTATTGGTCTAATGTTACTTGTTCTTTTTAAGTACGGAAGGGTTGTTTTTTTTAAGACTGATGGACAGTTGAACGTTAAAATTTAAAGTGTGACCTTTGAGAGTTCTCCAAAAATAAGCCAATATATTCTTAATGGAAAAACTCACGGTAATGGAGAAAAAGTTGCTGAATAATTTAAGTATCTATGCATATTGATAAGTATATTATTGATAAGATCAATATTGATAGGTATTGTTTGTTAATTATTGTAAGTAATTTTTTTGTGCTGTAATTTAATGTGTAGGTTAGTGTTTTAGCCTCTGTACTGTAAACTTAGATATTATTAATTAAATAAATAAATAAAATATCCAAATACATAATACGCTGGATGTAGGGACTTGAAATTCAGAGAGAGTATTCTTTGGGTACCCTCGGAGAGCACCCCATAAAAATGGATTTTTAGAAAATCTACCCCCAGCGGGAATAAATAAGGGGAGTGGCAGGAAACTAATTACGAGCCTCCTCTAGTACCTAATAAAATCATAGAAGGAAAAAAATCTGTACCTTCGAGATATGAACTTAAAAATACTATACCCTCAGAATGAGCAGTAGGTAGGACGCCTTTCGACAATCTTTACAGTTACCTAGGGTGATGGAACCAGTAATGGACAAAGCACCAATAATGAACACTTGATTCTTATTTTACAGAAGATAAGGGTTATTCATTTGTTTTGCAACAAATGAATAACAATCAATTTTGGTCCGTATACAATTTGAATTAAGAGTGAAGTGTCCATTACTGGTGCCTGTCATCTAAAAGTGTCCATCATTGGTGCCGTCACCCTATCCGTTTGAGACTTGAGTGTTCCTCCTCGCATCAATTAAAAATCATTGAACCAATGTTCAATACGATATTCACTGAAACGTTTTAATAAACGGCTGCCAGGTTTATCCCACTAAAATTATAAATGCGAAAGTTTGTGTGTGTGTTAGTTTGTTACTCCTTCACGCTGCAACGGGTGAACGAATTTGGATTTTAGATAGCTTACAAACTTGGATTTACACATAGGATACTTTTCATCCCGGAAAATAAAAAATGTTCTCGAGGGAATAAAGATTATCGAAATCCACGCGGACGAAGTCGGGAGCAGAAGCTAGTATAAAATAAAAAAATAATGTAAGGGGGGAAAAGAGGGATCAAATTTAACATGGCAAAATATTTGGCGGATAAATCTTATTACTTGAATGTTGTATAGTATAAGTAACAAATTAAACTATCCTTTTTCAGGATTTCTCATTAAATTTAAAACAATTTAGAAATTATAAAATTGGGTCAATAGCAGATTGAACCATACCGTTCTTATTAAAACAACGAGAACCCTATTATAATTGAGGTGATGTACAGGGAACTCCTCTGTTCGCGTTCGAGTTTCCTGCAGAAGTTTTCATATACTTTGGTCTATTGTTACAGATTCATGTAATCCCTTTTACGTATAGTCATTTCAATTCTTAGGATGTAGTAGCCATGCCAACATAACAATGATTCGTTACAAAAAAATAACCTGCATAATGAGAGCCTTTTAAGGCCTAATTATGTACAGTCTCATACACTACTTTATCTACACACATATCATAAGTACTCTAATGGCCTGTTGTTTGATCGGTAGTTAAACTGACTAATGGTCAAAAAACGTTACTAATGGTTAAAATCTCAAGGAAATTTTAACAATTAGTTAGTTTAACTACTGATCAAACAACAGAGCCTAGGATGGGTTCAGAAGCTAACGACTTGACGACAAAAATGGCGGCAAAACAAACTTGTGCTGTGTCAGTGTCACGAATATGAAGGATTTTTTTTAAATCATACAAACGAATAAAGTCCCTATTCTCATGTCACTCGAGATCAAATGTCGTGCGATTTATATTAAAAAAACATAATGAATTGACGTTTCGTATCAATTACTGTTTTAATATCTATGGACACTAGAATAGAGACCCTCTTTAGTAACCGTACTGCACACCTAGAGTTAAGTATGGGACTAGGTCCATTTGTGTGTCAGTGTCCCCTGATATTTATTTATTTATCTAAAACCCAGACGCACAAAAGTGTATTATTTCTAATGTCGCGTTAGGACTTTTCTGTCACTTTCTATATCGCCTAAGTATAAAGTGAGAGCACGCTCCTAATGGCGATATTAATTTTAATATAAGTTTGTGGGTATTCGTGCTATATCGTGATATAAAGCATGAGAATCACATAATACTTTTATCCATTAAGGCGTCAACGAATAGTACGGCCGGCCTTATAAGTAGCTGCACACTTTAGTGCTATGTCACTTAAACGCCATGTTTGAACTGCTGCACTAATCTGTCAAGGGCGTTAAAGCGACAAGGTACAAAAGTGTGCAGCTTATAAGGCCGATTGTAGAACACTAAAAAGATCCAAATTTTTTACTAGTAATATATCGTTTACTTTATCAGCGTTCAACTGTTCAAACACACACATATGTTTATTATACACCCTTTTAAAGAAAATTTAAACGTACAAAGGCTTTTCACGCAGCAGGAAGCTGTATGAGGCATTTACTAACCCCTTTGTACAGCTTGTACCCGTATAGAGTTCCCTGCCGTAACGTTTCCACGGTAATGGACAAATCTTGTAGCAGTCTCAGCGGACCGTCGTGCTGAGAGTAAATACAGTATTAGATTTTATTGTTGCGATGGAAGAATCTGACTATTGCCCGCTTTACGTGGGTTGGGTAACGAGCTGAGACGTTTGCGTCAGCCAATCGGGAGCGAGTGTCGAGAATATTTTTATTGAATGGGTTTTAGTCGTTGTTGTTATTAGTACTGGGCACTACTGGGCTTTGTGAATCTGAAACCTATATATTCGTAGCCCAGACATGTTAAAAGCTTATTTATCTTTATTTCGTAGTGTTATTTTATTGCTACCATAGAACTAGTATTTGTTTTATTGTTTGGTATTTTAGGAACAAACTTATATTAGATTTTTTTCGTGGCTTCTACCTTTGTAACCCTGACAATCCTTACTCCGTATTATCAATGAAAATACTTATCATAATAATAAATATCAGGGGACAATGTCACACAAATTGGCCTAGTCCCAAACTAAGCTCTTGGTTTGTACAGTCAAGGACTTTAATTGTTATGCCACTATGGAACCCTGTCATAATGACAGCGTCAAACCACATGACAGAAAATACGCTTAAATGAATGAGTAACGTTATGCGACAGGGTTCCATAGTGGCATAACAATTAAAGTACTTGACTGTACTATGGGTACTAGACAAGGATAAACGATGAGTTACGGTGGTATAGCTATACAATGTTTTGTCCTTATCCGTTAAATTCAAATGTCGCAGTGACAGATAAGGACAAAACATTGTATAGCTATACCACCGTTACTCAGGGGAATAGAATACATCTAAGACGCAGGAACAAATATTCGCGTTCATCACACAAATATCTGCTCTTACCGGGATTTGAAACCAGGACCGCTAACTTCGTAGGCAGGGTCACTACCAAATATATATGTGTCCTGTTTTACGTCAAAACTTGATTCGGAATGGTACTTTAGCAAACTATGACCCATACATAGTACTATGTAACTATAAGTACACTCAACTAAAGCCCACAATGAATTTTTCGAAAGTTTCGACTGCACATGTATTTAAAACGGAGTAGCCTTAGTTTTAAAATCGCTGCTGTTATTTCAGCCATTCGAAACGGTGCATGTTTGCGTCAACAGTAGCCGGCTCAGCTGCACCAGCGATTCTGCAGTTTCGCCCAACCGCTCGCGCTGCATAAAAATGTTTCGTTGAATCACAAGTGTAACATTTCATATAGAGTGGCATAGCGGGGTCACTGTGTCACAAACAAAAGCAAATGGGCAAATAATATTTAAAAGTAAATTTTGCTTGAAAACCTCACACATTGAACAGGGCCGAGATTCTATGTGGTAAAAACCATCGTTCTTGACGTGTTATCGTATTGTCATCGTTTTTAATAGCTCTTATTTACTTGACAGTAATGGAGGCCGAGTTAAAAACAATACCATAACAGGTCAAAGATGATATGGTTTTTACCGTCTAGAATATAGGCCGTGTAGTCCTAAACTGAGTTCTATCCTCGTGCTCTATATATTCCTACTATACAACGATAATGGGTAATATCTCATGGTTTAGCTGGAGTCAAGCGATATTCTTCTTTCAAATTGTCATCTTCGGGAATTCGTTGGCAACCCGAGTGGCGCTCGGTTTCCCAGGTGTAGGGAGAAATAAACAGAAATCTTCCAAGACTCAGGAACAAATACACGCGCTAATCAACAAATATTTGCTCTTACCGAGGATACGGGGGAGTAAGCATAAATGATTAGATGACATTGCAACCAACATTCCCTTTATACAAGCTTTACAAGCTTTTATTTCATTTCACGTGATTCATGGTTGCCAGTATTGTTTAGTTTAAATCTTGCATATTTAAATTCATTACCGTTATTGGAAACGGGATGAAATTTGTTATTCATGTAACTGGTATGTAATGAAGCTTCTTAAGTTTTTTCCGGCGGTTTCTAAATTAACATAGACCACAGAGAAAAACTGTGGCGTCATACGTCATACAGCCTAGTAGATTTATATTATTTATTGATTCTTTGTGATTACTAACTATACTTAGTGGTCTTTGTTAGGCTTATGAACTTAAGGGCGCTGCATACGTAACGTGATTTTACACGGACGGGACGGGGACGGGACGAGACGACAATATCGTTTTATAGAAAATGTATCGGAATGTGCATATGTAACGATTGCACTTACCGGATGAGAAAACCAAAAATGTATACAACCACGTCCCGTCCCAGTCCCGTCCCCGTCCTGATCACGTTACGTATGCAGCGCCCTTCAATATTTTGGCCGCTTATATCAATTCCATACATTTTGTCAGGGTCACTAGGTACCTGTGTATTTCTCAGAGCGTTTGAAACGATGTCACAACCGTGGTCGCATTATTGACGGCTTCCCTGCAGACTCGAATGCCATTTGCGGCTATTCTGTAGTCTCAACCTCTGCTTACCATTCTTATCAAATTTGTTTAACTTTTCCCCAGAAAATCGTCAAAATTGTAGCCATGGTTGTGACAGCATTTCAAACGCTCGGAGAAATACCCACCTATTCTACTCGGGCTAAACCTAATTGCCTTTGACAGGTTGTCGCATTGTTTTAACTCGGCGGCCATAACTGTCAAGTAAATAAGAGCTGTCATAACGTCGAATAGAGCCTCAGGGCATGTTATTTATTAGTTAATATACCCAAATTCAGATCCAGCGGCAATTCCCAACAGCTCTGCGTTTAAACATATTAACCGAGCAATTCTGGGAACAAATAATATTCTAGGGCATCGTTTAATTAACGCTAACGTTAGCGTTATGCTTTATCTAGGCCGCCAGTACCCTTACTATTAGTTACAATTACCGTACTCGCTAGCGAGTCGAATGCTCTGTCCCTCGCACTCTATAAGATTACTAAGAGGTCTGTGAGGGACAGAGCATTCGACTCGCTAGCAAGTACGGTAATTGTAACTCGGTTACTGATGATGGATTGCTGGCAAAAGAATCTCCCCTAAACTCACTAGATTGGCGTTCATAAGTGACTATGCAAAAAAGGACAGTCTGTGGCGAAAGCCTGTCTCCATAATGAAATTTTCTTAGCACGCCTTGTTACGAGGCGAGTTTACGTTTCTACCAAAATTTGGGTTTAACAGCATATACCACGTGTCCCAAAACTCAACGATAAGCCGGCACCAGAGGATGGAGCTGCTTATGATTAGTCGAGAAAAAATAAGGAAAAAAATATATCTTTTCCTTATTGGTATTGGTATTGGTAGTATCTTGACGTGTAAAAGTGCCCGAGCGGCCTACTTACTAAATAAATTTCTTTTATCTTTTTTATCTTTTTTATTTTTTCTCGACTAATCATAAGCAGCTCCATCCTCTGGTGCCGGCTTATCGTTGAGTTTTGGGACACGTTGTATAATTTACTGCCACATATAACACAATAACTAAAACCAAAATAATAGGTAAAACAGAGTATCTAATAGTGTCGAATAGGGTGCCACTCAATATGATGCCGTGGCGTGGTGGGATACGTACATACATACAATCACGCCTCTTTAGGGGTAGGCAGAGATCGCTTCCTACGATCCAGACAAACTTCCCTCGCTTCCTCCACAGTCATAAGTCTCTTCATACACGTGTATCGCTTTAGGGTACTCCTGACCTGGCCCTTTCCTAATCCGTCCCCAATCTGATCGCGGAACGTTCACCTTGGCCGCCCTCTTCCAACATTCCCATTTAATCTTGCCTCATATATCTGTTTCGTAAATCTCACTTCATCCATTCTCTCCACATGACCAAACCACTTTAGCATTCCTTTAGTAATCCTTGTCACTACATCTTCTTTTAACCCACAACGTTCTCTTATTACACTATCCTATAACACAAAGTGGTGGGAACATATGTTTATAGTGATAGTTGTGATATCGTCCACGTATGTATATTTACATTTTAAATGTTTTACCAATTTTTGGTTGTCGTTTTTATTTTAGTTATTCGAACTGCTTTTACGCTGCCTTACTTGAAAACTGCTGCTTAATTCTCCAAGTTATTCAACTATAGCTATGTTGAATCTTACATAAGCGTTTTGCGTATTAGGATTGACATTTTGTAGGCGAGTGTAGCGAGGCGTTTTAAGGTTAGGCTCTCCAACCTTGATTAAAGTAATATAATGTTATCAAAGGTGTTATTCTCTTAAAAACGGCTTCTTGTCCTAGCCAGGGGCGTCCATACTAGCGAAGGTTGAGCTACCTAATTGAAAACGCTTGCTCTATCTAAAATGTTATTTGGACGCTCTGACGGGACAATTTAAACTTGAAAGTTCCTTGAGAATCACATGGCAGGAAAGAGTATTCGTTCGAAGAATAAGTAATACTGACACGTTATTAAGTATTGCATGTTTTTCAAATATTAAACTCATTCCGTTATAGATCAACAGCATGTAGAAATATACATCAGCTTCTCTATTTTAGTCCATAAAATAGCTTTACACCTGACGACTATATTAAGTCTCCCAAAAAAAGATGCTGCTGCAGTAAGCGACGACACGTGTCACCAAGTGCCATCCGTAAATCATATCCTTCATAAATCTGGCGACAATCAATTTTCAGAGCGCGTAATTCATCACGCATTGACAGTTATATTGGAGCCTGTTGTACTCCTTTAGTCAGATTATTTATTTGTGATAAATATGGTACAAAGTTACTCGATAAAGGTACGATACGACGACGATACCGTGATGTATAATTATTCTAAATCGTGAAATTTTAAATAGCTAATATTTTAGTGATTTGTATTTTACTCGTTGTCTAAAAGCGACTTAATGATTTTTACAACGATATTTTTAGAACTGGACAGTTGTAAAATAAAATATAAAGAAGTTCACGTGTACATTAGCTATTGTGGAGGTACACAAACATTTTACGTAAACTAAAGAAGTCTTGAAATTAGAGAAATTGTTATAATATGTGTACGACTAGCACAAGTGTATTTTCTTGCTGGTTGCTTGATGCATCTCTTTCACAGGCAAGATGTTCAAGTAGTCCTCATATAAAAATACATAAACGTAAAGAAACTGAATGTTCAATTTAATTTCACATCTTTTTTTATTGCAAATAAAAGGCAAACGAGCGCACATGCCACCGGATAGTAAGTGGGATCTGAGACGCATAGAAATTTGCGTTTTCATGACTACAATCACAAGACTGCAATCCTTAGACTAAGATAGAATAAATATTGTATTTTGTTAGCAAAAGGGCCCACGCCCACGGGCATAACTATACTCTCTTTATTAAAATGAAATTTCATAATTTACCAATACTCTGTTTATTAAAATGGAAAACATGTAACTGACACGGGATAAATAGGCTAAGTGAGAAAACCATCCATCACTAACACCAGTATTCCGTAGAAAATGTACGCTCGTGATTTTGTCACCTTTTACGATAATAGGTTTCTGTCAAACGGCGTCAATCTCGACGTATGCGGTTCTTTAGTGAGGAAGGCAGTGTGTCTGAAAGATTGGCTCTCTTGATTGAAATTGAAATAAGCTGAACGATGGTATAAAGAAAAGTTATTTTCTGAATTTGTGGCGTGTAAGATTAGAACTATTCAATGTACTGTAAAGTAACATTTAATGCGCTATAAAAAGTTTATTTTAAGTATCTGTTCTTATCATATTTTATAATACATGTTTATGACACGCTTTCCTGTCTGTATTTTATCATTTATAATTTATATCTATTGATAAAAGACAATCATTTCTTAACCGGACTGCCATGGAACGAATATTCGACATTCTTGAAAAACTACCCCTAAAGTAGTAAAACGGTTACACTACATAATCTCTTAAAGTCAATTCCGAAATTATAGAAATCTCGAATTTTCAAAATACGAACGTAATTTTTTGATTGAAAGCTTTATTTTTGTACCGCTGTATGTGTGCTCATTCAATTTACGTGTAGGTTGTAATGCGATACCTTTATGTTTCCTATATGGTTTAACATTCAAAATGCGGAATGTTTTGCTGAGATAGAAGAGATGGCTGTCAAGGACAGAGCCAAGGGAGATCTTTGAAAGAGTATACATGAGCAACCGCTGTTCCCAATATTATATATTATTTTTATGAAGGGATACAAGATAATCGTTATTCCTGTTCTCTGTTTTATTTATTTTGTTGCCGCGCCTGACCACCCTCACAGTACCTCCTACCCCCACGTTTGGTAATTAAATGATGCAATTATCTTTATAGCATAGCTTTCGAAGTAAATTCAAACAAATATTCAGAAAAAGAAACGGAATTTTAATGTGTTACCTAGTAAAATAGAAGGTGGAGAGAGCTTTTACCGACGCAACGGATAACTAGTTTACAGTTTGGTCGTTCTAAGGCCGATATGACAACTGTCAACTCAGTACAAAATGTGTTTGAGGTTAAGTATATTTTATACTGCGTTGACAGCTGTCAAATCGGCCCTCTTAGAACGACCAAACTTTAGGTACTCATAAAATAGTAATGCCCGTATTTCTGGATACTCTGTATAATGTATTCATTGACCTTGAGCTTCTCATCCCTATCTTTGAAAATAAGAATACTTGAGATACATCCCCGGGGAGGTATTATGTTGTATTCGTACGAAGCAGCTGATATTCGATTCTTTTTCCAGCAGTTTCTACGAATCCCTTGTTGCCCGGGAATATTTCAATTCTTCCTTTTTTAATACACTATTCATTTCAATATTGCTCTCGGTGTTTTGTGCAGAAATTGTGTGGAGACCGAATAAACACGAAGAGAGATTCTGTTATAAATACCGTCAGTATTGTTATTTTACATTTATTCTGTGTGTTTGCATACTGTAGTTTCATAAAATGGTTAAGTTTCGTTGTGCATTTAAAATAACACCAGACATTTACAGATTTGTTTTCGTATATACTGTTTTTTTTCTTTTGTTACTCCAGAAAGGGCATGAGCAAATACGCGGTCTAGTTTAGGTCTAGGACATATTAAGTGAGATTCTCCCCTAATGTTTATTATTTATTGCATGCGTATAATTTATCAATAATGTCGTAAATAGTAGCAACTTAGCATATGACGCCGATAGCAACAAATTTTACCTATCTCACAAACTTTGGGCGGTCGCCACTGGTTTTCGACAGGATGGTGAAATGATAAATTACTGTTTTCTCCTCCACTTATCTGACATAGTTTCGCAGTTCACATATTGATCCGTTGAAGAGAAAACAGTTCAGCTCGTAATAAAAAAGCGTATAAAAAGATTCAGACAAAAAAAAAAGAATAAAGAGTATACTAGACTTGTAACCTTTTCCACTTTAACCTCGGAAGATTTATACCCTCTTTAGCTAAGGCATCTTTAAATACCTTATCACCTTAAATACTTCTAGTAAACTTTTTCGATTAAGTATAAATCAGTATTCACTCGATTGTTGTAACTCGATTTGCATGAAAAAATTGAAGCTCAGGTTCTCTAGCGACTTTTAATACCGCACCGCATTACCTTTGTTTCCAATAGTTCCAATACTTCAACTTGAATCGATGGAAGATGAATCGGTGTCCAATCGATTACTCCGGCTCGATTTATACCAGGTGGCTTACGTGACTCGCTTTCAGTTATCAGGGACGTGAGTTTTCTCCCATCACGTTGGCGTGCCGGCAATTTATCGTTTAACACCCTCCGTACTGAGACCTCGATATGGAGTCCGTTTTCTAGGGAAATCAAGGAACCTGGCATTGAAAGTGCTAAGCCTGAAATCTAATACTAATAAGGTAGCGTATCAATTTGATGGGATAAATAAAATATTGTGGGGCTTGATTAGATATAAAGTTCTGTTAGTCTGAAATGCGTGACCAGTTTTTTGTATAGTAGGTACTGAAACTACGGCTGTATGCAAGTAAAGTTAACTTAGGCATATCTTTAAGCATAACACACTGCAAACTTATGTTGACAACCATACTGTTAGTAAAGTTCACTTTATAAAACTAACTCCACGGAAGGGATTTGTTCAACGACTACTAGATACTAGTAGTAAAAGGACACTTGAAGTAAAAGTAAACTTTGAATCTGTGCTGCGGAAAATAGTCTAACAGTGTTGGAACTACAATATCCAAAATAAAAAGGATTTCTAAATTAAACCGTAATTATTGTGGAACATTTCATCCGACCACGAAAGTCTGTTTTCATAAAGAACATATAGTCCCTATGATGAATGAGCTCACCTCGCCTCACCAATGAACTAAGCCTCACCATATCCGAATTCCCTTTTCAAATCCCAAACACGTACAGACGAATTATTATTAGGTTCCATACAATCCGAATTTAATGGTACAAACTGGGGATGCATTGAAAGCACACAATTCTGTCTTCGCATTAGTCTGTTGGCATATTCGCTTCTCTCAAAGCCTCTGGCTTAGAATTGTTCCCTTTGTCGGCTGGGCACGTCGGTATTCGAAGTGTTCGATGAATGGACCTTAACCTTGAACTTGGCCATTGATTATCGCCATCAGGATGCCATTAGATCGAGAAAAATGTATAGAGAAATACTGGCCGGAAATTAATAGCTATCTGGCGGTAGAGGTTTCCTTTTTTTTAAAAGGATTTGTTACACAGTTTGAAATTGTTGTAGCCAATAGCGATTGTCATTTATTTTTAGGTATATGTTTACACATTAGCCCCCTTACTAATAAACGTTGAGTAACGGTGGTTTAGCTATACAATGTTTTGTCCTTATTTGTCATTGTGACATTTGAATTTGACAGACAAGGACAAAACATTATATAGCTATACCACCATTACTCAACGTTTATTACTAAGGGGGTATGTATGCACACAGAATGTTAAAGTGATTTAGCTTTGATGATTTGCAGTAATAAAATAGGATGCATTTTAATTCAAACCACTTTTAAGGCTTGAGTTGTGTTTCCCACATATTTTGGTTGGTTTGCAAACTTTACGACGAAAGTTTTTGTAGTCTGTACAGAGAAGTTTCACGGAGTAAGAGGAAACAAGCATCAATCTAAACTAATACGGAAATACGCGCTGCCATGTTAACAAATACTACGCACTGTTATCTTTGCGCTTATCCAGAGTTGCGTTTTTGTTTGTTTTGTTATTTGGTCACATTGTATCTTTCACTGATTTGCCTAAATTTCAGAAAGTTAACATTAAATTTCACTTTTTCAGTAACCATACCATTATAATGTTGCTAACGTAACAACAACTCCTATTGACAACAAAACAACATGTTTACAAAAAAAATTGTCGTGACTTAAAATCCCTTTAAATATAGAACCAGCATAAAAAAATGGTAATAAAAAAATAAATTGTGATAATTATGGTATTTACTTACTCTGTGATGAACACTTTTTTTATGCTAAAGGAGGCATATGAGCTAGCGGGTCACCTGATGTGAAGTGATCACCGCCACCCATGAATAACTACCTAACACCAGCAGGTTTATTGCCTAACGCACTCGCAATCGCAATCGGCTTCAAAGTGGAACAATTGTTTTCATTTTGTAAGCAGACTAGCTTTCGGACTGACAAAATGAAAACGATTGCGATTGCGAGTGCGTTAGGCATTAGGTAAGCCTGCAGGAAAGGAATTTTAGCTGCGTTGTGACACAAAACAATGTGAAATTGAGCTATTATTTCTACACACAATCAATATCTTTTCAATACAATGCTATTGCGTACCAAGTCTCACAAAAAAACCTGACTGCAATGTTTTGATAATGTCGTCCCTGTATGGTAAATACCCGTGTTATATACTCTTGAATCCACTATTTAAGTATATTTTTAAGTACCCAGTGACTCGCAACGCTGAGACAAGTCTTACGGCACCTCGTTTGTGAAAATCGAACCATCCGTTTACGAAGGAATAAAGAATATACCTATACGTTCATACATACAAAAATACAGGGCAAAAACGGTCTCCTATCACAAGTCCTAAGTTTTGCTTGCCAACTGTTTCATTTCTGCAAAAATTCTTAAGGTTTTATTTCTGAACCTTTCAAAATATTTAAAGATATATTGCTTAAAAACCTATAGGTTAGGTCAGGTTTCCAGGGAAGTTAAACGGTTTCAGAAAAAAAAACATTTCAAACTTGTAAAAATTTGGAGAAAAAGAATCAGTTGTTAACTGAAAAAACTCATGATAGGCAGCCGTGAAAACCATTAACTACCCTACTTCTTTGGCAATCGGGTAAAAACTTTGCGTTCTTTTAATTTCACGCACGAAGTAAACTCAATTGGGATTCATTAGAGTGGGACTCAATAAACGCTATCGCACGATCTCCATTGGCGCGGCCAGCACAACCCGTCCGCGGCTTGGTTGTCGCTCGGATATCTCTCAGCACGGCTAGCACAAGTTTTGGATGTGATATATAAAGTGTGATTGGTTGTCAATTTTGGTAAGTCATTTTTGTAGGTAATCGTATGAGATGTACAGTAAGTACCCCAACGTAAATGGTAAGCACTTTAGTGCGCTGTCATAATGAACTTGTCAAAATTGAACATCAAATGACAAGTATGACAATAACAATGGCAGAAACAATGTCAAGGTTCTAAGTATGCTCAAAATTTGTATTGGGTGACTGCGTACAAGGTTGATAAATTAGTGGCCGGAACTGTAGCTATAGCTTGAATACCGTCGATCCTACAAAAAAAATACATATAACCTTTTCTTTTTAGAATTTAATAAGGAACATTTTTGTCCTTGATACTTTTTTCGTTTCTATTATAGTTATATCAAGAATGTTAAAAAACCGTTAACGGGGACACATTTCACGGTGAGGGGGTGAAGTGTCAGGGGGAAGGGGGAGAGTAGTGAACTTTAAACACCACACCCAAATGTATCATGTCACACGAGTTTTAAAACTTTATTAATTTGTTTGTCAAAAAATATATGTATAGTAGTGGATACGAATAGCAGACGACCTACACCGGGCTGTTTATTCGATAAAAAATTTATTTAATATGCTAAGTAATGTATGGTGAATAGGTTGACTAAAAAAAACAGTCCAGTCCTCATATGAATAAAAAAAAAACTGAAAATGAACTATTTTTAAATTACTATTGCTCGTTAAATAGACCAATTCCATGCTAATCGAAAGCATGAAGCCTATAGATATAGAATATGCAAACGTTAGGTTGACTATTTTTTCTCGTCAGGTCAGGTCAGGTAAGTTATGTAATTGGTCTATTTAACAAGCAATTGCAGTTTAAAAAAAAAGTTAATTTTCAGATTTTTTTATCATAATAAGGAGAGGGGACCGATTTTTGACTTTCGAGCGCTCGAAAGTTTCACTCGGAAGTGAGCAAAATCTGTGAAACCGTATTTTTGAAATTACGAGCGATAGAAAATTTAAAGACGAGTGGCCCACACCATTCGTTTTCAATTCTACCGCTCGTATTTCAAAAAACGGTTTCGAAGATTTTTCTCAGTTCCGAGTGAAACTTTCGAGCGCTCGAAAGTCAAAAATCGGCCCCCTGGACTGAAATTTTTCAGTCAACCTATTCGCCATATATTAATTAGCATATTAAATTTGATATTAAATACTGTTTATCGAATAAACAGCCCGGTCCAAATCGTCTCCTATTCGGATCTTAGAGACTTAGACCAATAGAATTACTCAACTAAATAACAGAGGTCTCAGACAAGATGCACTACGCTAACTAACGTTTCTATTCGATTCGTTTTTAAACCAATCGCGTCACTGGTAGACCACGTGACTTTTCATATCACGTCATCTTCCAGTGACGCGATTGGTTTAAAAAAGAAACGAATAAAAACGTTAGTTAGCGTAGTGCATCTTGTCTGAGACCTCAGGTCAAATACGATTTGGTTTTCAACGTGTTGAATAGATACCCAGGGTCGGGTGATTCCGTCTCCGGACAAATGGGTTCTGTATAGTAGGGCCACGTGGGGCTATCTTGACCGAGCGATATATGAAAAATAGTCATTTGATGTCTATCCCATTGAGTTTCCCTTTTATTACAGTTCCGTAGTCAAACATGGGACAGTTTCATTTCGACATGTCTGTCGGTCTATTGACAATGTTACTGATACTTTTTATACCCACTGTTATAGCCACGAAACTAAAATGTTGTATACATATGTGGCATTATCTATGTAAACCTTATTGTCGATGGCGCTTACGCCGCACTGCGTCACGCAACGTTGTATTTATATCGGAGCATCTTTAATAATGGCGGAAGCGCTATCGACAATAAGGTCCCTTTTAATAGATAACGTCACATATAGTCGATGTTTATCTGACTGAGTTGCTGGTGTTATACTTCCCATCAGGGTTGTGATTCTCTGAACTAGCAAAGGTGATCGTTCGCTCGAGTGAAGGTCCAAGCGGCGAGTTTAAGTAGTCCCGACAGAGCGAACAAAACACATTTTAGCGCGTGTATTCTATTTGGCATCATGACTTCTCGAACGTATAAGGCTCCAGGTAACCGGCATGCTCGTTTGCCTCCCTCTCTTATAAAAAAACGTACAAGGATCATCTCATGCATGTAAAACAAAGACTTTTTATCCAACATCGTCGAATGAGTTATCGTCAGAACTGTTCGCTTCTGTTAAAACATTATTTGTGTTTGTGTTTTACTGCCGCAAGGACACACATTCTGTGCTTTGCTTGTATTATTGTTTTACCTTTGTTATATTTGTGTGGCTTTCTTCTTCTCCTTCTAAATTTTATTTTAAATCTTTTGGATTTGGATGATTTTTTTACGAAATATTGAAAACGTGGATAAAATATCTGTCACTTTCTGACCAATATGTTGTGCGAGAGTGACGGATGCTTTATCCACCAAATAAAGCCGACCATATTACGGATCTTGTATCTACGTTACGTGTAGGACAAAACTTAGAATGTAATATAAAATAGAATCGAGGTTAATAAGTCTTTATCTACTCGTCTTTTCTCCCTAAAACGTTTTCCAGTAAATTCGTTGTTAGTTATTACCAATTTAGTCACTATTAACGCTCTTAAAGCTCCTATCAGAAGCCCTAATATCCCCTAAACATCCGCAATATCCCTATATTGCGCCCTTCCGTCTGAAACTTCGTGTCGGCATGCCTAACGGGATATAAGGGCCGCCGTTACTCTTCCTGCCGTGAAATATGGCCTATGCAACCTTGAGTCATGAGTTCATGACAAACAGTTTGTTTATAAAACTGTGAGGTTATATTACGAGATGAAATCTTTGGTTTTCTTTGCATTTTGATTTTGTAAACGATTCGTTCAAGTTCTTGTTTATTTTATCTTATGTTATACACTTCAACCCTTTAGGATATTTTGCGCAATTACGCTCTTTATGTTCTTATTTCCCTGTTTTATTAAGTAGTTATTCCTATTGTCTTATCTAAGCCTTCTCATTATTGGGTGTTTCTATGTATTCAAGTATGTACCCCAAACTTATATCTACGCTTGTACTGCGGCTACTAAACAACGATACACTTACTTATACATGTATAGAGAAATAAATACTTAAATAAATAGAAAACATCCAAGACTCTGGAATAAAAACTCGCGCTGATCACACAAATATTTGGCCTTACCGGGAATCGAAACCGGGACCGCTAGCTTCGTAGGTCACTACCAATTAGGCTAAACACATCGTCAATATATTTATTATATCCCATATATATTTTGTGTTTTCTTAGACTAAAACTTTGTATTTTCTCCAGCGTCTCCTCGAACACAGTAGGTAACTGGCATTACTACCGTTCTAATTTTACACCCGTGTTTATATAAATAGTAGCTTGTTTGTACATGCAATAAAATAACTAATATGAAACGTGTTGACGCGTTGTCGTCTTCACACAAGAATTTACACTGCAATAAATCGTGTTTCAAAGAGCGTGTTATGGTCGTTAATTTTATTTGCAAAGCCGTGTTTGTTGGCTCCTGTTAAAATGGAAATCGACCCCCATTTAGTGATTTATAGGAAACGGAGAATATTATTTTACAGCAACACGCTGTATTCTTTCGCTTTCTCGCTAAAGTATTTTTTGACTTTAAAAAAAAAAGTAGCAGACGAGCCACCTGGGCCTCTATTCTACTAGGTAAACCATATTGCTTTTGGCATGTTATCATGTGGCATGTTCGCACGTGCCCGGAGCCCTATATAAGAAACGTAACAATCGACGAAGTGTAAAATAATAGTAGTTTACGTGACGGTTGCGTAATGACAGGCATTATGAAACATGACAGGGTTTATGATAGAGTTTATTTATAATGATCACACGAGTGCTGTAATGCTAATTACGCAGAGTCGCGAACAATACTTTATCTACACACATATTATAAGTACTCTAAGATGGGTTCAGAATCCGAAAGGCAAATGACCAGCATTACCTTACCTGTGGTAGTAGGTGACAGCGATGACAGCTGTGACGTGATTTTGAAATTACGTTATCGAATATTGTAAGGTAATGAGATCCAAATTTGGAACAACTTCCAAAATTAACAGCTGTCATCGCTGCTGTCACCTACTACCACAAGTAATGCTGGTCATTGCCTACGGGTTTTGAACGCATAATAGAGGACTTATGATATGAGTGTAGATAAACACTGTTAACATATTAAATTTACATACATACATACATACATTAAATCACGCCTGGGGTAGGCAGAGACCACTTCTTTCCACCTGCTACGATCCTGACAAATCTCTTTCGCTTCTTCCACATTCATAAATCGAGTCATGCATGCACGTCGGTTTCGGGTACTTAAGATCCGGCCCTTTTCCAGTATTTCTCCGATTTGATTCGTAAAAGTACGCCTAGGGCGGCCCCTGTTAACCCTCCCACTCACTTTTTCTCTGTATATCTCTTTCGTCAATCTTCTTTCATCCATCCTTTCCAAATGACAAATTTAAATTAATATAATATTTAATTGATTAAATTTATAATTGTACTAAACAAGATCACTGATCCCTATAAGCGTTACTGCATTCAGTTTACCTTTTTTACTCAGCTTGTTTTATTTGCGTTCAATTAAGACTAAATAAATAATAATAAACGTCAAACCACGTTTAAAAGAGGACAGAGTTGTTTACATATTATGTCTTATACTTAAATTTATATTACAAAAAGTTTGGTGTTACCTCAAATTCCGATTGTGTCTTTCGTTCGGATCGTGTATGTAAATACTTTAAGACCTTGACATGGTTTTCCTTTGTATTCATTGTTTTTTTTTCATCACATTTTTCCAAAAACCAGAAGCCTCGTCACCCTCAACAATTTTCTTAGCACGTTATTTTTTCATTTCTCGTTTCGCAATTTTCCGAAGTGTTGCCTGGTCCCTGCTCACCCTTTAAGGGTAAATACTTTAGCCCCACTTATTTGGGGGATATTTCCATCTCGTATTCTTATTTGCGATTCTTATAAAGTACTAAGCGTTTGTTATTTCCGGGAAGTTCGCTTATATTGTGACTGAACATTGATTTATTTCCTATTGTGTTTAACTTTTTCCGCTGGAATATTGGAAATATTGTGAAAGGTTGGATAAAATATAATGAAAATATTCGCACATTTTCGATATTGTCGGTTTTGCAATTAAAATGTTGAAAATTGTGGAAGAGTGGATAAAAGTAATCTATTGAAAATATTTGCACCATTTCGTGAGTGTCGGTTTTGCAATTAAAAACATGAAAGTGTGGATGGGTGGATAAAAGTAATGTATTGGAAATATTCACATGTTTTCGATACCCGGTTTTGCAATTAAAATCATCGTGTTTTCTGTTATGTTATGTTTTCTGTTATGGTGGACTACAACCTCATTCATACTGCCTATAGAATACTAACGACTAAACTAAATAGCGATGTCAAATACTTTTGGAATTTTTATGTAAACCCCTCGCTTATCCTAGTTGATATGTGTATTAGTTTGTTACTCCTTAACGCTGTAACGGCTGAACGGATTTGGATGGAATTTGAAATGGAGATGATAGCTTATACGCTGGATTAACACATAGGCTGCTCTTCATCCCGGAAAATTCCTAAGGGAATAACGGTAATCGAAATCTACACGGATGAAGTCGTGGGCAGAAGCTTATAACCAGAAATAGGAATTTAGGGGGCAAAATTTTATGACAGGTAGGGAGTTCCTATATCGATAAAGTCAATTATCGGTGCTTTTTCCATATACTAGTGATCGCCCCCAGCATTGTAGGTTATTTTATTTGTATATGTATTTTTTAAGTATTGTTCTGAAGACAGTGTCACACAGCATATTCAAAAAATAAATGTAAAAAAAACGAAAACCCGCCTTCAAAAAGCAAAAAATAACTTCTTTAAAATGGTAGGTAAATAGGTCAGTCCAACTGAAGTCTGCTTTTGGTTAAAATATTGTTGGGCGCCGACTTCAGTTGGACTGACCTATTTACCTACCATTTTAAAGAAGTTATTTTTTGCTTTTTGAAGGCGGGTTTTTGTTTTTTTAAACATTTATTTTATTTTATACTTTTTAATGATCCTATTTATGCTGTTACGTAGCTCCACTTCTAAATATTAATGAGAAACTATAGAACATTTCAAGCTCGCCGCAGACAACGCCGCGGGAATGTCATAGTCATATTTAAACCTAAATGTGCTTCGGCATAGTCGCTCAACTACCTTAATCGAAATATCTTATCGCCACCCTTGAAATAGGTACCGTTAAGGAGTTCCGGTGGCCATCTGTGGTCTTCATCATCAGTTCCACTTCACCATATAGTACTTTTCAAAAGCAAATGCACGAGTTACAGTGAAAAATACCGAAATCGCTATAGGTGTGCCTATAATATTTGAGGAGTTCTCTTGATTTCTCCAAGATCCCATCATCAGATCCTGACGTCTTGACAATGGGACCAACTAGAAAGTATACCCATTCAAACAACGAAAAATTTTTTCAAATCGGTCCAGTTGTCATCGAGTAATAGGGGAACATACATAAAAAAATATATATATATCCCGACGAATTGAGAACCCCCTCCTTTTTTTGAAGTCGGTTAAAAAAAAAATGTTATGCCCCTATTACCACAGAAATTGAAAAGTCATTGAGCCACCTGAAATGGATTTATCAGCCAAGACGGACGCGTTTAACGCCCGAAAATGTGGAACAAATTCTGATAGTTTATTTTAACAATAGTAGATACAGTAATGAAGAAAAAAATAATGATGAGTAAAGTTTCAAAATCGTTTTGAAAAATGACGAACGGAATAACCTTCTTTTATTATTTTGTACCTTTAATAAAAATATGTTTTTACACGCAAAACTTGGAGTCATTCACATTCATCACTAGTATATAAAACAAGCATCGATAATTGAGTTTATCGATATAGGAACTCCCTACCTGTCATAAAATGATGCCCCTGCATTCCTATGTTTACTTATAACAAATAATATTAGTAAGATTTTATCTTGCTACTGATTGTCATTTTAAGTAAAAAACTTTTTTATATTATATTTCCAATTGAATCGTGTTTTCCTTTATAGAGGTAAATTTATTAGTGTCCATACATCCCTTGCCTAGTTTGTTTGGTGTCTAGTTCAACATGCGTGTTGAGTGTCCCTGTATTAATTTAGTGATTGATACCTACAGGTACACCTCTTTCTTTAATACAATGACAACAAAGACACCCGTTGATCCACCCTCAATAGAAAACCGTTCCCACGCAAGCTTATTCCTTTGTCAAACAAACTTGTATAAATATCAGCATGTCGCTGGCGTGACGTCACGAATCAGCTTGTAGGAAGGGATCTACGAAGGAATCCATTTCTCTGTAGTGAAATACCACGGCCTCTCAGGACTACCAACTTTATCCTCGATTAAGTCAGGGCTGTCACCTTGTTAAAAACATCTCCAAGTACAATCTGTTGCTTACAGAAGGTGCTCGGGATTTGTACACGCTCTTAATAAGACCATTTTCATTTTAATTTTAAAGAACTATCGCACTGTATTTAAGGGTAAAAAATCGGTGCCTTATAACGAACTTATAATGGGTGAGCCACCATAAAGACGTTTTTGCAATAACAGCGTCAAATCGAATGATTATTTTCGTCCAAATTAAACTTTGGTTTTCAACGACTGTAGTCCGTTACGTCTCGGCAATTTCGACTTGTTGAATTTTCCCGAAACATATGGCGCTCCTTTCATTTTATATTTGTTTAAGGCTCGCCTTTCTTCCCGTTCGCATGCAAATTCAAGCGTTGCCTCCATTAGACTTGTAGGTATGTAATTTAGTCAGTAGGGATGTCACTGTTGAAAAAAAAAAGATTGTTAAAATATAGGATACTTAAATGAATGTAATTGCGGTGGATGCGAAAAGCACAAGATCGGTCTGAGTGGAGAGCCTTGGGGGAGGCCTATGTCCAGCAGTGGACGTCTTTCGGCTGACATGATGATGATGATAATACTTAAATGAGTATGATGATGGTAAAGATTTCGCCTCGATATAATTTTGTTTTATTTGTAGCTTGTACTAACACGTCACCTTGTAAGGTTTGCACCTTTTTTCTTAATTGTAGTTGGAAGCCTAAGTTCTCGTTTAATCCAAAATGTATTGTCATATATACATTTAATAGCATTAAGTGTTACAATCTTAAATTCAGTTAAGCCAATTCGGGAATTAACATACACGAAAATGGGTGTGATGAAAACGCTTAACAAACCGGTTTTTATTTTATTTTGTGTATTCAACATTCTCTCTCTGTCTCTCTAAACCAAAAAAACACGTGTGTTCATAAAAATCGTCAACAAAAGGAAAAAGAAAAACAGGAAGAATGTGAACAATACATGTGTCCCGGATTATTCCTCGTGACGTGACAACCCTACGAGTATTTTCACATGCATGGCGCGTTGTATGAAAGCGTCGCCCTGAAAGAGATTATTAGCATTTGCATTCCCATTTGATCGCACAAAGGGAATAAATATGCTGTTATCTCGTTGTTAGCGAAATAATCGATTTCAGAGATCCAATTGTTAGGGCCTTGTATATTTAGTCAGTAGTATGGTTGAACTTAAAATGTAGCTGTACAGTTTAGTGCCTTATCACTTTGCTACCGCCTCTCAAATATGATGTATTTTTAAACCCTTACATAAAAAAAGGTCTGTGTTATAAGCTTAACGGTAGGTAACCTAAGAAAGCTGACGACACCAATGATAGGCGCCAGTAATAGACACTTCACTCTTAATTAAAATTTCATACGATCCTAAATTGATTGTTGCAAAACAAATGAATAACCCTTATCTTCTGTAAAATAAGAATCAAGTGTCCATTATTGGTATCTTGTCCATTTCTGGCTCCATCACCTTAAGAGAAGTCTAAAAAACGTCTGCCCGCGGTTTCGTTTGTCCGAATTCCATAAATGAATAGATTTCAAAAGTAAAAAAAAACCTATTAACTTTTCAAATGAGTAAAGAGTACCTACAGAACCTGTTTATAACAGTCCAGGGCCCGTATTATGGTCGCCTTTATAGCGGTGGATAAAGATTCCGTCACTCTCGCACTTACATACTGGTCAGAAAGTGACAGATGTTTTATCTACGCTTATCTACGTCGATAAACACGACCATAATCGGCCCGCTGGAAAGTTAAACGATTTCAGAAAAAATATGTTTGCAGCCCTCTACAATTCGAACAAACATAACAGCGGGTACAGGGTTTTCGCGGACTTAAGATAGGTAGCCAAATTTACCTTGTGTATCTGTGTGTCAGTCGAGATTAAAAAAAAAATCTAGTGTACCTAATCGAGATGGTTCTTAGTTAGGTTCCTTGAACATCGGGGGAAGAAATATCAACTCTGAAAGAAGGGCTTGCCATTAGTTATAATATCGCGGGTGTTTTCCACTTAATGTCGACATAAAAAAACCCTTCCAAAGTCACGCATGTTGTTCCCTGCCGGAGGAAGGAAACATCTCTGTGAATATCCTGGGCGCGGGACAAAAACGCGCATTGTTGAGTTCCGCCCACCCTTCACCCCGTCTGACCTTCGAGATTTAATATCGGACCTCTTCATATCTGGATATATTTTGGGGTTAAGTTTCCAATACAGATTTTTAAAGATTTCGTACGTATGTTGACGAACATGACAATGCAATATAATGTTGTCATTGAGCCGGGCCGCTATTGCCTAACGCACTCGCAATCGCAATCGTTTTCATTTTGAAAATCGAAGGCTTGTCTGCATACAAAATGAAAACAATTGTTCCGCTTTGAAACCGATTGCGATTGCGAGTGCGTTAGGCAATAGCGACGCTGATCTGTGAGGCTAGACAAGACAAGTTGCTTAACGCTAACGTAAACGATTTTCGAAAACTTACAAATTGTATGGAATTGACGTAGGCGCTCGACGCGACCGTCTGACAGTTTCCGTCAATCCTGTACATTTTGGATAGCGATAACGAACGCCGAATAAATCTTGCCTAAGGTCTCTGATTATGAAGTAGAAAGGTGCCCACAGGATATTCATTTATTTAACGTAGACAGCCTACTTTTTACTCGTTACATTGTTCTCAACGAACAGTTAATACCTGCGCAATACTCGTAAACCCACAGTCGGCAAAAAAATCGTGACTCAGTTTTTTATTAATCTTTGCAACTTTTATATGTCAATATTATGAGTCTGCTAAGGGATGCGCCCATATATATTTTTTTTAAATTATATAAGCTTAGTTCTATGTAACTAGTTAATGTAGTAGGTATCTAGTTAATGTATCTTCTCCATGTCTGACTAGACTCAGCTCACGCCCTTTTCATTAATTACCACAATCTATTAATCAGTATAGAAATATGTCTAAAGAAATCATCAAACAATATTATTCTTAATTAAACTGTCTAAAAAGTTAGTAATCAATCTAGAAACGCGCCGTTTTAAAATACAACATAAAACTTTAACACTTTACCACCATAACAATTTATCACATACAACTGTAACCTGTAATTACCGTTATCAAATTAATGTCCGTTACCAACATTCAAATCGCGAATAGATTACGTTACTTCGAATTAAAATCGGACCCATTTTGTACATTGCAAATGTCAAATTTGAACACGGTAAACAAGCTTTTGATGTATTTTCGTATTGTGAACGTTTTGATAGCCCTTATTTACTTGACGTAAATGGTAGCAGAGTTAAATACAAAACGGTAGCAGGCCAAAGGCAATGTGGTTTTACCCAGTGGAATAGAGGCATTGTGTTGTGCTCCAAATTTACAATACAAACGTGATTAATGTACCAGGGCTGCCCGCAAGCCTCCCGCGTGTCTCGCTCGCAACTCCAATCAGTTTTGTTGCTGACGTTACATTTATTGAGAGGGGCGTCCGGCACTTATCTAGAGCGGTGAATATTGAAAATGTATTGTTGAGGTGAAACCCATTTGGTTATGTTGGCGGACTATGATTGGACAGTGCACGGTTCGTGATGGATGGTGCGGGGAACGATTTAGCATATTCAGTGCTGCGCCTCTATTCTAGGTGGTGAATCAAAATCGTATTTGACGTGTTTATGGACGTTATGGTATTGTTTTTAACTTGGCCGCCATTACTGTCAAGTAAATAAGAGCTATGAAAACGTTTACAATACGATAACAGGGTGGTGATTCTCTCAACAAGCAAAGGTGATCGTTCACTCGAGTGAAGGTCCAAGCGGCGAGTTTAAGTAGTCCCGACAGAGCGAACAAAACACCTTTAGTGCGTGTATTCAATTTGGCAGCATGACTTCTCGAACGTATAAGGCTCCCTAATTGACAATGCACGCGCTAAAATGTGTTTTATTCGGTCGGACGGGACTACTTAAACTCGCCGCTTGGACCTTCACTCGAGCGAACGATCACCTTTGCTTGTTGAGAGAATCACCACCCAGGACAAAAACGATATAGTTTTTACTGTCTTGAATAAAGGCCCTGAAAACTGAACACTGGGTATGTTTTGAATTGAGAGGCGGCATTCGAAGTTTTATTGAAATTGTGTTATTTTTGTTTTTGCGGCACAGATGCTACCGCTAATGGATACCTTTGAGAGAGGTACACTATAGGTACTGAATAATGTTTTGCCATCGTTTTTTTGTCGGATAATTTCGTAGGTATTGTTCTTGCTTTCTCAATTAGCTTATCGGTGGGTACTAAAGTTGACTGAGACAGCAAGATAGAACCAAATTTTCCGACTAAAAACGATGGCAAAACATTATTCACTACATCTGTACAGTTGTTTTATCTCACGAAAGCGGTTGGCTATACTTATGTGTGTAGATTACTGTAGATGCACGTGCACGTTGTCTCTGAGTGCGTAGCTGACGCCGTAGTGTGTGTGTGTACGTGTTACAATTACAAGTATGGCAAAGCCGCTTTCGTGAGATGTACCTAACAACTGTACCAGTTTCTTAAACAGCGATCGGCAATTTTTGTATGAAGCACGCGTTTCAAATATACAGTCAGTTGCGAGTGCAAGTGTGATAGCGATAGCAGGCCGAACGCTATTAAGAAACTGTAGGCACGGTCGGTCTTTTAAGTAGCTGCACACTTTAGTTCTTTGTCACTGTAACGTCATATTTGAATTGCTGAACTAATCTGTCAAAGGCGTTAAAGCGACAAGATACAAAGCTGTACATACCACATAGGGTGAATCAACTTTTAAAGTCTCCATTATTCCCAATTGTGTTTATGTAGAAATATCAACATTAAAAATTTCCTCGCAGCTTATTTCCAAATACTCGTACTTCAAATGGTTGCTATTTTTTCCCCTAATGTTCATTACAAATGCCGAGAGGTGTCTACTATCCATTAGACGGTATTCAGTTCAGACTGTTTTAAATTATTTAGGCCATTCATTTTCATGAAAGTAAAAATGACTAATGGAACAAGAATAATTTGTTTTGTCAAACCTTGTTGAAATATAAAACATTTGTTTAAAAAGATATGTCTTTTTTAATGAGTTCAAAAACTTTCCGTCGCATTTACCAGACCTTAGGTTTTTAAAATAATATCAAAAGCAACCCGAACTATATTAGAAGATTATGAATGCAAAAGTTTGTGTGTGTGATAGATTGTTACTCCTTCGCACTGCAACGGTTTGGCTGAAATTTGGAGTGGAGATAGCGTATTACCCAATATAGTCAAAATCTACGCGGACGAAGTCGCGGGCATAAGCTAGTATGACATAAAATGTTCAGCGAAAAGGCATTGCAGTTGATGATAATTATTTAATTAATCCTAGGCCTAATTTATTTCTGAATTGAGACATTTAAAGTGTTTTGTCATGTTTCAGGTAAGTCGTTGTTCTCGGCAGACGACGACGGTTCCGCAGTCCAAACGACGCTATTGCAGGCGTAGCGGAATGTAAGGTACGAGGGACAGGAATTTAATAATTCAGGAATATATTAATTATTATTGTCAAAGTTAACTTTATGAAATATTGTAGTAGAGCTAAGAGTCTCCTAAGAAATTCTCAACATAATATAAACTGGAATTCAAACGATTAATATGTAGGGGTGTTTTTCTCATAACCGGCGAACTAAACTTGTCTTCCGCGCTCGTAGATACACGTAAACCGTGTTCATTCTAACTTGTCTAATTTAGTAAACAACTCTCACCTCTAAATGAACCTTTTTTGGCTAAACAGCTGTTTTATCGTAAATAAAGTAAACTGAGTAAACATTTTGGCCATCACTTGACCAATGTGTTGTCTATGATTGCTTTATTTTATTTAGTATTTTTAAGTCAAAATACATAACACGATTTAAATAATGCGCATGTAGGTATGGCGACCCTAATTGCGACTAAATTAAATTTACCTACATGCTCTAAAATGCGTTAACGAATAAATAGTGACTTGTTTATGAGAATGACACAGGTTCGGCCTGTCATGTTTCGGACTCATTGGATGTCATTCATCATCAGGGAGAGTGCCCTCGCGGTCGCGGCGCTCGTATATAATCTGTGGCAGCGCCGCGTCTCTCGTTGGCGGTCGTTTGTTAATGAAGTGTTTGATAGTGCCTTTGTCCTACGAGGTAACGATTTAAAAAGTTGGTTGATTTGAGTAAGGCAAGTGAATTTATCCAGATGATTTATGACACAATCTTTGTCATATAATGTGTAAAATTTGCGAATATTTAAGGCGTTATAATTATGCTAAGTTGACAAAAAAAATAACACGTTAATATTGTCTTTTTTGTTTTTATCTTCACTTCTACCTATGTTATGTGTTTAAATTTGGTTGGTGAAAGGTCTGTTGAGTATAAACTTGTTTGGCTTATCTTTTAATAGCAAGCTAGTGATAGAAGTGCAGTTGGCAAAAAGCGTGTTTTTTTGTGAAGCTTTGGTATTGTGATTAATTGGCAGTCTGTGTGAAAAATCGATAAATCGATAATTCCCAGATCTGATGCAAAAGTCAGACGCAATTTATAACACCTTTTTTTTCGAGCATCAGAAATTCTAAATGATAAATTCCACGGTACGCTCAGAATTTCAAAACGATGAAGTATTTCCCGCTAAGTCCATTAGACGCCAAGGACCCGTCAGCAAAAAAGATATAAATGAGTCCAGGAGTTACCTACCGTTTTAATTGACTGCGAAACCTTTTTGCCGAGGATTAGAAATTCAATTAGTCAGCTCTTGAGAGAAATTGTGTTTCTGTTGTTTACGAATTTGTTTATCACGCGGTTTTGTGTGATTACTGATTAATTGCAGGCCTAAAATGTAAGCAAATGCTATGTGCGTGACATTTAAAATTAAAGATCAGTGAAGCGTAAAAATTATGGTTATCAAATAAATATGTAGGTACTTAGGTATTACCGTGTTTTAGGCGGGCCCATGTTCAGCAGTTAGACGTATTTCGGCCTGGAACGATGAATTTGATGATGATGACATGTTTGCATAAAACAAATATAAAATAATGATAGTATGAAATGAATGTTTATTCTCGAGATGAATTTATAAAATTCTGCTGGTGCCAAAGTTTAAAGTAACCGTTCCACGTTTTCTAAGAGAACATGAATTAACATTTTCTCAGTCTATTGTAAAACTCTATTTTGAACATGGTGATATTCTGAGAATAATCCTTATCTTAATAAACTCTTCTGAAACTTGTAACTCATGCGACTAAGGCAGCTGCTAACATACCTAATCTACTTCAGCCGTTCTTCTGAACACGTGCCTAACAACTTTCGTCTCGCATTTTAATGTGTTCCCGCAACTCTTCCCTAGTTCACAGGATTTTCGAGAAATTTCGGGAATGTTCGAAAGAATTCGGAAACTTGAGGCGAAGTTGCCAATTTCCACTCAAGAGCTTCGTGAGAGCAAAATAAAGTTAAATCGATGAATGCTAAATAGCTAATCCCTCGTTTGCGGGAGTTGAAACAATACCAAGTTTCTAGTCTTTTCAGATTATGTTCAAGTAGCAATATTTAAAAAACTACTTCTGACTGTTGAGTTTCTTGCGGCGTTTCTTCTCAGCAGTGGTCTCCTCTCGGGAAGAGCTGGTAGATTATTGACGTGTAAGAGTGCCCTTACGGCCTGCTTTATTATGTCTTAAACCAAACTAATAAATTTAAAAAATACGAAAAGATGTTCAAACTTCTAGCAATTTGGACTTTATATAAGCTGATGATGTTATTGCATATCAGCACTGAAACCCATGCATAGTTACAAAATACCCTATTGTTGTGAAGACATCATTACAGACCTAGTGCTGATTGTTGCAAAGACCCTGTCCATGTCCCTGGGGACCCTGGAGTTCTATTCTCTTAAAAATGGCGTTCAGTCGGTCGAACGAGTGAACGAGGGAAGGCGACGAATCGGCGAGTTTAAGTAGTCCTGTCAGAGCATACAAAACACATTTTAGCGCGTGCATTCTCAATTAGGCAGCAGGGCTTCTGCCGCACGATCAAACGTAGAAAGGCTGCCTCTACACGTTTAGTGATGTTAGTGTATACTCAATCTGCTTAATTTTTTGTACGCTTACTTGTCTACAGTGTATTCTCTTAACCAATTATTATAATTATCAAATAAATAAAACATTAAGTTTGCGAGCAGTTCCGGTACTCACACGAGTTACACACATCAAAATGTCCAAGGAGAACATGAGACATTTTTAAAGTGTGTAGGTAGTATTGTGCTTATTTCTGGTAATCTGTAAGAACCCATGTATTGTTTTAAATAACAAAGTTCATTATTATTCAAAGAACTTTGAGGATTATATGTTCGCTGATACTGCTAACAAGATAGTTCGTAAGAAAATGCAAGCTCGCGAAACCTTTTAATATTAGAAATCCTCGTTCAATACCGCCGTCCTTGTTGCTCACAGCACTATAAAAAGGGAGGCAAAAAACAGCTCCGGGGTTATTACGTGGCCGACATCGCGTCCAATTAGTTGAGAACGTATTGAACCTTTGTTCCCTAATTAATGTTTGTAAATAAAGAACCGCAGCGCGGAGAAAATGGCGTTTGTACTGAACTGCTGAATAAGTAATGCCTCGAAGTTGAGGCGCTTATTCCATTTTAATAGTTTGGTGTGGGTTATCTCGGAAGCAAACGTTGAATCTGTATTATAATTTATAACTTAGTGTAGTAGTGATGGTGTTTATTATAGATAGTAGTTTCTTAATGTGTCTTTTGGGTTTTTACTTAATGTTAATGTTACGGTCTTATTTGTGCTGAACTGCTGAATAAGTAACTAATGGCTCGGAGTTGTCTTACTCCATTTCAATAGTGTTTTGTGGGACATCTCGGAAGTAAACGTCGTATCTGTATTAAATAGGTTAGTGTAGTAGTGACGGTCTCTATTATTAATTTATGAAATTCCAAGAATGAGTCTTTTGAGTTATTACTTAATGTTAATGTTACGGTTTTAATGTTGCCTACAAAGTTATCCATGGTTCGATTTCCGGTAAGGGTAAATATTTGTGCGTTAAGCACGATTAAGAATTTAAAACTTACCACATCGCTTCTAGAACACATAAATTTAATATGGTTGTCAGCTGTTCATCGCGTGAGCGAATAAAACTGAATTGTTTGTGTTCCACGGCAGCGAGGAAATAGACGTTTGACGATGATAGCTTCTCGCATAAACGACATTGGAACGGTACCCTTACCATGAGTTACAATTACCGTACTCGCTAGCGAGTCGAATGCTCTGTCCCTCGCACTCTATAAGAATACCGCGAGGTCTGCAAGGGACAGATCATTCGACTCGCTAGCGAGTACGTTATTTGTTACTCATGGTAAGGGTACGGAACACAAAAATGAAGAATATCCAAGTATGAATAGAATAACTGCGAGTATTTGACAATAGGAACTTTTAAAGTTAGGCTTATAGAAGTTTGGCTCAAAGGCATAGGAACTATTTAAAAAAATGTTTATTATTTACTGAAAAAATAAATAAACATATAGCTAATGGCGAAAGAGTGAACGCCACATGGTCTTTTCTACGGTCACAGCCAGTACAAGGCATAAAAATATATTTTTTTTTTCATTTTTGAAGGCGGGTTTTTGTTTTTTTAAACATTTATTCTATTTTATACTTTTTAGTGATCCTATTTATGCTGTTACGTTGCTCCACTTCTAAATATTAATGAGAAACTATAGACCATTTCAAGCTCGCCGCAGACAACGCCGCGGGAATGTCATAGTCATATTTAAACCTAAATGTGCTTCGTCATAGTCGCTCAACTACCTTAATCGAAATATCTTATCGCCACCCTTGAAATAGGTACCGTTAAGGAGTTCCGGTGGCCATCCGTGGTCTTCATCATCAGTTTCACTTCACCATATATCACTTTTCAAAAGCAAATGCACGAGTTACAGTGAAAAATACCAAAATCGCTATAGGTGTGCCTATAATATTTTAGGAGTTCTCTTGATTTCTCCAAGATCCCATCATCAGATCCTGACGTGTTGACAATGGGACCAATTAGAAAGTATACCCATTCAAATAACGAAAAAATTTTTCAAATCGGTCCAGTGTTCTTCGAGTAATCGGGGAGCATACATTTAAAAAAAAACCCGATGAATTGAGAACCTCCTCCTTTTTTTGAAGTCGGTTAAAAAACAAAACGCGGTTACAAACAAAATGACGTCATTCCGACCGCTAGTTCAACGAGGGCGTAGCAAACACTGATAATATTCAAAACAAAATCCTCAGTAAATAATCATAAAAAAAGTATGCTAAGATTAGAGACAAACCGGTATAAGCACGATTTTTATCAGGACACCTTTTCAAAAAATCCTCTTGTCAAATTTGTAGACGATGATGTACCTATAAAAGACCAATGCCGTTGCATCAAAATTTATACAAAAAATATACAATAATGCCAACGTGTGACGACACAGTACAAAGCGATTTGACACTACGTTGTTGTGTGATGTCATATAATAACTCTTAAGGCTTGTAGGCTCCATTAGTTATGTAGTCGATAGATTACCACTCGGTTAAATTTTGGTTGATCAGACTTAGTTACTAACATACTCGGTACTCAACTAAATTACTAATGTAGCCTGTACAAGACTTTACGGACTATGTTTCGATAGCTAACAAATTAAACGTATTAGTAGAGCTTGTATGGCGGTGGTGCATTGAGTTACACGCTAATGGGTTTACTAATTAGACTTAAAACTTTTTGAGAGACTTTTTTTTGACATGGAGAAGGCAAGCAAGCACGAGGGCCACCTGGCGGTAAGTGGAACCTCATTCCCATAGACTCTTGGACATTTACAATCTCAAGACGGCAACCCTGTGGATTACGATGGATTGCCTCTTTTCGGGCTTGGGTTTACAATCTGTGGTTTTGGATGACATGTTTTTTTTTTACATACGATTACTTTTCCATACTTAAGGAATGGTAGGCAAAAAGGGACTTTATTTCCAAGGGCGTAAAATCCCGTGTCACGGCAACTCATTAATAATAACTATAAAACGTGTCTCTTGGAAAGTTCATAATGGATGAGTCGGCGGTAACTCGGTTCATTAATAACCCCCTTGGATTAATGGCCGATTGTTTCACTGCTGAATGTAGGGCACTTTTACCGATGTAGACTTGTAGCAATATTGCTATAATGCATTATTTTTTTTACCAAATCAAAAGCACCTGTAAACAACGCACGTCACGTACGTGCATGAAGAGAGGTGACGAATGAAGAAGCTAAAGTTGTATGTTTAGACTTGGTGCACCATAGTATCTGCCTACCCTGTTGGGAGACCGGCGTGAAGGTATGTGCAGTCATATGCAGTTGGGGCCTGAGGTGAAGGGCGCCACGCCTCTACTCTCTCGCCTGCAGTGTGCACTACACGGTATAGTGCCGTCCCTTACTAGCACATTCCTAAGCTCGGTATACAATTCGCGCGCGTACTGTATGTATGTGTTTAAACAATATATTCAAGTTTTGGGTGGTTAGTTTAGGTTAGGCCATCTCATGGTAAGTGGACTTTAAAGCCCATAGATATTTGTAATCTTAATATTAGAGACACAAGACTGCAAATACGTTGCTAACCCTGAGGATTTAGATTGTTTTCCCCGCACCGGAAAACAAAATGCGAACACTACGGTTTAGCGGCAGATTAAAGAGTAAGATGGTGATAATGATAATGCATATTGAATCTATTTTAAAAATATATTTAGATTTTTTTTTTTAGCTAAACGGAATAATATGATTGGTTATTTTATTAAATAATTGATGCTCACGATTTCGTACGTTTAGAATTGGTTTCCCACTTTTCCCTCAATTTCCAAAAATCCCTTCTTAACCCGTGGACCGTCATGTTATATACATTATGTATTCCAATATCAATCTTAGTTCGAACAACGCTGAGTTCCGAATTCAAATATTCTCATGGACCACCGTTGGTCCTCAGGACGCGCCACGAGTTATTACACTCCTAGGATATCCAAAGAATATTCCCTCCAAATTTCAGGTCCCTAGGTCCAGCGAATTCGGCTGTGAGTTGATCAGTCAGTCAGTCACTTTCTTACTTGATATACATATAGGTATACTTATTTATACATAGATTTTAGCTACACAATTAATTGAGAAACTAATTATGGATAAAGATCTTTTGGATTGCTGAAAATTGTATACTAGCTACAGAGTTACGTGATTCAGAACATTAAACTAACATAACTTGGTTGTTATGGACTGAAGACTAGAAAATACCTCGTGCCTCGCTTCTACAACTAACTTCCCTTTGATTGTTCTCGCAAGAGTATAATGTGACGATAAAATGTATTTTATAAATGCTTTCCTCAGAGAGGGTAGACTAACGTAAGTTTTGCTTTCTCTGATGTAGGCATAGCTTTGCAATGTATAATTTTTTAAAGTAGCTACCGTTAGAGTTCTTTTACGTATTTTCTAACAAAATGTACCGTAGATTGGCGAAGAGTGTACCTACTGTAAACAAAATAATTAAAATTATATGTAGTAACTACACAAAGATGACTAAAAATACATATAACCATGGTATACCTACGCTCCGCTTATCAAAACAGTGTGTAAACTAAAGTCCGCTCAATCTAAACCAACGCTCAAATTTAACTGACGTTTTTATTGAACTGTTATACTGTGAATTAAAACTGAGCGTGTGTAGGATGAAACCTGCCAGTTTTTCTTAAATGCCAGTTTACCAGTTAAGTAAAAAACTGATAGTTACAATCGATCCTGAGTTACCGCCGCGCCATAGGAAAACAATTGCAATTCTAAATATTAACATAAGCCGTGGAAAAATAAATTTGTACATCATGTTATAGAGTTAGGTCTCATTTTTATGAGTGCTAAAGCAGTTTCTCACGGCGGTTAACGTTTATATTATCCGTAAACGGCTCACTTGGAACTATTAGCGGCCAATATGGTGTATAACATGCCTCCGATTGACACGCCGCGCCGCCTTCTGACATGATGTTGGTATTTTTATTGCTTGTAGTTACGAATACATGCTGATTTTAAACGATACACCGTTTTAGGTCGTCGTAGTCAATATAATTTTGCATTGGGTTTTAAAACAAGTTTTTATTCAATTTGAATAAGCATTTAGTTGGTTACCCTGTATATGAAGCTAGCATTCCTGGGTTTGATTTGAGCGTGAGTATTTATTATCCCTATATCTATTTATACAAATACAATGCAAAATATACCCATAGACGCCTTTCTTAGAGCTTAGTATGGGACTAGATACATTTTTGTGAGATTTCCCCCTACTTCCCAATTAAGAATGCACGCGCTAGAATGTGTTTTGTACGCTCTGGCAGGACTACTTAAACTCTCCGTTTAATATAAGCTGCGCCAAGGGAACGAATGATGCGCTTAAGAGAATCACACCTCTCAGTTCTAATGATTGGCATAAAAAGTAACCCGTTGGTCTGTGTCTTTACATAGTAAAAAACAAAGTCGCTCCCGCTGTCTGTTCGCTTAGATCTTTTAAACTACTCAACGGATTTTAATGCAGTTTTCAGCAATAGATAGAGTGATTCAAGGGGAAGGTTTATATATATGTATAATAAATTCTAGATTGCGTACGTGTGTTTCAGAAAACAAACATAAACCGAAGCGAAGCGAGGGCGCGCTAGTAATTCTATAAACATGAGAGACCTCATATTACCAAATTCGAATAGTCACGGTTTATTCTATGTCGGAAAATATTTTTATTCATTCAAAAATGGAACCACCAAATTACCAATTTAGCTATTTTAATGAAAAAAGACCGCGGGCATTAAATTAAATTACGTTTTAAAACGCCCGCCGGGAATTTAATGCGTTCTTTAGAAGAAATAATTTGCCTCGTTATTTCTTAAATTAATAAAATTAGTTTGAGGACTTTTGGAAGACAAGAAGTCACCACCCACCTCAGTGAGTTTTCTATGTCCAAAAAGTAATATTAAACAAATAAAACCGCCTACAGGCTTTTAGTCTTTAATCTCATAAAGTTTTCATATCATAATAAGACGTAGCTGACATAAATTAGAACATAAATTATAGTCAATAAAAAAAATTGCTAGACAAGCAATATAATGACGTGTCCGATAAATAATTCCAGCTAATGATAAAAACGTTAGTCGAAGTGCTATTGACATAAATTATACAGGCTGATTCCCAGCGTGCGTCGCCTTGGTCTAGAAATGTCGGCTATTAGATAGAAAAAAAAAGACGTTCATACGACTAATAAAGTCGCGCGCAGCGGGGTTTTCGTCACACAAATATAGTCTTGTATTAAATAAGATAAATGGTAATTCATATCATTAGAATGGTTGTACATTTTGTTAATTTGTGGTTTAAATTACCTACGTTTGAGTAAAATAATTTATTTTCTTAATTAAATTAATTATTGCGATCAGATATTTCGCCGTAATATGTTAATAACAGGAAGCAAAGAGGAGCTCCTGGTGATGTAATAATTTTACATTCGTATTTTTTAGCTTACTCATTATAAATTTAATGAACGGAGCTTATAATTAAGAAATCACATGGCAAAACTGAATACGTAAACGTATATTCAATTTTGCTAAATTTTCACTTAGGCGCCTTTGTGAAAATTTGCTTAATAATGCGTGTTATTAAATACGTAACATAATGAAGTAACACAAAATTACTAACCCACTCAAGAGTAAACTCTGCGTGCGTAAATTTTGCCATGACAGCTTGTTATTTTATATAGTTCTTATCAACTAACAAGCAGGATAGAGTATACTAGGAGCTAGCCTTTGTTATTATAACACCCTTTATTAAAACACTGAAAGTAAAGGCAAACTGTACATATACAGGGTGTCCCAGAAACTGACGTCAACCCATTTAGGGCTGATAGAGCAACTAAAAAGCTATCGATTTAACACCTATGTATGTTCAGCGATTTTTACTAGTTTCGGAGATATTGATCATTTTAATCTTAATTTTTGTAATTTTCCCTTATGTCCAAGTCACGAAAAAAAATAATTACATGTTTTATTTCATAAGTTTTTCAGTGGGGATCCCTTTGACTGCCATACATTTATTGTTTCGATTATTGAAAGTCAGACTTTTGTACCCATATTATTTATCGTTTTTCGACAATTTTTACGTGAGTAACCCGGTGTGATCTCCTTAATACATATTATTTATGTTCATAACTATCGGAAGTCATACAATTTTTCGGTCATATCGCTTTATAATTCGAACGTTAATTATCCATAATTTAAAAGATTATAATACACAAAAGTCATAACCTAAAACCCTCTAACATTCAAAGGCATATTTATAATCAGTCAGAAATATTTTAGGACATATTTTTTATAATATCAATTATTTTTAGTCATACCTTCATTTTGGTTTTAATATTCATATCTCTATAATTGAAATCATTAAAAGGCAATACTTAGTGGCAATGGAGGGGGGTACGGGGGCGGAGCCTCCGCTTAATCAAAAAACCCCTGCTATACTTAGACGATAAATTTAGATCAATAGGTTAGGTTAGGTTAGTGTTGCGTCAAGGCCGAAGGCCTTATCTGCCCAGAAATAGGAGCTCCACTATTATTACCTTTGACATTACGAAGTTTAATTATATGACATAAATTGGGATCACTATGAATTGTATGTCTTCCAATGAATATGACCCGCAATAATTGACATTCCGATTTATATTCTTCAATATTATGACTTTTAACATTATGACTGATAATAAGTATAATGTAAAACGTTTTGGACAACAATAATCGAAATTTTAACTTTATGGCAGTCAATAGAGACCCTTTTCAGTGGTATCTTACATAATTAGAAACATTACGAAACAGCGAAGATTTTAAAACTATTTTCCCGGTTTTTCTAAAAAAAAATTTTTTTTCAGTATACGCATAATGTTTGTTTCTCCATAATAGATGTCCCAGTGTTTGCTCTTCACTTTTTGTGTGAAGTGATTGATCAATATCTCCGAAACTAGTCAAAATCGCTGAACATACATATGGGACTATGGGTTAATTCGATAGCTTTTTAGCTGCTCTATCAGCCCTAGGCGGGTTGGCATCTATTTCTTCTGGGACACCCTGTATACATACCTTCATACCTGTCTCCCAATGGGGTAGGCAGCGACTATGGCCCGCCAGGTACACCGGTCTAAATATACAACTTTCGCTTCCTCTATACATTCATCAACCTTTTCATGCACGTTACCTACGTTGGTTTCGGGTGCTTTTGATTTGGTGCGATCTGATCACTGTTAGTGCGTTTAGGGCGTCTCGTACCGATATCTCCACTCACTCTTGCTCGCCATGTCTTTCGTAACTTCTTACATCCACCCTTTCCAAATGGACAAACGCTCGATGCGTACCCTTTTCAATCTTTGTCACTCCATCTTCTTTCAATCCACATCATTCTCGGATCTCGCTATCTCTAACTCTATCTATCATCCTAACACCACACATACTTCTCAATTCTCTCATTTCCATAGCACTTATCCTGCTTTCATTCTTCTACCATACAAACTGTACATAATAAAATTACTTTATCGCGTTACAGTAGAACACTGTTAATTATTTTATCTTTTGTTTATTCCCAAGCTTATTTAATTAGTCGAATGGTGTCAAGTTTCAAGTACTTTACGTCGAGTATGTACGTTCATTTTGAGCTCTAGAGCGCTTTCAGACATAATTAATTCACAATTAATACTACACGTAATGGAATTGTGTCGGTGTTGTCACGCTACGCTTGCAAATAAACAGTGTAATGGGGGGAAGGTGAGGCTTCTACTGGTAAATTAGGGGGAGGTAAAGCTCTTAGTACACAATGGGATAACGAGTTTGATATCGGTTATTGTAATATACCTACATGTAATTTTTTTGCACATTTACACTCTTATTTAAACAGCTTAATGCTGCATCCATAGTTTTATTCCTTCGGTTTTCATTCTACGTGTACCTACTCGTATATAGTGATGATAATAGTAATTGTACCTGCATTGTGCCGTAAGAAGGGGATTACTAACGAGAGTCTATTACATCCCCGACGCCGAAGGATAGAAGGTTAGGAGTTAACCGTGTGGTTGCCTGGTACAGAACGTAGGCGTTCCGAGTAAGACCGCTATTTGTGCATTTTATATGTAATTGCAATACCATTATCTTCTTATGCAAAGAAGTTTAAATTAATAAATAACTACACAGGCACAAAACGTCAACTTGCCACGTTGTGATATACTCTAGTCTTGTTGACTAATGCTTTATTATTGCAATCGTATTGTTCATCACTCAGCGGCGTTTACTATACTAACAATACTATAGCAATAGGGGTAAAAACGATGTAGACCAGAGACCTAGATTTACAGAAAAATACGTGCCGTCAAAAATCTGGCACGAAATATGCCTCGCGAAAGTTAAAGAAAAGCCACTCCGTTGAGTGTTACGCCGGCGAGGTTTAACTCCGCCTCGCATTTCCATGTACAATGTAACACTGATAATTTTATGGTAAGTGGGCGCTCAACTTTTCCCGCTCGGATTTTTATGTCCCTCGTGAATTGTTTAACCGTATCTTTGATCACCCTGTATCACCTACGTGAGTGGATGGTTACAACTAACTAAAATCGAAACTTTGTTGCCTTATCCTTTTCACTCGCCATTCAAAACCAAATCGACGGAAAAGGATGGAACTAGCGTAACTCCTAACTTCGATTTTCAAAGAAGGACCCCTGGAGAAGGGTGTTTGTGTATATCTAACACTTTAAACCTCGCTAAGTTCTGCTAAAGTTTAGACTGGTTCTTAAACCCACTTGCATCAAATTTTTAAATCAACTATGTTTAATATACATACTGATATAATTTCATACATTTTTATCATATACGAGATTATAACGGTATGATTCAATAATAATCTACACGCTGGCATAAAGTTTTCACAACACAGCCTGGGTCCGCGACGAAATTTTCATGAAACTACCAAAGTTCAATGTTAATGTTGGTGGAGCATATAGATGTATTCAACAAACATGGAACATCTTGTATCTGTTAATAAGGTAACTAAGAAAGCGAGAGTGTGTACTAACTTATAACTTTCATGTTTTATCACGACATCTGATTTCTATATCGTCTAGTTTTTTCTTAATGAACAGAAAGTGTCAGCTCATCGCAATATAAAATATATTGATAGTAATATGGTTTAAAACAAATTAGGCAGGCCCTGTACTCAAACAACAATTATAAATGTGGTTGCTGCGGGCTCACACAATAACATAAATCATTATAACTCCAATTATATGTTCCCGAAGCTATTACAAATCGTGTTTCTGTATCTACGTCATTTGATTTATAATCTTATGATTAAAAAAGTATACCGTTTACTACGAATTTAATTTTCTAACAAATAATAATGTTGCAGTATCTATATTGCCATATATCCCCAGCACTGCCTGTGCTATCGTAATACCAAAGAATAATAATTGCAATGTAGTTGTCGAAACATTCTGAACTTTATTGGTAACCACATAAAAATTAAAATGCTTTACTATTTACTATGCAGCTAGCTGCCTTTTTTGGTATAACAGCAGTGTGAAGGTTGTTATATTCAACAAACACCCTATAGTTGCGAAAACTCCGGGTGACCTAACAAGGGTGGCCTTTCCAACTTCGTAGTCGTTACTAAAATATGTATTGCCGCGCAAATCTGCGTTGAAAATATTTATCACCCCAACATGGTTTAAGGGGTTAATGTTTTCCTTAAATTTACGCGAATAGGTATCTGTGGGTAGGTAAATAAATTGTTAAATATTTGACGTTCGACGAGTTCGTGACGATGAAACCTGTAAAGATCTTAAGAGGCCACATATGATAAAGTCTGTAGCGTTCCGCGATCTGGATTTCAATAACCATAATGCCTACATGTATCTGTTCTTTGGATTTATTAAACTTGATAATATTTTCTATAAACATGACACTTATTTTGGTTAAATTACCGAAACCCGACGATCGATCTTTAACGATGATTTTTATTCAATGGTTGAGTATTTATAACTTCTTAATCTAGGTACTTTTCTTTTGATAAATGTGTGGTTTTAAAGTTAACGGCAATAATTTGAATTTGACGCTGCAATCAAGGCACGCGCAAATTATCTTCATCTCACATTCTTCGTGCGGAAGCACGTATCAAGTCATCTCTTTTCATTCTTGAGTGGACGTAGCAGCGTATGTGACATCTTAACCGTGATAGATCTTCGGGAAATCTCGTTTTCAACCTAAGCAACGCTCGGTTTTCCAGGGCGCTTCGTAGAAGTCGTTTATCACTATTCCGTCGGGAACCTTCCACTTTGGGATAAAAAGTACCCAACGTACGAGCAACGCAAGACGTACAAAACGTCTTCTGCGGGCATATTATGGTCGTTTTTATCGATGTAGATAAAAAATCTTTCTGTGTGCGAGATTGATGGATGCTTTATCAAACGTGATAAAGGCGACCATAATAAGGGCCCAGGCTTAAAACTGTATATCTGCAAATGTCACGTCGCTCGATTAAGGTGAAAACGGAACAAACAGACAGACATTAGCTTCATTCCTACTTTGCACTATGTGTCAAATAAATGTAATTAGCTAAATTTGAATTTAATCCTCACATTCGCATTTAAAATATTAGTGAGGATTCGACTATTACTTCCAAATGTACTAAATCAATCGTTATACCGTATCTTTACTTTGTATACTACGTATCGTATTTCGTATTTTTAGCAGTCAAACGAGTGAAATGTATCACAAGTTCATTATCCCGGATAAACGGCCAGAACTCGGCCAGCGGCCTTCCACTACATTGCTTTCCAATGTAGCTATTGAAAGTTGCTCTTTGTCAACGAAATAGAGGGATTCAGAACAAATAGACGCTGTAGAGAAGCTGGATCGGGCGCGTATATTGAGCCTATTACGTCTAAATACTTAATTAACTCTGTTAATTGAAAATAGCGTGCTTACTAACTAACGTATATACAGGGCTTCTTTTTCACTTCGTTGTTAATCATGCCGTTATTACATACATTGTTTACAAGGCAGTCTTAAATTAAAAGTCGCAGATATCGTTAATGTTCTGATTTTTACAAGATTACATTTATAATCCAATCAGTGGGGACAAAAAAGAGGCTCTATGCCACCAACAAAAGACGCTGCATCATATCACGCATTTAGGACATACCATCTGCATACCACCGAGTCCAAACATGGTAAGGAATTGAAAAAAAATCCAGAAGAATTTTATTTATTTACTCCTGTAACAACAACTGAGAAAGCAGTACGCGAGGCACTTTTAAATATAATATCTTGCAACTGTAGAAAGGATGCAGTAGAGCATGTAGCTGCAGAAAAGCTGGATTGAAATGTTCTATTGTGTGTGGTTCTGTAGTGGCCAGGCATGCGAAAATGTATTAGAAACTGAGATAGCGACCGAGGGTAATACATACATTCATAATCTCACGCCTTCGTTCCCAGAGTGGGGTAGGCAGAGCTACAGAATGACAAACATCTCTAAAAACTTGTTGATAATTCTATAACCACAATTTGCACAATTAGGCTAAGATGTTTACCAGCGTATTAGTGACAGGTCGCAAGCCCATCGCCTAACAGTACTACAAGCCTTTATTCCCTTAGTCGTCTCTTACGACATCCACGGGAAGACATGGAGTGGCACCGAGGGTAATAATGACGACATTTCACAATGCAAGGAGACGGAGAATGCCAGCGCGGATAATAAAGTTATCGACGTTAACCTACCGGGAACCTCAAAACGGTGTAAAAGTAATTAGTTTAAAAACATTAAGTTTAAAAAAAACAACCTTAACAATAAAGATGTTTTTTTGTAAATATAAAATTTTCTCCCTCTTGTAACTTTGTATCTATAAAACGTACAGAATAAATACGAATACAAAAAATAATTAATATTTTATTCTCTTTATACTATCATTGTAATTTTTCTCATAAAGTCAACTGTTGAAGCATTATGTAAGAAATAACCAATTTTGGCCCCTTCAATTCAAGATGGCGGCTAACGCTGTGACCCCTCGAGGTCGAAATCTTACATTTTTCATGACTAGCCTATACTTAAGCAATACAAATTAAAACACTTTCTACACCACCTTTTGTAGGACAAAAATACCTGCTGACTGAGCTATTAGATTTTCATGTTTGTCAGTAGGTTTCTTGCCAGATTTTGGTAAAGTTCCCGTTATTGAAATGAGCTGTTTCTGTTACGTTCCTTTGTGAATCTACTACCAATGTGATGAAGTTGGAAAGAAGTTACAGATATCTGTAGTTCTTAACGTAGGTCCACAAACTTTGACCTCATTAGATTGATATTAAGATTTAATTTAATTAAATTTTGATTTCATGCATGACAGTCTCGCAAAATAAACACTGCGTAAACATCTTGTTTTCTTTGTTTAACATAGACTTATTTGATTAGTATATTGCTTACCTTTTCTCTTTCTTTAATTATCTCTTCTGGCGAAGCGTGTTTCTGACAAAACATAATTATAACATAGTAACCGATATGTTTACAACATCGATATGGGTTCCAGCAGAGACAATTAATCGTTATTAATATTTGTCGGTATCGTTTACGCTTGTGTTTATTTACGCGCCTAATTTAGTTAATCGAACTGTAAGGGGTCGTTACTAGGTTACGTTCTATCTTAAGCATTGTTATGAATTGGTGCGGGTTTTCATGATCACATTCTGATCCAGAATCTCAATATCGTGTGTATTTCGTATGGAAATCTGGGAATATAAGTAACATACCAAGGGGGGTAGAATATGACCTAGTGCAGACTGGCAGGATTGCCACCACCATCTTATCCGCTCACCCTGCCACCAAACAGTATTAGCTCGGTTGTGTTTCACATAGAGGCATTTTATCTAAGTTCTCAGGGTTCGGATGATTGTAGATGTTAATGAGCCTTATATTTCACTTATCCACAAATGGCCTGTTTTCGCTAGGCATAAACATGGCATACAAAAAAAAAGGTTAAAAAAACAAAAACCCGCCTTCAAAAAGCAAAAAATAACTTCTTTAAAATGGTAGGTAAATAGGTCAGTCCAACTGAAGTCTGCTTTTGGTTAAAATATTGTTGGATGCCGACTTCAGTTGGACTGACCTATTTACCTTCCATTTTAAAGAAGTTATTTTTTGCTTTTTGAAGGCGGGTTTTTGTTTTTTAAACTTTTTTTTATTTTATACTTTTTAGTGATCATAATTATGCTGTTATTCTCCCATTTCTCAATTAATAAGAAACAATAGAACATTTCAATCTCGCCGCAAGCAACGCCGTGGGAAAGTCATAGTCATATATTTAAACCTAAATATGCTTCGTCATAGTCGCTCAACTATCTTAATCGAAATACCTTGTCGCCACCCTCGAAATATATACCGTTAAGGAGTTCCGGTGGCCATCTGTGGTCTTCATCATCAGTTCCATTTCACCAAATAGTGCTTTCCAAGACCAAATACACGAGTTACAATGAAAAATACCAAATTTGCTATAGGTGTGCCTATAAATTTTGAAGAGTTCCGTCGATTCCTCATGGATTCCACCATCAGATCTTCATTTTGATAAAAATGGGACCAATCGGGAAGCACCAGCTTTCAAATAAAAAAAGAATCATCAAAATCGGTTCACCCAGTCGAAAGTTCTGAGGTAACAAACATTAAAAAAAAAACAAAAAAACAAAAAAAAAACAGACGAATTGAGAACCTCCTCCTTTTTTTGAAGTCGGTTAAAAATATAGAGTAGCCTATTCATGTCGAGTCCATTGTTATATATTCACGTCCACCACTCATACAGTTCTTCTTACTAATTATAATAAAATAAATGTTTTAAAAAACAAAAAACCGCCTTCAAAAACGCAAACAATAACTTCTTTAAAATTATAGGCACCTAATAGGTTAGTCCAACTGAAGTCGGCGACCACAACATTTTCAACAAAAATAAATGTTTAAAAAAACAAAAAAACCGCCTTCAAAAAGCAAAAAATAACTTCTTTAAAATGGTAGGTAAATAGGTCAGTCCAACTGAAGTCTGCTTTTGGTTAAAATATTGTTGGACGCCGACTTCCGTTGGACTGACCTATTTACCTACCATTTTAAAGAAGTTATTTTTTGCTTTTTGAAGGCGGTTTTTTTGTTTTTTTAAACATTTATTTTATTTTATACTTTTTAGTGATCCTATTTATGCTGTTACGTAGCTCCAATTCTAAATACTAATAAGAAACTATAGAACATTTCAAGCTCGCCGCAGACAACGCCGCGTGAATGTCATAGTCATATTTAAACCTAAATGTGCTTCGTCATAGTCGCTCAACTTCCTTTATCGAAATATCTTATCGCCACCCTTGAAATAGGTACCGTTAAGGAGTTCCGGTGGCCATCTGTGGTCTTCATCATCAGTTCCACTTCACCATATAGTACTTTTCAAAAGCAAATGCATGAGTTACAGTGAAAAATACCAAAATCGCTATAGGTCTGCCTATAATATTTGAGGAGTTCTCTTGATTTCTCCATGATCCCATCATCAGATCCTGACGTGGTAACAATGGGACCAACTAGAAAGTATACCTATTCGAACAACGAAAAAATTTTTCAAATCGGTCCAGTGGTCTTCGAGTAATCGGGGAACATACATAAAAAAAAAAAAAAAAAAAAAAAAAAATATCCCGACGAATTGAGAACCTCCTCCTTTTTTTGAAGTCGGTTAAAAATGAACGCTAAAGTGTAGGTACCTAGCGACCGCTTTCTCGGAAAATCGCGCTCAGACAGAGAATTAAGCAGTAAAGTGCGGTTTTGACCTGTCCAAACCAAATACGTCTGTCTGCGAGGCGTCTGAACGCTTCAATGGGATTCGCGTTTGCTCGCTCATGCCGATGAGTCTTTGAGTCGCATTCGGACCCCGAACCGCGCGACCGCACGGACTTATTGCATTAAGTTAAGACCGATTCACACCGCGTCCGAGAAAATATGGTCCAAAAAACGTAAACTTTCACTTGATATAATACCTGTGTTGTTCTTCTTCAGGGTTTGTAATGGATATATTTTCTTGTATGAAAGCTCCCTTTATTATTTCACTTTCATTAAAAAAATGTTCGTAAATCCGCCGTAAATACACAAATACTGAAAAAAAACCCGTAATACATATTCCTATTCCTACGGTTCAAAACATTACAGCTCTTTAAAGTTCGGTCAGACGTACTGACGGACGGACAGCGTAGGCATAAATAGGTCCCGTTGGGCTCCCTTCGGGTACAGAACTCTAATAGCTAAGTAGTGTTTTGTTTTTGTAATAGCAATCGTTTTATAAAACTTTTCGTAATTTGAGTTTTTATTAATATGTAAGGTAATAAACTTAAACCCATTGATATTTCGATGCTAAATCAGACTTATTCTCGGTTCAGAAATTCACCGTTTATTCACCGGCCCTGTAAACCGTTATGAGTTGGCGTACCCATATCCCGGGGGCCAATTTTATGAAGATGCAAAGTACGATTTTGCAATTTAACACCTGTAGGTAAAATTATAACTTGTCTATAACATTGGGACAAAGTAAAATTTTATAAGAAACATATCTGAGGTACATTTTTCAACGTAATTTTTTTTCTCGTTTTCTTGGGCACAGTGGCTGAATTCATCATATGGTTTTGATAATATAGTTGAATAAAGCGGGTTTATGGCTTATTAGAAACTTCAACGTTCGTAGGAAAAAACATATCAATATTCTACAAATACAAAAAAAATACGTTTGTCTTCCTTACCTACATCTCAAAACTAACGTTCACAATCGCGCGCTAACATAACAACACATAATTTCAGAGAAACGCACACTCTGCCCAGGTTTATTACTTAGTTTCTTAAATCACTTACTTAAACCTGAGACTTAAGTAAGTTAAATCTTAAGTTCACCTTTGTCCTGCTACTGGCCTTTAACCTGTGCAAAATTAATTAATTAATATAAATTGAGTGATGAGGTAGCGGTTCCACGGGCGCTAGATCCTATTCACCTGTTGCGCGCGCATATCGACCCGCGCGGCCTGCATTCTGCCGACTGTTAACCTGCCAAATGTGGGTCGCCCACTTTAAATAACGAATTTCGAACCATTTCAAATCACGTGGACCGCTAACCGTCACTTATTAAAACACCATAGACTACCCCTAATCAGCCAGTATTTTTTTTCAGAAATTTTTCGTCATTTTTTTGCTCTCGGAAGTAGTCTACGGTTGTACGCCAGGAAAATGGTAAATTTTCAACAACTTAGTTCTATTTTATGTGAGGTCGCCAGATCTGACCTGCATTAATCCGCTACGGCCCGGATCGCAATCCGAATTTCGCCCCTATTTCGAAATACATTGACGCGTTATTAACGTGACGTTTATCGTGTAACAAACTTCACGATACAATGTATTATAAACCTGAAAGGAGTCCGTAAGGGAACGGCCCTGGTTTTAATTTTATGGCAAATAAGGAAAACCTTATGATTACATTTTAATACGAAGCTTATTTTCGCTTTTTTTTTGCTTTGAAGTATAATCTTTACGTAGTAATCTAAAATGTTACGTGTTTTAATTTTTGTATGATTTTTCCTATGTTAGGATATATATGTTTAAAATAACTTGCAAAAATTATTCACATTTATATTTTTATTTAAATTAGACTTCGAAACTTTGACGGCTCTCACAGCTTAAGCTTTGTGCTCTTCGCAATATGAAGCACTGCAAGCGACAAAACTTTGTCGTGAAAGTTTACTTGGGAAACTTTTGAAACTTTTGTCTGCCATCTTATTTGCTCTCTATGGAAGTTAACTTTAAAGTGAACTTTTATAATGGCTTAAGTTATAATAGGATGGAACTTTCTTTAACTGAAGTGTTCTTTTATATGTTAAAAAGAGTTATCGTACATAATGAATCATGTCCATCTATTTATGTGTATTTAATGTAAAAACGTTGAGCTTAGAGATTTTATTAATGTCGCAAGAAGAAAAAAAAAAACTCTTTTTTTGACGTGGAAAAGGCAAATGCGCATACACAGACCGATGGACGTGCGATTGCGTTGCCAACCCTTTGGACTAAGATGGAATGCCTCTATGTTTCTCCATTTGACCGGCTTTATGAAGGAAATTTTTTTTTTTTAAATGGTCTACTAAATACTAGAAAAAAAAAGAAGAAAAAGAAAGAAAAAAAAAATTACATTTATTCACTACACACATAAGACACACAGAAAACAAAAGTAAAAACAGAAAACAGCAATAAAAAGAGTAGTGAGTGTGTCTTCGCGGCAGTGAATCGGACACTGGCTCAGCTGCTGAGGCATTATGCTGTTAAACACCTGCAGCGCTGATTTTCAGCCAGCTCCGTTTGTGACAGACGGACGGTACGCTAAACGAATAAATATATACTACCAAACAAATACTTATAGATAGTGACAGAATAAATACAAAAACTACATGCAAATACCTTACAGAAATATAATATTTAAAATAAATATACCTACTTAGCCAGTATACAGCATCGACCATTTGGCACAATTCAATAAACAAAAAACAAAGAAAACTAAACTATAATTTAAGGACAAAGTGCTGGTTGGGAAATTATGATTTTTGGAGCGTCAACAAATAGCCTTTAAGCTTACGCTTAAAGGTGTACTTGCTAGGCGCTCCTTGGATGGGAGGGGGGAGATCATTCCAGCACTTGGACGCCGCGAACCTGAAACTACCCCGAAACGCCGCGGTTCGGTGCAGCGGCACAATCGCCCTAGGTTTAAACCTGCGTACATTACTGGACCACTGGATCTTGTTAAAGAGGTACGACGGGGTCATGTGTTGCACCACACCGAACATAAGGGTCGCCAGGTGCATGCGCCTCCGCGCAGCCATGTTTAGCAGGTTAGCGGCGTTCAAATATGGAATGATGTGGGAGCGGGGAGGGACTCTAAAACAAAAACGAGCACACGCGTTCTGGACTCGTTGTATTAGCCTCTTGGACCGACCAAGTATACGACCATCATAAACGACATCGCAATAGTTTGATCTAGATAATATAAGTGATTCACACAGGTGGACACGCATATCAACACTGAGGTAATCACGAATATTATAAAGAACCCTGAGACGGTAAAAGCAATTACTCACGACTTTAGCTACGTGGCTCTCTACTAAATATTTTTTAACAAAAAACAAAAATTTACCTTTTAGGGTGTATCCAAGTTTGTTTGTATTTGTAACAGTCATGGTCTTTAATCCGTTTTTCTTATACCTTCGAGCCGTCGCATGTTTGCCGTAAGCCGGGGTGACAACCGCTCACTCAAGTAAGCTTACGGTTTAGGTGCTCGTCTTTGTTATTTGTTGAACCTTATTATGAGGAAACCGAATAATAGGTTAAAATTAACCTCGACATTTGTAAATATATGGAATAAATTTATAGCCATAAACATCTTTTATCTTTATTTTTACCTAATGTATCGAAGAAATTAAAAAGGTATTTGGCAATGTAAGTACATTAGTGATCTATACATCAACAATATTCCTAAATAAACTAGATATAGATGAGTAAATAAACCTCTGCCTTTTGATAATCGACATTGTTAAGAAACTAGTTTTCCTTAAATGCCATGTTTATTTAAGAAAAACAACAGTTAACAATAGAAGATTATACACCGAGGGGATAAAGCACTGTTTTATGTCACGGGCGCGATATTGAATTACTTTAGTTGAGGTTTGCATGATATATAATTGGGCAATGTCGAGCATGTGGTGTGAAAAATATTTTATACAACCTTGGATGCCCCTTGGCCTCTGTTCAACACGTTGAAAACCAAATCGTTTTTGACCTGTTATGGTATTGTCAACATTTTGATAGCTCTTACTCGTATTTACTTGACAGTACCTAATGGCGGCCGAGTTAAAAAATAACATTACCATAACAGCGTCGCTATTGCTTATCGCACTCGTAATCGCAATCGGCTTCAAAGTGGAACAATTGTTTTCCTTTTGTATGCAGACTCACCTTCGAATTTCAAACTAAAAACGATTGCGATTGCGAGTGCCCCCACGATTTGGATTTTACCGCCTAGAATAAAGCGCTGATTTATTTGCTAACATGGTGTTGTCAACCATTCATAGTGGACGCAAGAACAAAACAAAACACGGAGCAGAAATACGAAGAACTTTCTCACAACACAACCCGTATTGAACGGGAATACAGTAAAAGGAAAATATTTGCCTTTGTAATAGGAATGTACGTGTGTTCATTTACTTTTTTTGACATTTGTCGGCTACGATCGTCGATTGTTTTTGGATCATATTGTCACGCCTTAAGACTGGCCGGCCTATTGTCTAACGCACTCGCAATCTCAATCGACTTCAAAGTGGAACTCGCCTTCGAACTCGCCTACGGACTGTCAAAATGAAAACGATTGCAATGGCCAGTGCGTTAGGCAATAGGCCTGCAGGTACCTATGATTTTATCGAATCTCCTTTCAATGAACGTATCATTACGCAGAATTTTCATTTCACCATAAAGCATTTCTCGATCGATCGAAGTGAAATTCGATAAAGTGGTGGGCTGATGGGTTACCATTAAGACCTGCAATGTTAAAAATCTTTGGATAAGGCCAAATCAGACGAGTTCTGTAAATTTCCTTAAATAACGGCACACGAATAGGCAATTTTCTCGTACTTCGGCAAATCAACACGTTTTCCGACTTAGCGTTTTTATTTACTACAAACAAACAAACACATTTTCGCATAACCAAAATTAGTACAGTCAGTAAGCACTTAGAAGGTGCTTCGGGTTTGTGCTTCTCTCACTCGCTCTTATTAAGAGGGTATGAGAACGAGTGAGAGACAAGTACAAATCCGAAGCACGTTTTAAGAGCTATCGCATTGTATGATTTAATGAATTCCCGTACGGATCGCAGGCGCACTGTCGAAAGATTTTCGTAAACACGTAAAGAACGTTAGCGGCCGATTAGTATCTGTTGCTAGCGCGCGTGTTGCCAAAACTGCGAGATTAGTGCTCAAAACATGATTAATCACAATTCTGTGGGGTTATTATGACATAGCTATATAGCTATAGCTATAGCTATGCAGTTCAGTTTAGGTTGTGAGAAAAGGATAGAGCTATATAGCGGCTATAGCTCTGTCCTTTACGCTCACCGTAAAATGAACTGCATAGTTATGTCGTAATAACCCCCCTGGACACGCCTGGAAATATAAATTTTTAAATGAATGATCGATAGCTCTATACCAAGACCATTTTGCGGTATGTGATACAGGCAGAGCTAAAATTATCTTAGCGACGTTTCATACATAAAGGATGCACTGAAAAAATTAATTTGTACTACGCAGAGCAGAGCAAATAACAATAAGATTAACTAATCACGATGAGTATTATCAAGCGCTTGAAACACAGTAAAACACAAAACGTTCGCTTTTACTGATCGAACAGTAGTATTTAATTAATTTACAATATTAACAATGCTTTCCACATTTCAATTAACTGCCAATTTGCCCGCGAGCTTTAACTGTTTTCGAAACCGTAACAATTACCGTTTCGAACGTTACGCTCATATGTATAGTATCGTGTAAAGCAGTGAAACTTCAGGTTTATTCGGTTTTGCATACCGTTATTTTTTTCAGTGTGCTTTTTAAAGAGTAGATAATACGTCAGTTCTAAATAAGTTTACAACACAGCTTCTAAGGGCCGTTTGAATAAACTGAGCCCGAGCGTGATGTCTGTTTCAAGATACCTCAAAGTAGATGTCAAGTCATAGACAACTGTCATCTTTGAGGCGTCTTGAGGCGATCATCTTAGCCGATATCATTTTAATAAATCTCTTTGCGCGTAAGATTTTATCACAAAATCCGTGATACCTTTTTTCTATAAAGAAGCATAAAGGGTGTTAAATTTTTACAGTTTTATTCATAAACGTCAAAACAGTAAAACTTTTAATGTGCTTTAGGGCAGTATTGAATTTGAAATCATTTGAAAACTCATATCAAGCGTTTATGCAAACAATTCAGAGCATTTTATTACCCTACTGCGCCTTTTTTAAACGGGTTTGTCAGCGTATGTAACATCATTGTTATCTTTTTAGAATTACTCGTACCGTTTTACGCCTTTGATTTTCCATTAGGGATTGCGAATGTTAAACAAACCAAACGAACGACCCAAATGCACTTAGGGACCAATTTAGAGGAGGAAAGAATTAAGTTAACTATACTATGGTATTTAATACGGCGTAAGTCAGATTTCAATTACAGCAGTCCCAATTTTACAAAAAAATATCTTTTTAATTTAATTATATGCCATTTTTTTGTTATAAATAGTTAATATTAATAATTCTAAAGACAATAAAGGAACAAATAGTATAATTAAAAACGAGGTCAATAATCCAAAAAAATACGCCATATTCAAAGGGGTAGTCGTTGTTTTAATTTTACTTAAACAATACGAACTGCATGCAGGCAATCTGTTAGATTGTCAAACATATAAGTCCATATATGTTTAACACAATAAATATAATGATTATGATTACAAAACAAGCGGTAGACTGATGAGGTTGATTTAACGACACTATTAAATAAAAACATTTAATAAGAATAAGTTTCCTGCATTTCTATAAATTTGTCCGAGATTTATACCTAAATCGATGGCTCCCCTCGCGGCCAGTGGCACCGGATGTCGCAAAAAAGGTATTCATTTTGTTTGGATTCATTCAATATCGACTGTTTCTTCACATCGTGCTCAGCGACATATATACAAAAGCAACCTTGCTATCTAAAAAATAGAGTAATAATTCGTAGCTTGTTCAGAATACAAATAGAGTTTTGCCAAAGATTATCGCTGGATCGAGGGTTTATTTGCCACCTTTCCCTTTTATTTAAGTGCAATAACTAAACTGAAAGGGTGATTGATTGACGGCCAGTAATTACCTCTTCGGTTCAGCCATTCATCATTTTCAATAGGTAGGTGTTGTGGTAAAAAATGATGGATTAGTTTACGCGTTGTCATTTTTGATGGGCGTAGGTCAAGCTAGCGTCATTTGTACTTAGTGTTCTGGATACGGTAAGGTCGGGCGGGGTTATTCCGACACAGCTGCACAGGTGTAATCGAAAAAGGAATAAAACGTTGAAAAACTACTTTAGCTACCTTTTGAAGAAATTTAGGTAATAAAAGGGTGCAAAAATACTTTAAGAATCGCCTATTTATCCTGAAATTAATTTAAAAAAAACCGAGGCTCATTTACATTAAAATGTTTCATAATTATTTACAGTGAGGGATTAGACTAATTAAAACCAAAATAACTTTCTGATTTTATATTCGAATAAGATCTGACAGAAAGCTTTCACTGTGACATTACTGAAATGTTTGTTCTACAAAATTAAACATATTACGGCTTATAAATGACTGACGCTAGCTTAGCATTGATAAATTATCATTGTAATATCGATAAAGAAGCTAAAACACAGCATTTTTTTCAAAGGGACTGGGTACTTTAAATAAGCCTGCAAGTCCGTGTTTTCTTTAAGGTTGATTTAAAAATGAGATTGCACTTCAAAAACTCAGGTGTATTACTAAATGTAACCCCATACTGTGACCAAACTCTCAACTCTATTTATTCTTGGAACAGACTTCATAACAAAAGTGTTCATGGTCTATGTCATATGTCAAACTATTTAGAAATACTATATTTTCTGTGATGTATCGAAAAATAACACATCCTGTAATGAAAGTTAGTATTTTAACTTTCTACTTCATCTTACCAGAAATCTTATACAGGGTGTTTCAACCCAATTACAGCCGGTTATTAGCAGCACTGTCTCTGGCAGTTCGGCTAAGCAATCGAACAACGAGTTTGACAGCCCAATTTAACTTCAAAATGTGTATGAGCCAAGCTTAGGGTGCTGAGACTTTTTACAGTAGATCTTGGTAATTAAGGTTAAACAATACTTTGCCGGTGAAATTTTTGGTTTGTTAGAAGTTTCAAGATTGGGAATTGTTTATAACTTTCTTACAAAGTGGTAATATGGGATTGTATGAAAAAATTGCTGGTCTCAGCTTAGTAGGTAATCATGTTAATGTAAACGTGTTACAAAATAGTTAACTAGCCTGCTCTTAGAAAGAAAGTATTATGATGAAATATTTATTCACAAAGACACGCTGAAAAAAAAGATTTAAAAAAAAGAAACGTAGATACAGTGATAACTGTTGCGGCATAGTTCAAACTCAGCATATGCTATGTTGCAAACGCTAGTCTTCCGTAGGGACTAGAGTTGCAAACTGACCGTCACGTTCAAAATGTCCGTCCGTCATTTATCAAGTTGTCGGTCATAATCGTCATTTACCGGTCATTAATAGTCATTTATAGTCACTAACGACATTTATAAACTATAGCAGCACCGAGGCATAGTTGTCATAGTTGATAAATAAAACATGGTTTAATATGTATAAAATTTAAAATTTATTGCAATAACACGACAAAAAACTAAAAGTCATTCATACATAAACATAAAACCTAAAATTGTTAGTCTTCTGATTCAACTTGCATCGATGTATTGTTAAATTCTAAGGAATCAAAATACTCGTAGCAGTCGTCAGAGCGGTCAGCAGATTCCGACGATGCCTCAATTTCGATTTCGTCACAATAACGTAAATTCTGTCGAATTGTTATAAGCTTGTTCAGGCGGTCTTTAGATAGTCTATTTCGTAACTTTGTGTGGGTTATTGAAAGCAAACTCCAATTGCGTGCTGCAGCAGCCGAGCTTGGAGGGATACTTAAAATCCTATGAGCTATGGGATAAGCATCTTCTTTTGACGCAAAGCTCTGCCACCATAGTTGAGGTGCAATGGCTTCAACAGTTTTATATCACTCGGGCATTTTTGGCATTTTTGCATATGTAAAAGCATTCGAGTTGCATGAGCATTTTTATACTCAGTATTGCAATAAATGCAAACTACGTGTTTTTTGTTTGCCGAAGTACCAATTATTTGATAATGCAGTCAAATATCACCAACCATCCGCGGCATTTTATTTATTAATACCCAAATTGATTGACAACTGTCAATAAAGACTCTTGAAAATAAAATAAAACAGTAGCTAGCACTCACAAGCTAAGTTACAACTTTATAAATAAAGTTTAGATAGGTTAGTGGGTAATACGTAAAATGCGATCACCTTACCTACACACGATTGCAAATCTAAACATTACTAACACATACTTAACAACTTAACCTAACCTACTTTCATGATAAGCGTGTCTTATATCATGACAATGATAGATAGATTTATAAATTACTAGCTGACCCGGCAAACGTTGTTTTGCCATATAAATAATTTAGGGGTGGACTACCCCTAACATTGGCCGATTCTCATAGATACCGGATAAGCACAAAAAATTTCATCAAAATCGGTCAAGCCGTTTCGGAGGAGTATGGCAACGAAAACTGTGACACGAGAATTTTATATATTAGATGTATAAAATTATATTTCATAAATTTACTTATCGAATAGCGGTCATAGATTTTTTTGAAAAGTAACTTAATACTATTAAAATATTAATGTCCAATGTGACAATAAATGTCGAAAATGACTAGACATTTATCATAAATGACGGTCAGGTATTGAAAGTGACGGTCAGTTTGCAACTCTTGTAGGGACCTTTCCGTGAAAACACTTACCTACATCTGAGGCATCGAGATATAATACCAACTGGCAAAATAATAATAATTAGTTAGTCCGTTACTCGCACTGTCTGCCTGCAACACCAGAGTAATACTTATATTGTACGTCGACTCTGTAAGAAATTAAAACTGCCCAAGAGGACTATCGCAACCAATACCGCATACACATGCCGCGTACAACTTTATGTTACATTTCGAATAACAAACCGTTATTTCATGCTTTCTTATCATTGCCTAGAAATAAAAAAGCCTTTCTGTACATTAACGGCAAAAAACGTACTGTAAAACCCATTAAAGCCCAACCAGTCTAACCACATGTCATCAAATACTCAAGGGACAGAAAATACAGGCGTTTTTCCACCGTCAACTGTGGCTGTTTATCCAAGTTGCTCGCGGCGCTCGGGGCGTTTTGCGTTCCCGCTGTCGCTTTAGATGATTTCTCCGAAACTCTTTCCAAATTGAATTAAAATAACAACTCGGATTAACATCGCAATTAATTCAAAACAAGCTTGTCTAAATTGCTGGTTATTTCTGTTTATATTCAATTGAGGACTGAAAGCTTTTTGTGATAATTCATAGAAGAAAAATGAAGCCTTTAAGTAGAATGTTACGTTAGATTTTTTTATGTATAAATACTTCTACAATCCAGATGGTAGGTTCGGTACGTACATTGAGGCCGATTGGAGCCTGTCATGATTAAATATTTAAATAATTTTCCACTGGCTACAATTTTGTTCATTTAATTAAACTGTAGCCATTTCATCGCCATCGCATCATTGTAATACTAAAACCAAATATAAAGTCCGATTGACAACATAAAACATATTAAAAAAAATAACACCCTTTACGCCCTTGCTATCGTTATAATAATGCCTACAGACAAAAATCGGGCGGTCGTAACAATGATCGGGGATGAAGGTCCGGGATAAATGCCCGGGATAATGCCGTGTGCCGGACAGGCTGTTAGCCGTAACACGGCAATTACGTCACATTCGGCTTAGCCCGTAACGGCTGAATACGGTGCTAAATGGCGGGATTAGCTAGATTTTAACGTTAGTTTTTGATTAGACATTGGTATTTTTGTCTTGTGTAGATAAAAGCACGATTATCTTGCTATAATTATTACACGTTGTGACAGAAACTAACCGTACAATGAGTATTTTTAAATTTAGCCAGATAAATTGCAACTGCATACGTAGTAATATCAATTACTTCATCATAAACTGTTTATAAATTCACGATTCCTTATTTTCAGGTCAATTTTACACCCATGCAATTAGCCAATTGCGATAAGATAAGATAAGATAAGCCAAGCTTTATTAAACAGACTTTGTCAGATGATATCCACATTTAGAACAATTGAAATATATCTCACGTTTAATCCAACATTGACACTATGCAGAAAAGGAATTCATCCAAAATTTAATTCTTTTTAACCGCAATAATGTCACTATAGTCCGACCTGCGAGTGGCGACACAAAAAAAAGGCGACATTTTAAAAATATCACTAGCTGAGGCCCGTTTCACGAAGCTACAAGTTACAAATTACAAGCGGAAGTCTCTTTCTAACTCCGTTTGCTAGAAAGAGAGTTCCGCTTGTAATTTGTAACTTGTAGCTTCGTGAAACGGGCCACTGGTAAATCGACTAGTACTCATAATGTGACAGCTTGTTTCATAGGTAAAATTGTTGCCATGTGAGAAAAATGCTTATATCACTACTCGTTGGTCGGACTCTATTCACTTAAGTGTCACTGTTGGATTTAACGTGCGTATAGTATTACTTGTCAATTTTCATTCACATTATCACAATTAAATGATCAGTATAACAGAATTTCATACGTGTTAACTTATATACAACTAGCTTTCGCCCGCGACTCCGTCCGCGTAGAAGTCGTTTATCGCTGCTCCCTCGGGAACTGTCCAAATTTCCGGGATAAAAAAACTATCCAATGTCGTATTCCAGGACCTAAACAATATGTGTTCCAAGTTTCATCTCGATCCGTTCAGTGGTTGTAGCATCAAAGACGGACAAACATACACACTCTCACATTTATAAGATTAGTATGGAATCTAATATGTTTTATCGCATAACCTCCACTTAAATTTTGATCCGGTACGCGCCCCCGAAACTCTCAAAGTATTAAGTTCCCTTCTGTAAACTCTTGACCCCGTAAACCACGGAAGGCGAGTTTGGAGAGCGGCGAGATGAGTGCCGGTTCAGGAGACTCGGATTGAAAATTCTCCTTTGCTTATGTAATCGTTACTTAGGAATTAATATAGACAGGCGGCTCTTTTGAAGTCGACCCATCTATAGTAAAAGCAAAGTAAAAGTCAGCAAAGACTAGTCCTTGGGTGTCTACCGCTTTTTATTCATTATATTAGGACAAAACCAGGATACAAATAGATAATGTACATGGTTTACAATCATCTGGCATAACTTTCATCATCATTTGGCATACTCATCATTTGGCATAATCATTATTTGGCATAATATTTTTTTATAAAATAAACCTAACATAACCCAATGGGTTCTATGCAATGATATTTTAAATAATCCTGAAAAGTATACGGTTTCAGAAAAAAAGACTGTATGCTAAAAGATGATTATGCCAAATGATGATTATGCCAAAAAAAGTTACGCCAGATGAAGGGTACCCAAAGTACATGTAAGTATAGAGTAATACAATCGTTCTTAATGGTGAAAATTTAACTCCATGAACAATTCTCACAAAGACACAATGTTACAATAAAATAGTGTGGACTGAGAATATACTCCATAACAAGCGTTTAACCATACTTGCGCATAATATTACAGAATGCATATTTGTGATTAATCATTTCAAGACGCAAACACCAAGGACCTATAGACAATGCAATAACTTAAAAGTACTTTACTTACCCTTAAGGCCCCTAAGTGCTGGAAATCAGCGTTGTGGCTTGCCTTGTACATAGGCACGGCACAGATGAAAATATGTTAATCGTTCTAATTCTTTGTTTATTGTAAACCTTGTCGTTTTTGTGCTAGTAAATTTGTTTTTCTTTCTTTGTTTCTTTCTTTCCTTGACATACCATTTGAAAGAAAACACACACACACATTCGGTTTTGAACCATCGTTGGATTACATTCATACACAATTTATTGATTATAAGTATAAACACGCTTCTAGAGAAATGAAGGCCCACAGGAAGTCTCTTAAGTGTGTGTTCGTTTTAGGGTTGCAAAAAAACTCTGGCTTATGTCTCGTGTATAGACCTGGGGCACGTTTTAAGCTACAAGTAACAATTTTACAGGTCTAAACTGGCAACACTGCTCAAATGGCTGGTCGGCATTGGTCGGGGTTGTGTCAAATGGAAACTTGTAACCTGTAAATTGTATTTTGTAGCTTTATAAAACAGGCCGTACAAGGTATGTAGAAAACTTGAGCGTATTGGAAATTTGGAATATATCAGAGGATGTGTACCTGTCATTATAGTCGTACAAAACACTCGAGCCCTTGTGAATGTCTCGGCGAATATGTGCCTGGCCTTATAGTTGTAGAACTCTCAGCGTAGCGTGAAGCGGGCCGAGAGGGTCGACGCGCGTGCCAGATACAGCCGCTGTGCTCCACAGATAACGTTTCTCTATGAAACAGCTAATATTTTTATCTGACTTAACGCTTAGCAGTTTACGAGATTCATGCATGTTACATTTATACTGAAGATAAGGATAAGGAAACGTCTCGGATATTATGACCAAAAGAAACCTTATGTAGAGAAATGTGTTCCTGTAGAAAGAGCACCGGAATAAATCATAAAATCAAAACTTATAAACCGTCTCTATGTGCTAAGTACCTCAGAAATCACCAATTGCTAATTTTTGCGCATTGCAATAAACGTTATTCAACGCTTACGGTAGGATTGCCCTCGAACTGAAGTCACCGTTTCATATGTATTTAAATACCTACTCAATTTTATTTCATTAAGTTTACTGAATGTGCTTGTCACAACGTACTATTACGACATTTAATTCGACAAAATTATACCTACCTAGCCAATTTTTATCCAACCTCACCGTTTTGCATTTCTCCGATTTAGATTTTCCAATCTGGCAACCCGACAAATAGCGCGCGTTCCGAAACCCATTGCGAGCTATTCGGCCGCCATTCCTCAAATTCCGTTGGAACTCGACGCTACAAGACGAACAATACGTCTGTTACACACATTCAGTGCCGAGGCGGCCAATTTCCAAAGGAAATTGACCCTATATTTAGTTCTTAAGTAATAATGTGATAACTGTAAGATAATCGGAGTTCAATAGCATGCAGAGCTTAAGGAAGCTCGCTGCCTCGTTTCTCTCCGGTTTTCAATGCATATTAAAACATCTTGCCATTGTAATAAACCTACCGTATACACAACCTTATTTTATTAACCGGTTTACTCAGAGACGTTTTTCGTCACTAGGAACGACTTAATCGACATTATGTGCCCCTGGAGTGCGGCTGTTAATTTCTGCAGCCTGCAGTTATTTTGATAGATATCACCGGTCATTAATGTGTCGATAAATAACGGTTTTCTGCCTTGAAGTTATTACTCAGCATCATAAGAAGTGCTTCTTGTCGTATCTCCTTAAATGTATTAAAATATGACGTATTGGTTACATTTACGTAGCACCTTTCGCATGCAAATACTTATGGAATCATGTTATTAAGGTGTTGCCAGTATATGACATGTTTTGAATCTCTTTTCGAAAATACGCCTCCATTGGAAAATGAACTGTAACATTTAAGCAAGGCCCAATCACAACACGTTGTTATGATGTCGATTTGTCTACCGATAAACCGATGTGGGTGTCATTCGATATTCAAACGTGAACCGACGTCATCAATCAAACGTTTCAACAAGTCATGTATCGAAATGTACCGTGTTGCTCCTGGCATTGACAAGTTTAAGTAGATGCAAAATTAATGTCAGATTTCCGAGATTATTATACAAGGAGATAAATTGATGGTCTAGAAGTAACAAATGCGACTTTAAGTGAGCCGTGAAATATTTAAAAGTAGCATTTGTCTGTAGATATTTTATAGCTTATGCTACATGAACACATTTCTTCACTCAAATAATGTGAGCCGAACAAGGGACATTCTATCTTAGTTGACAAGAACAATAGTTATGATATTAGTTACATCAACCAAAGCTGATAGTGACAATACAGGGTACAGGGTGCAATGTAATATACATGTATTAGTGGTTCAACTGACATCTTAGTTGATGAATCTAACATCTTGTTAGGCTCGAATGGAATCAAGACGCTTGTTCACAACAATCCTAATTTTGGAGAACACCCTAAAATCTCGAATTATTTAATTTCGAATTTGAAAATACCGAATTTCATAATTCCGAATTTTTACAATACCGAAAAAATATAAGGCCGAATTATCAAAATCTCGAATTTTATATTACCGGTTATTAGAATCACGAAAAGGTTTTTCGAATAGTATATTTACGAATGTTTACAATTCCGAATTTTCCTTTTTTCCTAATTTGAATTCCAAACTTCACAAACCAGATCGGTAATTATGAAACTAACCACTTGAATTGAATTGAAGTATTCTACTTGAAACAGAAGTTAGGTGCGATGACGAGCACGTTACTAAATTAGGTCAATCTCGCACCTTGATAGCTTAGGTTAGGTTAGAGTTGCATCAAGGCGAAGCGCCTTAGCTACGCGGAACAGGAGCTCCGCGAAGTGGATCTCCGTCGACTTTGTCGGACATTTCTTATAGTTTTTGAGGATTATGCTATGCATGTTAAACATTACACCTACACTGTATTATTCAATATTTTATCAGGCGCTTATTTGAAATAAATAATCTTAGAGAATTCGGGCTGCTAAAATTTCGGAATAATTAATATCGGGATTCGGATTAGGAATATTCGGAATTGTGATATTCGGAAAAATATTATTCGGGATTTTAATAATTAGGAAATGTGAATATTCGGAATTTAAAAAATCGTGATTGTGATGCTTCGCGGAACTAAAATTCGGAATAGTGATGATTCGGAGATTTTAAAATCGGAATTCTGATATTCGTAATTATGTAGTGTACCCCATAATTTTGTTATAAGCGACCAAGTTTCAGAGCTCTCTATGACTAATTACTGTTTTTAGCTGGCAAACTAGAATAGAGATGCAATGACTGAATTTTGAAATGTGGCGTGCAATTAGTTTATAATAGCATACAATATATCTCTCCGCAGCATCGAAATGACGAGCAATAAATTGCAATCAACTCTGGAAAACGAGATTGTTAACGAATTAATGCCACTACGCTTAGAAAATGACTATTTTTGTTAGTGTACAGTCAAATGTATAAATAAAAAGACGAAGAAAAAATAAAAGCGACAAGATGTTAAAGTATCATTAAGTATGTAAGCATGAGTAATATTAATTATGAGCGCTATTCACCCAACATTTAACTTTCTTTTCAACCAAGACAGCTATAAATGAAATTACCACTTTGATTCATTTATAATTATACACGTGAATAGGTGCGACGTTACGACCATTTTAATTGAATAAGCTATTCGGTGTCGTGTTTACACTCTATAATTATAATATGATAATTATACACGTAACACATACCTACTTAATAACAAATATCAAAGGAACACGAGCTTAAGAATAGATCAAACGCGTATAATAATCTATGTACAACAGTAACATGAACAAGCCAGTATTTCTACTAAACAATTAAATTTAGCACGTGTGGTTGCTGGGTTAGAATAGTGCCACTCCATGTCTTCCCGTGGATGTCGTAAGAGGCGACTTTAGGGAATAAAGGCTTTTAGTACTGTTAGGCGATGGCTTTGCAACCTGTCATTAATACACTGGTAAACATCTTAGCCTAATTGTGCAAAATGTGGTTAAAGAATTATCAACAAGTTTTTATAGTTGTTGGTAATTCTGTAGCCCTGCCTACCCCACTCTGGGAATGAAGGCATTAAGGTATGTATGTTTATGTGTGTAATTAAAAACAGCGAAAAAAATAAATATTTAGATTTCTAGCGCTATCTTAGTTTTAAGCTTATTTATAACACAACTATTTGTTGGCCCATAGAAACGGTTTTCTAATAAAACTAATGACTGATAATTTAGATTCACTAGACATCATTGTGTTTTTTTAACACGATACTAAAAATATTTAGAATTTAGTTGAAAAGTATTAGAGCTCCGAGCTTTGAAATGCGAGAATTAAAGGTTTATCGTATATAATACCTATAAGTTTATCATTCTAATAAAGAAACACAATCTCTACATTGTATACTTAAAACAAATTCGCTTCCCGCCGTCTGCCCCTATATCCTCGTAAGGCCCACCATACTAAAAACAGGTAGTTTTTTGTGAGTGGGACTTTGAATCTACCGTCAAGGCAATAAAGTTCAATTACGTTTGTTCGATAATGCCATTTTCAGTATATGAATATAGGAAAATAAACCTATTCCCATTGGAACACAGTTCAAATTAAATTGTCTTGATTATGTACATCGTATTGCACAGTGGGCCTTACGAGGCTATATGTACGCAAAACTTCGCAACGGATTTTAATGCGGTTTCCATCAATATATCCTCGTAAGGCCCGATGTCCTCAATTTAGGACATCTGTCAAAGTGACTTTTGACTTTAGTTGACTGACATAAGATTCTTTTTCGAACTAACGAAATTTGACGTGGGCCTTACGAGGATATAGAGTGATTCAAGAGGAAGGTTTTATGTATATTAAATAAATTCCGATTTATGTATGGGTATTTCAGAAAACTCACATAAACCGAAGCGAAGCGAAGGCGGGTCTCTCGTGATAAAATTAACCCACTAAAACGTTTTTTAAATAATAGGTAGAGGCGTATCAACAACGCCAAAATCTTTGCCACTGATTCCTGATCTCTATGATAACGCTTGACTTTATATTTCTCAGTAATAAGTACAGGTGAAGCCGTGAAATGACGCTACTGAAGAAAAAAATAGGCGTCTGTAATATGCAGAAAAGAGATATCGTAATATCTCTGGAGACACGCCAGCACCCACGTGTTCAGGGTTCGGCGACCATCGATAAATAAATCGTCGCGCTTATTTCAGTCTGTGATTGATTAACTTTTAGAATAGTTCAACAAAGAAACGGTAGTCCTATAATCATAAAGTAAACTGCAAAATTCATTCGTTTTGATGAAGATTATTTGACTTTTCAATAAGTTGACTTTTACGAGTAGCAGTTTCCGAAAACGGTTGGACTATTCGCCATATTGATGTGGGCGTAAACAAAATGCATTCTACGAACTCCTCGTGAGACCCGATACCTATTTTGGTAACATTGTAAATGCAGCCTTGTCGAATTAAATATAGAGTGCTTTTTATGTTTGTTGTTATGTCCTCAAGCAAGAATCTAGGGTCTCAGGAGGATATAGAAAATATATAGGATTGACGTTAACTGCTCGAAGGTCTCGTTGGGTGCTTATGTCGGTTCCATACATTTTGACGGTTTTCAAAAGTCGTTAGCTATATTATAATTTAACTTGTCTATTGTCTATGGCCGGCTGATCTTGAATGAGATGCCCGTCACAAGACACGTCAAAGTAAACGTCAAGTCATAGACAACTGTCAGTTCAGCGAGCATTTCACCCAAGTTTAGTTTACTAATATGGTATGTACCAGGGATGTTGCGAATATTCGCATCCGCATCCGCAAATGCGGAGCTTCCGCATAGATTTGGACATCTGCATTCGCATCCGGATCCGCAATAATCAATGCGGATGTTCATGAGGATGCGGATGTAATATAAGTGCGACAAAAAATAAATTGGGCGGGGCTGGCGAATGGCGCGTGCCGTTCGCACGTGACAATGACCAATGGGAGCGAAAAAATTGGTGACAAGATCCGACGCGTTTGTTGTGGTCCTATTACTAATATGAAAATTTGAAAGTGAAGTTAAAAAAAAATAGGAGCATTATACTTTATACTTCTTTTCATTAGTAGAAATGTTAAGAATTACTTTATCATTGTTTTAATTCTTCATTCATATACTATATTTATATAAGATCCGCGGATGTGAGCATTCAAAAATCCGCATCCGCATTCACATCCGCGGATGTGAAAAAATCGGCATCCGCAACATCCCTGGTATGTACCAGCATTTTATCCTTTAACCTACCGCCAAGTAGCAGTATTCGCATTGTTGTGTTCCGGTGCGGGGATAAGGCACCCGGTGAAATTACTAGCATAGAGGCATTTACCTGGCAGGCACCCTAGTCTTCAGGGTTGGCAACCAACGTATTTGCAATCACAGGATCACGGTCTTGAGAGTGTAAAAATGTCCATGGATCCCAGATCCCACCAGCAGGTGGCCTGCGTGTTCGATTACCGTTTCATTGTCATCATTGATGAGTTTAATGGGTCTTAGATTTCCAGAAGTTCGCCAGAAGCAGTGAAATGAGTACTTCCGTCAAAAATTACCGTAAATTCTGAGGAAAAAGGGTATAAGTCGGTTAACTCGTACTCAAAAAGGGTATATTTATAAAGGGAGGATACTAGACTTAAACCCTTTTTCACTTGATCTTCAGGACACTTACACACATTTTCACTAGGACCCGAGAATCACATACGGAACCACGAGAACTGTCACAGACACGCGCTTGTCGCGTTTATTTTCCCGTTTCTGTAAATTATGAACACGCCTAATAATAATGACAGTGTCGAGGTAATTTATACGTCCGCAGAGAATAACAATGTGGAACGCAGACCTTTTTAACGAATGGATGCTTAGAAAAACAAATGAAACGCGCCCGAATACAAAATGGCGGGAGATTATTGTTTTAATTTCGCAGGCAAAGGATTACGTTTGGTTGTTAACTTAAAAGTTGTTTTTTTTATCAACGAGGATTACATTTTAAAAATGATCGTTAAGTCTTGATGTAAAGCGTAGCTGTGCCATATTGTTGTTAAAATTGTATAAACCTGAAATAATTTAAATATAATAACTTAATAAATATTTTATAAAGGTTAATAGATGTTCTTTAAAAAAAATGTTTTGAGATGAACTTAGTACAGTCAACATCATAAATAAGTGATCATTTATGTACCTTGTCACTTTAACGTCGTGTTTGAAATGTCATATAAAATTGTGAAACGATTGAAAGCGACAAGGTACATAAATGATCACTTATTTATGCTGCTGACTGTACCTAACCGTTACGAAACTGAAATGTGTCAAATGGCAGACACTTTCGTCACGTGTACAAGAAGCATCTAAGTTATTTGTGGTATTAAAAAAATAAAGGATCGTTTATGATTTCGTTATGTTTAGTATCCCAAAACTAAAAAAAAACAATATTGTCCCACACAATTTTATCATAACAAACAAGTTCTTTTATTATTTTAATCTTAACGTGTTTGCTGAAACAACAATTCTATTTTTATTATCATTGTAAAAAATATTACAAATATTGTTAATTGGTGATCAATGGTCGGTTTGCTCGACGTGAAATTTAGTGAAGAAATTGTTTATAGCCCTGTACAGTAGGTAGACGGGTATAATACGTTTTAACACATCAGCTGCCACGTAGTGTTAGACGATACGCTCGTAAGTCGTAACCTATTCCAGCGTTTTCCCGCTTTTTTGTAGCGAAAGCTGCCTACGAACAGAGAACCCGCCTAGCGGGTTACTGGCAATGAACGTATTCGGAATCGCAGGAAAACAGCTAGTAAAGAATAAGTTTAGATGCAAATATATCTTAAAAGAGGAAACACTAAAAGTTTTTAGGTACAGTCAGCAGCATAAATAACTGATCATTTATGTACCTTGTCGCTTTCAAGCGTTTCAAAATTTTGTATGACATTTCAAATTATTTATGATGTTGACTGTACCTACTCGCTACTCACATTAATTATAAAGAAAAAAAATAAAGAAAAGGTCACTTACTTTACTTAGGTACTTAACTTACTTACTTCCTTACCCAAAAGTGGCCCGAGATAAATCTAGGCGCCCCCCACTTTTAGGAACCGTAGTTGGTCACAGTTTGAGCGAGCATACGAAATGGAAAAAGTTTAAATGAAAACAAATTGTACTGAGACTTGAGTGAGGTCTAGTTGATTTTATTTATTTCTCGTAGTATTTGGGCCAAACTATCAAATGTATTGGAGAAGAATTTGTTTTCCATTCGAGATAGAATTACAGGCAAGATGGGCTATCAGAGGCCCGTTTCACGAAGCTAAAAGCTACAAATTACAAGCGGAAGTCTCTTTCTAACTCCTTTTGCTAGAAAGAGAGTTCCGCTTGTAATTTGTAACTTGTAGCTTCGTGAAACGGGCCACAGGTAAGATTACATATGTTAACCTACTGTTGCTTCCATATCGAATCAGTGTTCGGGTGAAATTACTAGCATTTCATCTTAGTCCTCAGCGTTGGCAACGCATTTCTCTCAATCTTTATATTGCATACTCGTAATACCCATTGGCTTCAGAGCCATTAGCATCGCCAAAGGCCATATCATGTGTCAAATCCTGCCAAGTTCCTGGCAGTGAAGAGGACGGATACATAGAATTGTTAAATCACTTTCCCTTTCTTCTTGTGCGTATTAATCTGCCCTTTTTTATGTCGCGAATAAATGTTTTTCTTATTTATTCTTTCATTGTCAGTCTTCAGATAATCATTGTAAGAATGCAATCTTGAGATTGAAAATGTCTATGGACATCAGAGTCCATTTACCATCAGCGGGCCTAATATGGCTGCGTTTATCGCGTGACAAAATGTGGATAAAGCATCCGTCACTCTCGTACGTACGTGTCAAAAAGTGACGGATGTTTTATCCACATTTAATCACGCGATAAACGCAGCCTTATTAGGCCTACAGGTAGCCAATGTGGACTTTAACCATAACATAAAAAATCGCTGACTTTACAATGGTTCAACTACCAATTGAAGAAAACTACCACAACATTAACAAATGATAATAATATGTAATAGAAGGCAAGGCATATGCAATATAATACCACTGCCAATGGCCATATTATGTGTCAAAACCTGCCAACATCCAGGCCGTGAAGAGAATGGAGATATGAAACTGCTTTAGCGCTGTCCTTTGCATCGCTTTCTTCACGCCATAAAACCCTCGGACAAATAGCGAGGAAGCTCGACCCGGGCGCTAACAAATTGCCAGCGTCTAGGGTGTGCGGAAATCCTGGCACGCGAGGTGAGGTTCTCGCACGTTACAAATTGCATCGTGGGTGTACGGTGTGAATTTCATTAGCCTTTCACTTGCAGGCAAATTGGCATGCACCATAATAAGGTATATCAGGCTCGTTTGTCACAACATAAATGTTTAAAAAAACAAAAACTTGCATTAAAAAACGCAAAAAATAACTTCTTTTAAAATTGTAGGTACCGAATAGGTTAGTCCGACTGATGTCGGCTTTTTTGTTGAAAATATTGTGGTCGCCGACTTCAGTTGGACTAACCTATTCTAGGTATACTTTTCAGTAATCATAATACGCTGTTACGTACTCCCACTTCTTGGTTGATATGACACTTTAAGTTATTTTAAGCGCGCCGCAAGCAACACCGCGGGAAAGTCATAGTCATATTTTAACAACTAAATATTCTTCGTTGTAGTCGCTCAACTATCTTAATCGAGATATCTTATCGCCACCCTTGAAATCAGTACCATTGAGGAGTTCCGGTGGCCATCCGTGGTCTTCATCATCAGTTCCACTTCACCAAATGATACTTTCTGAATGCAAATGCTGGACTTGTTACTAAAATCGCTATATGTTTGCCTACAATATTTGAGGAGTTCCCTCAATTCCTCACTGATACCCTCATCAGATTCAGATTTGGTGACAATGGGACCACCTCGGAAGTACACTCTATCAAACTAAAAAATAATTTTTAAAATCGGTCCACAATTATCAGAGTAATCGGTTAACATATATTTAAAAAAAAAACGTACAGTGGAACGTATAACCTCCTCCTTTTTTGAAGTCGGTTAATAAAAAACAAATGACGTTCATCCACATACCGTCGTTAAATCGTAAAATTGATGACATTAGTTAGTCAAGTTTTATAAATTGAGATGGAGAATGGTTTCGTGTAAATACGAGTATACACACTGAATGATTCTCAGCCTTTTGGCAAAAATATGTCTGGCAAAATGTATCGTTTCCCAACCGTTTCATTTGCCAACACGCTTTTTTTCTGTAACCGTAAATTTTTCAGGCTTTTTATTACCTAATTTAAAGGCTAACCTAAAGGGTTTTTATTAAAACTAATCTTACCTAACATGATGACTCTGAAATAAATCCTGAAAAATTTGCAGTTACAGAAAAAAAAGCGGGTTGGCGAATTAAATGGTTATGAAAAACGATACATTTTGCCAAATGATTTTCGGCCAAAAGGCAGATATCACGCTGAAGTGTCGCTCGGCTTAGTCTTCGAATTTGTCCCAACACATTGTCGTGCCCAAAAAAGCTTAACCTTAACCTTCTCTTCAGTCTCAATCAACAGCATACTAAATCACCTACAAAGCCCTTTAGGGAAATACAATTAATAATTGTGTCTAAAAGTTAGTATTTCAATCAAAAAATTATTAAAATATGGCAATTCACATTATTTTTAAATACAAGCATAAAAGTTACACACCACGTGTGCGGGAAAAAGAAAAAGTTTCCATTCAGCCAAGCTTTGTGAAAAACGACGGCAAAAACTTTTTCTGGCATTCAGCCATTATTATCACGGTCCGAATAAAAAATAATCTCTATGGATATACCGTTATCTGTGCCAACCTAAATTTAATTATGCGGTGGTATTTTCGCGATAAGTGCATCAATTATGCGACTTTTGTCGTGATTTTCAACTGTCGAAATGGCGAATGTGGTGTGTGTTGCGATGTTACGAATGTAATTCTGATTTTCCATCTTACTCCGATTAATATTGAAATAAGATAATTAAATACCTCAAAAGTAAATATAGTTATTAAGGTTATAACTTTGTACCATCAAATACTTTTTATGTCGGATTTGACCAATGAACTTAATTTAATTTTCTTTATGACAGTCGTCAAAATCGTCTGTTTAAAATTAAATTATTAATGAACTCTGAAGGATTTAGTTACTCGGGGTTAAAATTTGACGCCCTTTACAAAATGTGTCAAATTTCAACCCAAAGTAACCAAACCTATCCGCGGCTTGAATATTCGGAGCGGGCATGAGTCTTTGCATAATTGCAAATTAGACTGAAACAGGTTTTCATTTATAAGTAAACAGCTGCAAATCAATTCGTTCAATCACATCACACCATTGCTCTGGGTCTCGCAGCCCATTGGTCCGTGAAATTGTCCCCGTCGTCGCCCATTGGTGCGCTTGTCTATGGAATAAATTTAAAAACTGCGATGGGAGATTTACAGAATTGCAGCCATTAAAGTTAAATGCTTCAATTTACTGAATTGTTGTTTAGATTAAAAAAGTAAGCAATACGACTATGTATTGTTACATATGTAAGGTAGATCGTAAATGCATTCTGGAAACCAATCTTAATATGCGGTTGTACTGAACGCATGTATGTCCCTATTCACCAGGTATAAATATAATGTAATTGATGTAAATAAAATTAATTTAAACAAATGTAAAAAATAAGTTTTCTCCCACATGCTCGGAAATGTTAACCTTACTGTCGTAAAATCAGCTCGCGAAATTCTGAGTTCCAGGTCCAGGCAAAATAAAAAATAAAAAAGTTATTATTTACCAACGGCAGCGGCCGCGAAAATATATGAAATTTCATTAGGTACCTGGTGTTTTACTTTTTTTAAACCATTTTTGGACTAGGATAACTATCTCCAAACAGCCAAATACTCGTTCAATCAAAATTCTTCCTTGTATATTTTACTTTTTAAATGTCATAGACTAAAAAGTTCAGCTTTTTCAAACAGCGTTTACAACGTATTTAAAAGTGTGTCAAACAGTTTGACTTTTTTTTAAATAGAAATTGAGTTCATAAATAAAATAAATTGCCGAAATATCATAAACGCGTAATAAATGTTATAGTTCAAACTATATTTTATTCAAATTGAATTTATTACGTTTAAATTTGTGATTTTATTTAATGCTTTATTTCAGTGTCATACTACATCGTACGTTTCTGTTCTTTTTTTCAAGGAAATGTTGGGACTGTGTTTAATATTATTAACAATTGCGTTAAATTTCCTCACATTGTTGGAGAAAAGCACTATACAAGCCTCGACTCGACCGGGAAGGGCGGTTGCTGGACTCGTTTATAGCGCGGCCTCGACTGCGTCTCGGCCACGCTAACTCTACTCGTCCCGCAACCGCCTATTTCCCGGTCTGGGCAGTAATGCACTATTACTGATAATTACTCAGCTAATAAAAACATTCAAAAGCAATATTAAGTTAGACATTTATTTAACTTGTTTTTTTTAAGTGAGCTAAGTTCAGTGCCTAAATAAATAAGAACGTTACTTACCTATTTATACTTATTTATACTTATTTGCATAATCGCGTTTAGGTCCATATTCCCAGTAAAACAAAATAATCTATTCCGTTTGTCTTCCTTGGCTAGCTTATTATTTACGAGTTCGTCGACCTTAACCTACGCAATAGATCAAAGCCAAGGAAAATTGTGAATGAGTTAGTATTTTGGACAGCGATCCGTCATAGAGTTTGGGCTTTTTTGTTGATAGGCAAAGGGCCTTGGTTGTACAGCCATATCTAATAATCAACTAAACTTTACTTTCGTTACTAAAGTAAAAAAACTAAATGATTTTTTAAGGAAATTCATGGATCCTAAAACGTTTTAATTTAATTAGCCTTAATTTCAGATTATATCGTACTTCATCGTGCAGTTTTACTCTTCTTTAGCACATTCTGTTCCGATTTTTATACAATGCGTTTATGATCGAGTTTTAAGTATCAGTTAACGTCCGATATTGGATAGAATTCTTGCGGTTCTAGGGTAAGATGGAGCGGCGATATGCGCAAATTGGCCGGTGTAGGTTGGATGAGAGAAGCTGAAGATCGGGAGTAGTGCCGTGCATTGACAGAGTCTTTAGTCCAGCAGTGGACTAATACGGGCTGATAATGATGATGTTGATGATGATGGGATAGAATTCAAAATTCGACGTTCATAAAATCAAACAGCGAGCATTTGCAGTAGGGTTACGAATAGGGTTGCCACCCGTACCTACTTTATTATAAAGTATTGCACTCTATTTTAGCTTCCCGTACGTTATATTTTACGCAACACATAAAGTATGGCAAAGTACTTTATTTATGACATTCGGTTTTTAATGGACATTTTTTTCTAATAATTATTAAAGGGGTTTGGGTAAAAGTATTGCCATTTGTAAAATTCATACATTTTCAAGGTGAGCGGCCATTCATAAAAGTGGTAAATTATGATAGAGTTATTAAAAGTAAACATATTTTGTTATATAATGTACTACTCTAAAGTGCATCGGAGCCGAGATATTTAAATATTCATACTTGGGCGTATTTTTGTACTAAAAACTGAATACTTAAATCTTTAAAATCTCCGCTCCGATATTATTTACCGCCATAAATTATATATATCTATGTGTATTTATAGGTCCTCTAAATAACTATGTAAAAATCATCCGTGGCCGCTGAAAAAAAAATGACAATATTCTTGAAACAAATTTACCCAATGCCCTTTAAACGAAATTGTATTCAACGCAACCGTCAAAAACCCACGACAAAAACTTCGTTTTGCGATGTTTGAACGCGATTGATACTTTAATCGTTGTCAAAAACTATGTTCGTAAAAGCAAGGTCTGATGAGTGATAACTTGATAAGAAATTATTGTATTTAAAAAAAATGTAAAAAAATACTTTACATTTATGCTGCGTACTTTATTTTTCTTCCTCTTTTGGTAAGAAATACTTTATTCTGTTAAAAAAAATGTGGCAACCCTAGTTACGAACCTCACGGTACGCAATTTTTGAACATGTAGGTACATGTTTATTTGTATTTAAGTCAGACATACTTTTGAGCGCCATGCTAGATCACATATTAATGCTGGTGACTGTACAACAAAAGTGAACTCCTTTTTCAGCAATCAGGGCCTCTATTCTAAGCAGTAAAAATCATATTGTCTTGTGTTATGGTATTGTTTTTAACTCGGCAGCCATTATTGTCAAGTAAATAAGAGCTATCTAAACGTTGAAAACACGATAACAGGTCAAACACGATATTTTGGTTCGACGAGGTTTTTACCACCTAGAATTTCGTCCCAAATATTTTTATAAAATGATGGAAATGTTGAATTTAAATAAGAATTAGTACAAATAGATGATTTTCTGCTTAGCCAAGCGGGGAACGGTTCTCGGGTTAGCAAAAAAAAATGTAATTGTAAGCTCAATTTTATTTCCTAACCCGACAAATGAGATTAGCATTCCGAGCCTTCTTTGTTTAGTAACCGTAGGTAATGAATTGTTTGACGTTTTAAATTAAAACATTAAAAGCACTGGTGTTCTTCGACCCGATTTCAGGAATGTTGCTATTAGATAAAAACGTTTTTCTTTAGTTTAAGGTTGACTGTACATTGTAAATAAATAAATTTTATCAGCGTCACGGAATATCCATTGGCATATTTCGTGGCATTAAGCTGAGTGGCGACCTTTTTTACCAAATTGTTAGTTGTGTTTTTCTTAACATTTGTATGTTTTTTCTTCATTAATTTCATTCATTCATTCATTCTTTGATCTTACCTAAGTGCCAATGTTCCTAACCTTTTTCGTTTCATGGTCACAGGACCAATTCGATATCTTTAAACTCTATATGAGTCTTATCTTACTTTTTTTAATATTATAAATGCGAAAGTTTGGATGTTTGTTACTCAGTTCGGCCAGAACAAAAAAAAAATGTACAGTTCCCGAGGGAAAAGCGATAAACGACTTTTACGCGGACGGAAACGCGCACAAAAGCTACTTAGTAATATTATAAAGAAAGAGTGCGAATTTGATGAGTTTGTATTACTTTGTACCTATCCGACAGGTTAATCTTCAGAACCACGGAACCGATTAGATCGATCGATTTTTGAAAAGTTAAATGTTTATTTAGTAAGCAGGCTGCTATGACACATTTGAACGTAAAAATCTACGAGCGCTTCCCAAGAGGACTCCACTGGTAAAAGAAGCGCCGCAAAACAGTAATGTCTATCTATACTCGTAGATATAGTTTCTTTGTCACAAATTGAAGTGACACTCACGCTTTTCCAGGAGAGAAAAAGGAATGAAGTAAAACTTAGCATTTAAGAATATTTATATTGCACTTTTTGTTGTGCCCGTGTAGCCTTTTACTAAATAAACATTTTTATCTATTTTTACGTTTTTAATTTAAGAAAATTAGAAAGTTATCCAGATTCATAAATTCAAGTAAAATGTATGCATTTTGACCGGTGTAATTGAACACATACAAATCTTTAAACGGCGTCAAAAAACTAATCCAATTAAATCGACTACTCGTATCTTACTTTAATTAACATGTTCCAATCCGCAAACCAATTTTAAACTTATTTTCGCTTATTTAACATAAAAACTATACGCTATTCACTGCTCCAGTATTCAGGAGAGATCGAGATAGCTCGGCTGTTTCCGCCGTCTGGCGGCTGTCATGGCCGCGCACAATCAGCTGTTCGCTTTGTTCTGTTTCAATACAAGTTTAATCTTGTTAAAACTTGCGACAGACTTTCAGTTCAGGATACTGGGTACTTTTACACGTTATCCGACTAGGTACTTTAACAGGATGTGTCTGGATAAAGACCTATCCAACGATACCTGGAACCTATTTTAAAATCTGGATTAGTGTACACTGTAGACTCTATAGGGGGATTACCATGACATACCAAAGTAGTTTAGTTTACGTGGAGAAAGAGACAGAGACATAGAAGTTATATAGCTCTGTCCCTTTCTCTAAACCTAAACTAAACTGCTTTAATATTCATGCTGGTCACGAACAGGCATTGACCATTAATTTACACAACTAGATATGTTCGTGCGAACAAATATGTTACATTTATTCTTACAAACTACGTCGCGCTAAATATCACTGTCTTACATATTTCAACACAACACAATTCGCCATTTTGCATTTTAAATAATTGACAGCCTTCGGTTCGGAGTCTTCTTCTTCTTCTTTTTTCTTTATGGCGTTCCGCAGTGATTTCGCCAATGTCAAGTTTGGTAAGGGAGACTCTGCTTAAGGAACGGGTTTCGTGGAAGAGCAAGTGTAAAGGAGAAATGGAATAAAACGGAAAGGACAGGAAAATTAAGAAAAGGATGCTGATGAATCACCTGAGACAAAACATACAATTATTATATTTTATATATATAAATATTACTTAAAAACTTAATACTACAGTTTAATGTTATTATACTTAATATATTCACAAAGAGTATATACAAAGGGGGAATAAACAAGAGCCAGGAGGGATTTGAAGTTTATAGGGCGGGGAATTTCAGAGGGGAGAGTATCATAGAGGGAATTGGGATATTTAGGGCAGCTAAAAAAGATTTGATCAGGAGAGCCCTCGTCTAGTCCACATTCACAAACAGAACTATCTTTAATATGAAGCTTAGCAAGATGAACAGGGGTACAAGTATGACCAAGTCTCAACCTGCAAACTGTTGAGGCAGTACTCTTGTTGATGTCTTTGAATTTAAAAAACCATGGTTTGGGAGGAATCGTGGCCTGAATGTCAGCATAATATTTACCTTTAGTAACACAAACTGAACTAAAATGATCCTTCCAACGACAAGACAAGGACTGTCTAGCGAGTGGAATGAGGTCCGAGGAAAAGGCAACAAAGTGTTCAAGAGAGCCACTAGTAATAGCATTTTTAGCACAAATATCTACAGTTACATTTCCTTGAATCCCACTATGACCCGGGATCCAAGCCAGAATAACTTCAATTCCTTGATGGTGACAACGTAGAAGAACCTTCCTGATATTTAAAATAAAAGGGAATTTGGTCTTGGATCTGAATTGGTTAGACAATATTGCTTGGAGGCAACTTTTTGCATCAGTCAGAATGACAGATTTATTAAGTTTATGAGACTCAATATACATAAGAGCCTCAAGGATAGCAATAGATTCTCCAGTGAAAACAGATGAAAAAGAAGGACACTTAAAATTAAGGATAATACTATAGCTAGGAATCCAAACTGCTGCACCAACGCACCCAGTGACAGACAGTTTAGAAGCATCTGTGTAGACCATTAGCCAATCCCTCCAGTGTTTACCTATGTATGAGTTCAGATTAGCATTAGCAAATGGGGAGTCCTTATCAATGCCAAGATCCAAAAGAATATTAGGTTGAAAAACTAAAGCATCAAAAGGAGTATCGAAAAGAGGGAGTAACTGACTTTGAAAAACTGGACAGGGGAGACTAACAAATTTTCTAAAGCTATTAAAGAGGCATGGGATACTTCTGTGTGACCAGAAACTTTCAGAGGAAATGAAGTTGGAAAGAGTATGTAATTTATTAATAAGAGGATGAGAAGATGATTGAACTAACTTAAACAGAAACCTGTCAGACAAATATTGTCTCCTTATATGAAGAGGAGGATCACAACACTCTACCTGAAGAGCGTTGACAGGGGAAGACTTCATTGCACCAATAATTAATCGAAGGCATTTATATTGAATCTTATCTAAAAGGTCAAGGGCAGCCTTATTACAAGGTTCAAATAGAAAAGAACCATAATCTAAATGACTCCTAACTAAAGCATTATATATAAGTTTCTGGGTGAATGGGTGGGACCAAACACCTGAAAGAGACCGCAAAATATTAATATTCTTTTCACATTTCTTGACAACATAATTAGAGTGGGGCATACCAGTCATCCTAGAATCTAGAACAACTCCTAGAAACTTTACCTTATCCTTTATTGGGAATGATTGATTATCTGACAACACAGATATATTGGGTGTAGATCTCTGTCGTGAGAAGGGAACAACACAACTTTTGGCAATTGAAAGGGAAAGGCCATGAGCTGAAAGCCAATCATTAAGATATCGAATAGCAGAGTTGAGAAGATCAGAGGCCTTATCCAAATTTCTAGAGGAGATGTACAAGGCTATGTCATCAGCATATTGAAAAATGTTGCAAAAAGGAAGGACTGAGAGTTCCAAATCATATGTATAAATACTGTAAAGAATAGGACTTAAAACTGACCCTTGGGGGAGACCCTTCCAGACAAGTCTAGGAGGGAGTATGGAATTTTTAATTTTAATTGCAACAGACCTACCTAAGAAAAGATTACATTTAAAATTTATTAGTCTTACTGGGATATTTAATTGCAACATCTTCTGCCTTAAAACTGGAAGGAGGACATTATCATAAGCTGATGACACATCCAAGAAAACTCCAACAAGAGTTTCTTTTTTAGATAAAGCTATGTATATGGATATCTGTAACCAAAGTACTGAGACTATCCATAGTACTTGAACCCTTACGAAAGCCAAACTGGCTACTAGCTAAAATACCAGAACTCTCCACAAACCATTCTAAACGATTCTTAATTAGGTGCTCCAGAATTTTCGACATGGTGCAAGACAAAGCAATAGGTCTGTAACTACAAGGATCGCTGCTTGGTTTACCAGGTTTCAAGATTGGCAAAACTAACTGGTTTTTCCACTCGTCAGGGGGAGCCCCTGATGCAAAGATGCAATTCAAGATAGTTAGCAAATGTTTTTTAACAGAAATACTACAATGGCAGATAAAGGAATAGGGGATCCCATCAATTCCTGGGGAGGAATCTCTGAGACCCTCTAAAACAACAGAGAACTCTTCCCAAGAAAATTGAGCATCAAATTTATGAGTAGAAACAAAATCCGAAGAATAAAAGGAATATTCATCCCTAGAAGGAACAGAAGGCGGAGCCAACCTATTACAAAAAGATTCCACCCAAACAGGAGCCTCATTACATGAGATGTTTTCTATAGATAAAGCGCCACGAAAACTTCTTATGCTTTTCCATACCATAGAAGCTGGAGTAGTTGGAGAGAGAATTTCACAGAATCTACGCCATCCAGACTTTTTCTTTTCAGCTAACATCCTTGTAGCTTTTGCGGCCACTCTTTGATAATTTAAATAATTTTCAATACACATTGACCTAGCATAAGCTCTTTCTGCCTCTTTACGGTCCCTACATGCTGCAGAGCAGTCACTGTCCCACCACGGTAAAGACTGAGATTTATTCCTACTGAAGTTTTTGAGGGGAATAGATTCGTCAGCTGCTTTTAAAATAGCTTCTTTAAAATTAACATAAGAGGAATGGGCATTGAGAATAGAAACTGAAGAAAAACTTAATAACGATAAGTCTAAAGAAGATCTAAATAAAGACCAGTCAGCCTTCGATAGGTTATATTTCAAAAGAGGGACATAATCAGATTGGGTGGGAGGGGAACAAGAACCATGAAGAGTAAGGAAGATTGGAAAGTGATCACTGCCATGGGAGACATCATAGATAGACCAAGAAAGAAGGGAAGCACAGGAAGGAGAAGTTAGAGTTAGGTCCACAGCACTTTAAACATTTTGATATGGAGAAACTCTACGGGTGGGAGCACCATCATTCAAAATGCAAAGATTTAAAGTATCACACATATCTAAAAAAAGGGTGGACAAAGAGTCACAATGATGTGAGCCCCAAGAAGTATGATGGATGTTAAAGTCCCCTAATATGACCACAGGAGCAGGAAGAGAGGCAGCAATTAAATGAAATTCAGCAAGAATAGAGGGATTAGGATCTGGAATATAGACAGAAAGAAAAGATACATCATGAGCTCTCACAGCAATAGCATTAATACCACTGCTGTGAGGCGGAAGAGTAATTTCATTAAAAAAGATTGATCTAGAAACTAAAAGAGCAGAACCAGCATAGCCATCAGTCCTATCATCCCGAAGACATGAAAAGCCAGAGACCCTAAAATGGGACCCGGGCTTAAGCCAAGTCTCCTGAATGGCAAGGACTGAGAACTTAAATCTATTTATTAAATAAAGTAATTCATTTTTTTTATGACGGATACTATGGAAATTCCACTGAAGAATTTTGGCCATTAATATTAAATTTGGAAAAAAGCTCAGACAGTTTAGCTACGACAGTGTTCGGTGGGCAATCAGATTGCGAAATAAAGTTAATCAGGATGTTCACCAGAAGATCTAACAAATTATCATTAGATGTAGTTGTATTGTAGGTATTTCCCAAGAGGGCACTGCCATTAGGAAGAGAAGAATTGGGTTGAGCAACTAATGATTGATGAGCTTTTCTATCATATCCAGGGCTAGAAGGGAGGGGAGACCGTCTGGGGGTTAGCACTGTTTTCCTATATGAATATGTCTGAGGATGTGAAGTCTGGGATAAATCAGAAGCATTCTGACTATCTTGAGATGAGAAAAGCGGGGGAGACATACGCGCAGTATCTGCAAAGGAACGCCTAACTTGTGGGAAGCGAGCCGAAGCTTCAGTGTAAGAAATACTTTCCTGGGACATGACTAGTTTAATATTTTTCTGACGGGCATGTTCTGGGCAAGAAGAGTCGGTAGCTTTATGAGCACCAGAGCAGAACAAACAAGTAGGCATAGGGGACTGGCTTGAACAAGAGATGCCTTGATGAGGCTGTGCGCAGATGAAACAGCGCTCTTTGGACCGGCATTGAGAGGCTACGTGACCAAATCTGCAACAGTTGTTACATTGGATTGTTGGAAGAACATATGTAGACACCGGGAGGGAAGTGTAGAAACAGTACACACAAGATGGGAGCTTTTGACCCATAAAAGTCAGAACCACTGTTTGCGTAGGAATCCATACAGGAGAATTGCTATCATTGAAACTCTTTCTGTTAAGTCTCCGCGCTTTAAGTATCTTTCCAAATCCTGCTGGAACCTCAATCGCTGTCACCAGCTCCTCTAAGGTCCACTCAACTGGGACTTGGCGAACAATACCCATGCGAGTAACATTGTAAGAGGGGATAATCACCTCATACTTAGCAGATGATAGAGATGGGTGGACCAAAAAGGAGTTTGCGTCATCGGCTGATTTGAATTGAACGGAAACACGGTTCCTCCCAATCTGTTTAATGCCATCATTAATGACATTTTTTATATTGTTTCGAAACAAGAAATGACCGAATTTAATGCTACGAAGCGTACTGCCAACAGCAGAATCTGCAACAGTTTTGCTAACATGGACCAGAAAAGGGCCCACATCTTGACTACTATAGGTCTTTTTATTAAAGTCAAAGTCCGGGAGAACATAAGTGGATTGCACGGAACCAACAACTTGGGCAGAATGCAATTTTTTCTGAGGCAAATTCTAGCACTCGTCGGAAGGAAGGCGTTTTCTGCCCAAGTTAGGTTGACCGGAGGAATCTATATCCATCTCATTAGAATTGGACAAAATAGACGAATTTGTCCCGCCATTTTTCCCGCCTCCGGGATCTGGAGGTTCAGCGTCCATTTTATGGACTAAATAGAGTGTAAAAACAACAAATACTTACGTGAATACAATAACAAACAATAATAGTACACAAATAAAAGAAAAAGATGAATCAAACAGCGCAAATAACAATATTAATCACGAAAACTAGTAACTAACCACGGAAAGCACTTGTGTCAGGCACTAGACCATAGAGCAGAGTCCGGTTCGGAGTCTGCGCGAGACTGAGCACATCAATGTGACGTTTTGAAGCCACAGATATAGTTTTTACACCATTGAGTAGTCAGAGGGCCCTGCCAAGATGCATTGCGCTAACTAGCGTTTCTATTCGTTTCGTTTTTAAACCAATCGCGTTACTGGTAGATGACGTGATACGAAAAGTCACGTGATCTACCAGTGATGTGATTGGTTTAAAAACGCGATATAAATGCGATAACGTTTCTCTCCCCTTAAACCTAGTCCGATTTTTACTATTTTCGAATATGTTGTAGAGATCATGAAAAACTATGCCTGTTCGTTTTCTTTTCCAAGATAATATTTCTTAGAATGAAACCAACTTAAAAAAACAAAAAATAGAAATTGTACAGACCTAGTTCCTTGTACGAGTAATAATCACAACATATTCAAAAATCGTGGAAATCTGACTTTTTTTTAATGGGTAAGAAACGTTATCGCCCGGAGCTAAATTTGTATGGATTTTTTTTTCCAGGAACGCTATTTTAGCGGCGCTTCACAATCCTCTTAAAAGCTCTTTATTATCTTGACAGCAAAGGCGGTATCGTAAAAACAATATCATTTCGAAAACATTATGAAGACAAAGTAAAATAGAGACAGCATTTATGCCGCATGCCTAATTAGTTCCTTGTATGGTTGTCTTCTGACCACATTTCACTAAGCCTCGTGGTCGAGCCGGTCTGCGGTGGTCGCGGTCACCAACTATTCGTACTGCGGCATTTGACAAACCGTATCGACAAATAGGCAACTTGAGGACTTAGGTCAATACTCGTACATACTGAAACATTGACATTCCCAAAAATCTTTATCATGATTGGTTCTATGCTACTCGAATCCAGCTGTAATATAATAATAATACTTATATTTTAGTCACGTTTGATGTAAATAAATACGTTATAAAACTATAAATTAAAATACAAAATATTTTTAGGCCGTATTCCAGTTTAAAAGCAACATCAAAATCTGCAATCTAAATTTTAGTAATAGAAAATAATTTCAACTGAATTCAGAAAAGTATGTATTTCGTATTCAAATAAATTTATCTGAATACGAAATTCAAATTTAACAGTTATTTCAAGCGTTGCCATCTTTACGACATCAAATGAAATGAAACGCTCTAAGAGAACGAATGTTTTCTCTTTATTCATTTAAAATAAAACCGTTTTCAAAACAAACCAATTGTCGCGAATGATCGCGATATGCATGAAAGTTGTTGTGATGAACCTCTTTAGTTCGTTAGTATTTCACTCGAAAAAATTATGACTGGCAACTTTGAAAAGTAGTGACAGCTAGTTTTGGCGGGAATAGGAAGTTAGGAAAAAGGTAGAAATGGTGAGGTTGCTTGTTGCTTGTGAGTGAAGTGAGAGATAATTATTCTCTGCAATGGGATAAACTGTAATATTGACGATGTAAAGAGATGGCAAAAGAATATTGTTTTGGAGGCTTAGATTGATCTCTGGGTGAGTGTGGAGGATCAACAGGGGCCTTCGAGTCCCGCCCCTGGGCTCCGTGCTAGACTAGATTACTACTAGATTGCTCTCGGTCGGGAAACTCAGTGGCGTCGAATGCGGCACTCAAGGAGTCAACGTTAACAGTAAATTAATGGGAAGATTTATACTAAGTACTATCTCTCTATTATTATCATCATGCATGTGATTTTGCCGCTACATTATTATGATAATATTATTTTAACCTAAGGCATGACTGACATTTATGATTGTGGAATACCTGGCGACACGAACGGTCCATGGTTAGTCAACCATATCCATGCCATAATAAAGAAAAAAAAACATATTAAGTCCAAGTTAAGCGCGTACAGCTTACCTACATACTTTTGGCGATCATTTTTATTTATATGTATGGATGTGAATATATATTTTTTTTTTGTTAATTTGTTTGTTCCGTCTTTACGGCTTAACGCGTCAATCCTAACAAGGTAAAAGTATACTAACTTTCAACCCCGGCTTAACTCAGATACGATATATCCCACTAAAACATAAATTAAACATGTAAAAAATAGACCAAGTTCTCGTGCCATAAAAAGATGCCTACACGACACTAGGCTGATAACAGTCAAACCAATTTATTGCCACTAAATGCATTACGCGTACAGTCGACCTTATAAGTAGCTGCACACTGTTGTACCTTATCGCTTTAACGCTTTTGACAGATCAGTGCCGCAGTTCAAATATAACGTTAAACTGACAAAGCACTAAAATATGCAGCTTCTTATATAATAAGGTCGACGGAACAAAGTCGCTGACAAAAGGTAGTTTTTTTCGCTAAGTAATATTATTTATACAGTACGGGTCGTAAATGTAAATGAATATTAGGTTTACGATCGCATGGTAGCCCTGTGACCTTAAATTACAGTATAACAAAATTATTATACTCCACCTTCTACCTCCTTTGTGTAATGTATTTGGTAATTATATATTTTGCTCGAAAACATGCTCGGAACTGATGACTTTTCGTTTAAAAACGAAGACGAGAAGTGTCTCATTTTCTTCCTAGAAGTAAAATAGTGAAATCCCATTCCGGTCCAGATGGCATCATCGAGCGGCAAAATTACGCGCGAATTTGTATTCTTTTAAATATTTCCACGTGGAGGAAAATAAATAATTACATCTCAAAGCTCAAAGGTGTTTCCTTAAACGTTAATTATTTTTTTCCTACGTTTAAACCGTTTTTACGATACCGTACCAAAAAGTAACTTACTTGGCTATTTAAAACTCACTGCAGCCTGCCCACTGAAACAGTGATTATTTTTCCGGGATATAAGGTTACTATTTGTTAATTTAGCTATGTCTATTTCAAATTACATCCAAATCCATCCACCAGTTTCTGCGTGAAGGAATAACAAACATGTACAAAAACTTTCGCATTTTTATAGTGATTTGCGATAGTGGTAGAACAGGGTTAGTACTTGCGGTATGGTGGCAACAGGTGGGTTAGCCGTGACAACGTGGAGCGATGGCAGACGTGCCAAGCTCGGAAATGGCGCTATTTGTTCTGCGATGTGCAGCTAGCAGCCAATTTGATGTGACTGCACGTGGCCGCAGCAAGCTGGCTGCATTGACGATGTATGTTTGTTATTTTAAGAATAAATCACCGTGACAAGGTTTTGTCGTCTAAAGTCCGAATTGTTTATCTTGTGTACAGTGCGATAGCTCTTAGAAGGTTTGTACTTGTCTCCTACTCGCTCTCATACGCTCTCTTATTAAGAGAAGGACAAATCCGAAGCACCTTCTAAGTGCTCACAGGCTTAGGTTGCTGTCAGATATAATCCATTAGTCGATTATTGTCCGTTCCAAACGATGTTCCAATATTCAAAACGAGGATAGATTTGATTTAAAAAAAATACATTTTGTAAGTGGTAAATGTGAAATTTTAACCCGCGGATCAATCTTATCTGTATTCTGTTTAATTTTTGGGAATAGACATATAGCTCAACCAAGAATATAAATCTCATCTTCCACTAACCAACAAACACAACCACCACATATCATCAAAACACACTTCCTAGTATTACCTACAAAGTGCATAAAGCAAACGGAAAATGAAACATTAAATGCCTCTGAAATTGCTTTCTCGCCGCCTCCCGATGAGAGTTTTATAAAGCGATATAATTCGAACACTTTAATGTCATCTCGCGCAAGCTCGGCGGCACTAATTGAAGCAATATCGCTGAAGATGCTATCAAGTTGCATCCCATGCAATGCAGTATATGAGATTTTACTGCCTTGGCAACTTTTGAACTAGCTGCAAACGGCGTTCTTAGCACGTATTTGCTTTAATTTGGTTTTGAACTTTGGGGAAAGTCGAAGTATGTTTAAATATCTCAAGTATTCTACTGCTGTTTTGCTTTCTGACTTCATTCACCTATTTAGGAACAAGTTATTTGCCATTACATACAGCTCTTTGTGGATGTTTTGAGTATGTAGTTTATTCAAAACCAATTTGCAGCTGAATCAGTCAACTTTTCCAGAAATATACAATTAGCCTAACCTAACTCTTAGGTTCTTCAGAATAATATTTACTAAATACTCGGGTTTTTTGGTGCTGGCAACCATTACGGAAATATCCGTCAATGGCGTTGAACCAGGGCCGAGATTGTAAGCGGTAAAAACCATAATAGTATTTGATCTGTTGTCGTATTTTCAACGTTTTGATAGCTCTTATTTACTTGACAGTAATGGCGGCCGAGTTACAAACAATATCATAACACGTCAAAGACGATACGGTTTTTACCGCCTTGGATAATGGCCCAGTGCTGAGGATCCAAGGATTTCAGAATAAAACCGATATAGGACAAAACCAAGTTAATAAGATTTAATCTTACAACTTACTCGCATTCGATGCCCCATTATCCCCCGAAAGTAAAACTATCACCATTCCTTACTAAAACCTTTCTCTCTTGTTACAGGGGTTTCGGAAAGCAAGGCTTCCAGTGTCAAGGTGAGACTCATTACGACATTAGCAGTCAGAACCCCAATCGACGGTGACGCTAACCAATTACGGCAACCATTTTACTGCCACGCCGAATCAACGCGTTAATTGCCAGGCTCCCTGGCTGGCATGCAAAATGAAACCGATTTGGAGTCTTGGGCCGTTAACATGATAATTAACCGCTCAGTTCTCATTGATAAAGTCGTTTAGAATATTGCTAGAAATATAATTGAACTAAACAAGCAAAGTTGTTACGAAGTTATTTTTATTTTCATAGTTTTAGAGGCGCTCACGCATAAAGAACGTAACTCATGTCACTTACATTTAAAAAATGACTATGTCTTTCGAATTTCTATTTCTTTCTTCTTCTGAGTCTTACCGATTTTATTAAGCCGTTCGTCGTTCGAATGTCGTTCAAATACAGGATGGTTACTTAATATGAAGCAATTAATTCGAAACAGCGGATTCTCTATCTGTTTCATTTGTCTTCAAACTTCAACGCCCTAAGGGTCGCGTAAGTTATATTCACAAATCTATCAAGCTGTTTTAAACAGCTCTTAATATCAATCATTGAAACGAGTTGTAAACTTTGCAATTTTGTAATAAAACATGCAAAATAAACACACCGTCAACATAAGAATATTACAAAGGTAGTAAAATAGTGAAATAAAAGGAAATGCGAAGTAGTCGACCCCCTTGTCAAGATGAACGTTTTGATTACAGTATGCAGCTTCGTGGTCCACAAACGATGTCACGAATATGTCACCTTCACGTGCCCCGGGGCCGACAAGGGAGCGGATTCAGACGTAAGTATACCTACTGTTATACAGGATGTTTGGTAGTGGAGCGTAAGGGTTTTAACTGACTGTGGATAGGGTAATTTTTAAACATTTCTCAGTACTTTTTTTGACATCATGGAAACATAAATTGAAGACCTTGTTTTACTCTTCAGATATCTTTGTTATTTTAAATACAAATTGTAATAAATACCAACAAATGATAGAGTAATGAAAATAACTGTTTTGACGAGACGGAAATAGTTTTTACGCGCTTATAAAAATAAGAGTTATTTACTTAGCTGGCCGAATAGTTTTTAAACCATCTTTATTGATGAGTTAACTAAAACGTGTACACTGTTAGAAACACTGATAATTTTAATTCTATTTGGAAATTCTGAAACAGAAGAAATTATTGCATACATTGTTTGGTAAGTCGAAATATGTAAAGAACCGTGATTTTTTGCAAAAAAAATAATGTGTTACTAGATGTTCAAAAAGACCCTATCTACTCTTAATACCCCTTAAAATCTACACTCGACTACCGATCACCCTGAAGGATAATAATGGATTTAACGTAATATGTGTATCCAGCTAATCGAAAATTAAATCGTGACTTTTGTAGGTACGGTTTTAATATTGTATACATTAAGTTAAATAAAACTCTACGCAATACGTATTACTTATTTTGAATTTCTTGAAGATAATATTAGTCACAAATTATACATTTTAAATGTTAATAAAATAAATGAATGTGAACGCCAGCCTACTTACGCGCCTTAGGCCGTTTTGTTTTTGATGCCGGCCGATGTTACGAGTATTATGAGACATCTCCGACGTTACGCGAAATTTGTTTTATAATGAGGTAAACGCCGGGAGCGTAACAGGTGGGTGAAAGGTCAGATTGTTTCAACGTAATATAAAAATGTAAAGCCCTTTGGGTTTCTAGATGTGTTTATTTGACATTCTCGGATTAACCATCACGATGGACGTTATCATAAATAAGTGAAATGTCAAATAAATGATTTAATAAAGTAATATGAGGGTTTTAAATAGAACGAATGAATTTATGTTTCATTAAAAGATAAAAGATAAAAGAAACTTATTCAGTAAGTAGGCCGCACGGGCACTTTACTAAGCACTATTATGCTTAGTACTAATACTAACATTTGTAACCGTTCGAATATTTAAGGTTAGGAACTCTACGAGTAATGTCCGTTTCCAATATTCAATCCGGGGATAGATTGGGTACCAACTGGTAAAAATATTAAACATTCTGTACGTGATTCATGACTATCTGTCCGCCGTTTGAATATAGGGAACGGCCATATGTAATCTAACCTTACTGGCCCCCTAAAATGAAGTCGGTATAAATTACGCCAGAAATATTGCCAGTGTGATGTAAAACAGTTATGTAGTGGCTTTACAGAGTTCGAACTTTTATTGGGTAAAAGTTGGACCAAAACTTGATATTTCTATTTCAGCGCTGAGAATATCTATTAATCTCCATTATATTTAAGTCTAACGTGTGCCAAACTTTTCAGCTACTTTGACAGTTTTTATAAGACATTTATGTACTTAATAATAAAGTAGTACATTCTACTTCTTAGCTTTTAATATTTGGCTAAAATGAATTTCCTCTGGAAGCTATAATTTTACATGAAAAAAAAAACTAAGTCCTATGCAGTACTATGGTCTGTTCATTCTTACTTGTCTTATATAGTAAACAACTTTCTAACCTCAAAATGAACCTTTTTTTGGGCTAAAACAGCTCTTTTATCAGTAATAAAGTAAACTGAGTAAAAATTTTGGACATTACTTGGCCAATATATTGTCTGTGATTGCTTTATTTTGTTTAAAATACCAGTTTTAGCCAAAAAAGGTTCATTTTGAGGTTAGAAAGTTGTTTACTATATAAGACAAGTAAGAATGAACAGACCTTAGGCACTTACGAACTCAATTGCGCAACTATGAAGTTTCTGAATATTGATAATGCTGACAGCAATAAAACAAAGTCAAGCTTATTAGTCGCGTGTGAAACATGAGTAATAACAGCAATATTTTACTGCCGTCAAGATTATCACTATTCAAATACTTCTTGGTTGTGCAATGTGTCAGGATTGAACTTTTATCTGCTGCTATAAATATGTGTACACTTTAGTACCTTGTCTATTTAATGTCATGTTTAAACTGCCATATATGAATTGTCACAGCGATTAAGTGACAAGGTACTAAAGTGTACACATATTTATCAACTCGACTGTACTATAATGTTCTTGATATATATCGCTTATACCAGTCCCCTATTTTACAGAGCAGTCAGGTGACAATTTAGTTTGTAAATTGATTAGCTTTTATGAAGCCTGGTAATGTAGGAACTCGTCGACTTTGCAAATGATACCGAATCGCCATCTGTCAATTATTACTATCAAGGTTGTGAAATGGGGCCAGGGGTCTCCTAAGTGAGGGCCGCGGGCAACTCTAATTTAACCCTAGGGGTGGATTTGATTTTAGCCTTGGCTTGTATACGGCTTTAACTAAAAAATATTGGTTTCCGATCGTTTTTTGGAGCGTGTCTTGTCCTAGTTTCGCCTTACCAAGAAATGAAAAGGAAGAAAAAGACAATACAAACGATCGGAAACATGGTAGTTTTTGACGTAAATGACGATTATAGACGGTGATTTAACAATGGTATTAGATATATAAAGCACTAGCTTTTGCCCGCGACTCCGTCCGCGTAGCAGTCGTTTATCGCTATTGAGAAGTAACTTTGGTCCTTTCTCGGGGTTCAAGCTATCCCTGTACCAAAATTCATTAAAATCGGTTCAGCGGTTTATCTGTGAAAGTGTAAGACGAACACAGTATGGATGAATGTGACTGGCCTCTATGGGAATGTTATAATAGCATGCAACCATAACAATAACATTTAACAACTCCCGTACAACATCAAATATGCTAGATTTAGCGATAAGCAATAAATATAATTCTATTTAGTCTATTCGCCACTTGGACCTAAACGATTACAAAACTAGCTTTTGTTGCCACTTCCGTGTTATAATAATTAAACCCTCGAGAACTATTCAATCCTCTGGGTTGAAATATGTCTAAACCAACCCTCACCAAAGTCGTTTAAGTGGAAACGCGCATATAATAACAAATACACAAACACACACGACAAAATTGTAAAGGCTATTTAGCTTCAGAATCCTAAAAAGATTATAAAAGAGAGAAATATACACAAGAGATAAAATAATGCAAAAAGCGCTCAAAGAAACTTTGGTTTATTCACGATTAAGGCTTAGAAAAAAGTTCCTTTATAATAGAAAAGAAACGTGTCACAACACAACCTAGACGATGAAATTCATCGTAGAAGAAACATACATGAAACCTCTTTTTCATATTAAACCATTAAAGTACAAATATAAAATAAATTTAACATTTTCCATTTAAATTGAAATGCGGCGAGATGGGAGATCAAAGACAGATTAATTATTTAGTTTTGCGTTTCTAGTTCTGAATCCTGCATCTAATAGCTTTGTTGAATATTAATCAAGACTCAAGACGAATTATGCCGAGTTTCGAGTTTCACCACACCCTGTACCTTTCAAACGACAATAGTGAGGGGAAAATATCGATACGTATACACTTTTAGAGATATCAAGTATTTTAAGGAGAATTATAATAATCAAATCTGAATTGAAATCTAGTTTCATCCGACTTCAAAAAAGGAGGAGGTTCCCAATAGGGTATTTGCCTATTTTTTTATTAGCATTTAAATTTAAGCTTTTTTACCTTCCGAATAGCCTAGTATAAATAATTTTTTAATATCTTTAAAAATAAGAAAAATATAAATGTTTAAAACTTGCTTTTAGACAGAGGAAAATACAGTAATATGACGTCATATTACTCAACCGCCATATGAATTACACGCAAAACATCGTTTCGTGAGAAAGAGATAGACAAAAAACTTTAAAAGGCTATAACTTTTTTATTTTATTACCAATTTCAAATTTGATTTTGAAATATTTTAGCATGCTACGTATATTGATATATTATCCTAATTGAGAAGTCATATTTGTAGGCTATAGGGTATTTGCCTAATTTTTTATTAGTATTTAATTGAAGCTTTTTTACCTTCCGAATAGCCTAGTATAAATAGTTTTTTAATATCTTTAAAAATAAGAAAGATATAAATGTTTAAAACTTGCTTTTAGACCGAGAGGAAAATACAGTAATATGACGTCATATTACTCAACCGCCATATGAATTACACGCAAAACATCGTTTCGTGAGAAAGAGATAGACAAAAAACTTTAAAAGGCTATAACTTTTTTATTTTATTACCAATTTCAAATTTGATTTTGAAATATTTTAGCATGCTACGTATATTGATATATTATCCTAATTAATATATGAAATTTAATATCAGGCAAATACCCTATTCGTCTGTTTTCTTTGTGTGTATGATTCAGATTCAGATTCAGATTTTATTACTCAATTTAACACAGTATAAATTACATGACATGTCAAATTACATGACATTACATTGATTGATTAGTTACATTGAGGTCGTCAGAGATGTGGAACTAAAAACTAAAAAAAAATTTTAGTAAAAGTAAAAGTCAACACAAATACAAAGCACATTAAAAAAAAAAGTATGTTACTTACTCGATTTCTCCTCTTTCTTTTTTCATGAGTAGGGAGTATCTTAGGAGTGGTCGCATAAAAATTTCGTCATGATCAAGTCGTGTGATCCATGGAAAGTCAACAGAATTCCTTATTTATTAGGAGTCAGTTTATTGTTTTTTAATAATTTAATCGGATCACTAATTCGTTATTATAAACAAAAAAAATACCCTTTTTATACGTGAGCACTAAATTATGTATTGGTGAATAACATTTATATACCCACCAATTTTATTCTCTGGTACCATCTGCTTGAATAGGCCCATGCTTTACTTAAAATACTTAGTATTTTCTGTACCTACTCGGCTAGTATAATTACCAGCTTTCGTTAGTACCTATTGAGGTAATACTTAGTTCCCTGAAGTCAAAGTCCCGCCTACGCGTCTGGTCAAAGGGCAGCTATGTTATCTTTGTGACCTTTGCACTTTTCGGAGTCTCTAGCCACGGGGTATGCTTGTTAAGCTTCGTCTTCGGGTTTCATGTCGATAAATAAAGAAGTCCTGATATTTGGTTAATTTATAGCCGTAGTAGAAAATACTTTTTTTATTTTATGTCTCATGGGTGAATTTAAAAAAATATTGTACGTAGTTGGGACTTAATTACACCGCCTACAACAATTTTCTCATTTGCCCAAAGGTCAACTGGTAAAGAATGACATTAGGCATTAAGTTCACCTCTTGTGCTCAAATTTGTATTTTTGTGCGATAAATATTTAAAAAAGTTATTTTTATTGTTTATGTAATAAATTAACTATCTTATGATTGTATGACTAATTTTCGTTACACAGAAGAAAGTTAGTGTTACTCAATTAAGTATTTTTGTAATCCTCCTTTATTTCGTTTACGTTTTCAACGCCTATATGCATTAGGGCAATTTTTTTTCGTTTAATTTATAGAACTTTATAATACGCTAAAACGTGGATATATCTACATTAGCACGCTTTCTATAATTTCAAGCCAGAGAAATTGTATCGCATTCACATAAAGTAATTCCTTCACGTATTCCGAACTGAAAAATGTCGTTTATTTCCAAAATCCACTCATACTTTATCTACGTGGAGAATATAGGTACTCCAAAGTAATTAAATAAATCCCTAATACCGAAACTTTCTCATGATCGGGATTTATCGACCGCCATATTGTTCCTCGGTGACAGTTTCTAGATAAAGGAACAAGACACAGTATACTAGCATCGATACCGCATAAACTCCATGAGTATGCAATGAAAATTTAGAACATTTATTTTTATTTAGCACGTAGTTTTTTAATTTATTTATAAAAGAAAACTTACCAGCTTACAGTTCTCTCTACCAAATCGATGGTAGGTAATAACAGAAGATATACATTCTTGATAACCTGAACTTATACCTAAACTAAACAAACATATGGTATGAAAAACCCATATTATACGTTGCCATGTATTTTGTTAAATATGTTATTATATCGTTCTTGTGGTATTTAATGTTTGGTATATTTTGAGTGCAAATGCACTAGGTTTCGAACTGTAAAATGCTGCACAAAATGTCCATGTTTAAGGCCTTTCCTTTACATCTAGGTTGCTTTCATTGTAGCTATTTACATCGATGACGTGGTTAAACATTTTGGAAGCTATTCTAATTGTTGTAAAAACCTATACAAGTTCTACATCAGCCTGAGGGCCCTGCCAAGGTGCACTACGCTAACTAGCGTTTCTATTTGATTCGTTTTTAAACCAATCGCGTCACTGGTAGACCACGTGACTTTTCGTATCGTATTCGTCATCGTGACGCGATTGGTTTAAAAACAAATCGAATAGAAACGCAGAGTTAGCGTCGTGCATCTTGGCAGGGCCCTCAGATCTACTTAGAAATACTTTGAATAGAAAAAGGTTACTGAATTAAGTTGCGTAATCCTTCCTTGTGTTGATCAGACCTTCTGTGCTTTTGTATTTTGTAAACAGTAAAAGAAACAATGCGTGGGAGTTCTGGAACCAATATAAAGTTACCGAATAACGGAGATGTGTTCCTTTAAGTCGAGTTGGCAACAAGTTGTCCTTAAGTATTTGATATTGCGTGGATTCGTGAAGCTTTTGATATTGTTAATAAGCTTTGCGATGTGCTTTATTTCATTTAAATAAATAAGGTGTAGGTATGAGCAAGAATAATACAGGGCCAGTTGGATCAACTTCGTAATTGAGAAGTCGATTTTTTTACTCAGTAGGTCTAGGCAAGCTATGTTTACCAAATTTGAACTACATTATCCATTATTATTTCAGTTGTATTTATGATATCGTTTTTAGTTTTAAAAAATCTGGTTCAGTATGAAAGTTGAAGGAATTTAGAAAAACCTATCCATATTGCGGAATATATACGAACTAGGTATATTATGGACAATTGCAAGCCAAATAATAAATGATTCTGACTTAAGTGTACTTAAACTGTCAAAGTATCTGTAAAATTAATTTAAGCGGTTAACATTATTTATGACATTAGTTCTTTGGTTGTATTACAGGAGGGTAAGTATAATTTTAGTGTACCAATTTGGTCTTAAATGTAAAAACTGAAACATTCTGAGTTCATTATTACCCGTACCCAAACCCCTGCAAACTAAATAATAAATTAAACAACTGGCAGTAGCTAACTCAAATAGAACAATGCCTCGGCGATTTACTCAAAAGAGGTCGTTCAAATATGATGGTTAATTAATGATTTCGAAATTGTAACCTGCCCGTATAATCTGGAGTAGGGGAAACCTTTAATCTACCTCTCTTGTATTGACATTCCATTGTCTCGACTATTAATGATTTACAGAATCAACTATCATTATGGTTTATTTCTTATCGATTGCTGTTTTTATTCATTAAATATTTCTTTATTCATAATATTCCATGCCAGAGATTTGCCAAGTTTTAATTGAATCCTTAAATTTTTTGCTTCCCATTCCATCAAATTTCAGCACTCCTGCTTAAAGAAGAATGTGTAACGACTCTCTTTTGTTTGCCCTACCACCCAACGACCTCGTTTTCCTTCCACAGCCACCAAATGATTGCTTTTAGTTTTTCGTTCAAAGCTTTCCAGAACTTTCCCCTGCAGATGTCAGTTTTTTTGTTTCCAACCCCCATAACAATAGCATTGGCCAACAGGACACGCGTACCCGCCACAATTTCCGCCCGCACACGTACGCGTCGCCGGCGTTCTGCGACCACTGTGGGTCGCTGCTCTACGGCCTCATCCACCAGGGGCTCAAGTGTCAAGGTACAACAGGAGACGGCCCTCGACTAACGCTTTGTGTGCTAGCTCTTTTCAGCTCTTGGTGGTGGTGCTTTGCTAATGCTTTTTCTCTTTCTTCTAGGAGCCATTGCTAGATTTGAGGCGGTTCAAACAAAGTTCATTAGATTCCATACCTACCTGTTTAGTTCATATTTTTTTACAAAAACAATCGCCTCATCTCTTGCCGTGGCTGCTCTTCACCCGTTATCTACATTTTCTACTAACTTTCTTTTACTTTGCTAAGGCTGCCTACGCCCCCCACAAATGGAAGTCTTGGACGTTCATTGCCCCAACGTTTTGTGACCATTGTGGTTCCCTGCTTCACGGCCTCGCCACGCAAGGACTCAAATGCGGAGGTACATGACCACCGAAATAGACCCTGTAGGTGAATGATGTGGTCCCTAACAGAATGACGGCAGAAAGCGCCTGAAAAGCATAATAGTGTCAGTCCAAATCAAAGATAAACACTTATATTTTGATAAATATGTTTGTCCTCACTTTTCTCTTCACTCATATTTCAAAAGACTCTAAAATCATACTTCTCAAAGTATTTAGTATTTTGCTCATAAAATTGTACGTTGGAAAATTTGAACTGGCAGTTATGTTTTTTAGGGGCGATACTGAGAGCATTTGCGGTCAAGCGAATGCTTCTGCAATGTCTCTCATCTCAAGCTTTTATTGTGTCAAAAATCTACTCAAGTACGGAAAAAAGTAAAAGATCCATTTAAAAAAAAAACAGATAATTTTTTTTATTAAGAAAATTAGACTTTCGGGAAGTCAACACAGTATTTGTCTTTCAGAACCTTGTTTCTGTATATGTTTGATACCTACTGAGAAATATATTAGAAATATATTAGAATAAAGCTTGTTTAACAAAATACATTGAAGATTGAACTGAATAGTTTGCGTGGCCGAATAGTGTAGTAAATGATCATGACGTAATGACGTTAAATAAATAGGCACAAATTAATAGAATGGAATTACTTGACGTAATTCGTTGCAAGGCTATGTTGATAATGAAAACAATTATTCACTAGTATTCGATTGATAAATATGCTTTATAGCAGACCCTCATAAGGTGCTACTCAAAACTTATAGTTAACCTAACATTATACACCTGGTTCAAGTTTATCAACAACATAGTATAAATAGAAAAGTTCATGTTACCTATTGCCGCTTGGGCGCTAGGGTTGCGTCAATGCGCGTCGCTCCATAATTAATACGCACGCAACCAAACGCGGCAACGGCGCGGCCCCGATTAAACCGGCTTGTGGTAGCTCGCGATGCGTACGGTTGAGGCACGCACACATGTAAGCCGCGCGATATACACGTGTTTGAAGATGAACTACTGTTTATACTGTGTCAATAGCGAGCTGAATCATAACATTTGAAACAGGGTTTGACAACAAGACTAAATAGCAAACGAAATGCGTAAATTTACATGTTCAAAAATAAGTCACGTAGCTAATAAGCAAAAATAATGTTGCCGTAGGTACAACTACAAATGCATGTCAATTGATTCAGAACTTCATAGGCAATCTAAAATCAAATCAATCATAACTCGCTAAAATGTCATTATTTTCTTATATTTCTGCACTTAATGTGATAAAAGACATCACTTGGTATTTGTTTCGAGCAGCACCCCAAGGGAATCAGAGATCCGTCGCAATAATTGTCTTCTTATCTAGGAATGAAATGCGCACGTTCCCGCACGAAGTCGGATGATGAAAGACGTCCCGGATGACTTTCTTAATTTCCTCCCGTATATCCCGAGACATCTCTTCCCTCTCCAACTTCGACGGGAAGATAAAGACAGCAAACTGTTCGTCTCGAGTGTTCCCGAGTTTGCAGTCATTTAGGCGGCCAGATTTAATTACACTTTGTAATTTCATTTACAGTTTTCTATTTGATCTTTCGTGCTTTGCGCTTCTTTTGTTTGCTAACTTTAAAGTGGTTTCAATGATCTCTTTCATCTTTCGGACTTTAATTTATATTATGAGATGATCTTTAATATTTACTTTTGCCGAGTAGCTGTTTCACTTGTCTTCCAGTATGATGCTTAGTGTTATCACATGTTTTGGTTAAATGTCAATATCCATCCTTTGCACGCATAGTTACGATAGGTTTGTACCTTATGTTGGATTTTCCAAAATACATACAAAATTAAAAATTGAGACCATATTTTCATAGAAAAACGATGTTTCTGACGTAGAAGCCATCGTATTTTAGTTTAGAAAATTGTCATGATAAGAACTGAATATTGGTTTGTACTCTAATTAAATGACTTATGCTATTTCTTTTATAATACAAAGTATCACGTAATTTTGAAGCATTTATCGACATTCTTTAAACCAAAATTCAAATGCTGATGACTTAGTCAATCTTACCACATATTTTGAACATTTTTTTACTTACTGTACGGCACCTGTTAGGTTACCTACATAGCTTTGTTTGTAACTACAGCATTGTTTCCCCTCTTTGCGTACTTGTAATTAGCTGAGTAGCCGTGCTTGCCTTTTGAAAATGGAGCATGTTTTGCCTTCACTGTAACCTACTTTAAGCAAGAACCTTTGTCGTAGAAATTTTACCAAAATAGATAACGACTGCAAGCTAATATGCGGGCGTAAGTTTTTCTTGCAGTCTGAAATAGTTTTACACATTTTTTTAGCATACTTTACCATTTAGGTAAATTGCGTAAGCCAGACTTTATCAAATAATAATTTAGCGCTACATGCATTAAATTTTTATCGTGGACGCTATACTTTTTACTCAAGTCTAATGCAGTCACAGTACACAGAAAGAGGCTTTTTACATTATTACTTATTCCTGTGTTCTTTATGTATCATTAGCTTTATTGCGTTCATAAAACATCTGTCCCTTTCGCACAAGCATACTCAAAGAGATTACCCTTTTTATGTAAGGGGCATTTCGACACCCACATGTTTTCTTTATTTATTTACCCTTCGCATATTTGCACAGCTAATCCTGTGATATGATTACTTAGCGATCCAAAGTCGCTAATGTAATTTTCATGTTAAACAAAAACAAATCACTTCATTTACAGCGATTCTTGAGCCTTAGTCGCATCTTCCTGGGCCTCTACAATATGTAATTAATTTCGGCGTAGGCGGCATGACAGTAAACAGAATTATAATGGAATTAGATTACGACTTCACTTGGATAGTCTTATGCAGTATGCCAAGGGTGGCCAAACGGTCGATCGGGGCAAGGCAAAAAATATAAATACGTAGAACAGACTGCGTATTTAAGGTTTCAAGAAGTATGTAATTGGTAGATCGCACATCGTACAGTCAGATCGTGCAGATCTACAGTGAACAGTAGATCTTGGGTCTAACCAAATTGGGCACCCCTGCAGTACGCGAATAATGTTCCGTACGTGATTCTAGATCACGTGCAAATACTACCTATTCGGTAATATATTTTTTAAACATTTACATATGATGGTAAGTTTTTATTTATAAGATAGTATCTCCATTGTAAACAATGGAGTTTAAAATGGTCCAAAATATTTTATAACAAGTTAGCCACGCTCTGCTTAGAACATCTTTAAAAAAAATGTATTGACATTTTGATTAACAAACAGCACACGAGTACAGTTTTTTGTAGTCTAAACTGTAAAAATTACAAATCAAACCGTAAAATTGAAACATTTTGTAGGCAATAACTGGTGGCTGACTTCTTCGCTACATATTTGACTATTCATTTATTTGATAGTGCATCTGGATAGCTTATTGTTTCCAACATGGCCACTGTGACGGGGTGGTAATCAAACCCACGTACGGTGTTCCATAACTTTTCATGTTAATCTTCATGAATTCAGGACATACGTCAACGACGCCATCTTGTACAACTACACAAAGATATTTAATGATAATATATTTAGTCTAATATTGAAAAAGACAATTGAAATAATTGATATTAATGAATTATATTTACTTAGGTACATTTGTAATAGATTATCATTAGAGAAAAGCACGTTAATCAATTTGATTCGAGCAAGTTCGGGATTGGTCTCGGGATTACGAAGATCAAATAAGCGCCCGATTATCCGACCTCAGCCAATAGATTTATTTCGACACCACCCTTTATTAGCGCTGTTATCTATATAATTGCTGTAAAATAAGCTAACGGAGCAAATTCAGGCTTAAGTTACTAAATTATCGGTTCTACAAAACATTTACAAAATCAAATACCCGAGTACCTATACCCGTGAGTCGGGTTCTTTGTTTTTCTTTTTATTATCATGCCTGTAAACTCCTATAAAATTTACCTCCTGAGTCTCCAGGTCCTCGCTTGATGACATAATACCAAACATAAAAGGCACCCTATAATTAATTAGAAAAGGTTGCATTTACAAATGTTACTAAAATAGGTATTGGGTCTTACGAAATTAAAAATTAAAAAACCCCCGGTATCTGGCGACCCGTGCTTTCAGAGCTGATATCTCTTTTAAACAGCCTGACCTATTTTCATGAAATCTAGCTAAAAACCATTCCGATGAAAAAAAAAAACATATCCAAATCGGTCCATTCGTTTGCGAGCTACGATACAACAGACACACTAATACACGGTAAAACTTATAACACCCCTCTTTCTGCATCGGGGTTTAAAAATAGAATAGAAAATATTTATTCATCGCACACAAGAAAAATAATGGGAGCGCCAAAGTTCAACTAAAATTGCAACTCCTATTATCGGAACTCCTAAAATATAATTTTTATACCGCTGAAACCGTAAACTTTTCAGAAGTTCTGAAATATTCAATGTATAGATAAGACTAGGTTAGGTTAGGTTTGATTTATAAAAATCCTGAAAATGTAACAGTTGCTGAAATAAATACGTTAGGAGTTGCGATAATTAGGACTTATGAGTCGTTATGAGTAAAAATAATTAGGTGAGCCAATATGGACCCAAAAATAATATAGAAATGTAAAGTATAAAGAAGACATTACGTTGAACAGGATCCCTCTGAGCATTGCCAACAAACAACAATTGACAACATTTCATGTTACTTTTCATAAATCGAATACCCGCGGGTATACCCGTGAGGCGATTTCTCCGTTCTTCTTCTTTATTTTCATGCTTGTCAACTCCTATAGAAAAACATGCCTTTATTACTCTAATGCTTTGTGTTCAGCATAGCACGGAAGAGCACATAAAACTGGTTTGTGGTTCGTCGTTTTAACTATCTAACCAATCTATAAAACATGCCATTTTAAATTGAAATTAATTTCGGCTTGATTAGGTGACGAGTGACACGCGACATGAATGCCACGGTCTAATAAAACGCATGCGAGATCTATCGAGCTGGCAACGTTCAAAATAACAGACAATAGTAGATTGTATAACTAGGGTCTAAAATAAGCCATACCTAGTACCACGAGATGGTTTAAAAATTGTTCGAGGGGTACCTAATATGGCTTTTAGACCCGAGTAATACACTCTACTTTTCACTTCGATTGTGAGAACATAAAAACATTACATTACAAAGGTAAAAAAATTACAAAGATTATCCACCACAAATTCCACGGCGAAATGTTTTAATTTGGCGGCATGTTTTTTTTTAAACTAGCTGCTTTGACACAGATACAAAATATAGACATCGCAAATAAACGCCACTGACCGTGTGAGTATTTAGCGCGTAAAAGCGTTGCACAATCGATTTAATCATATTTTAACGATTGTAAAATAGGGACTAAAAAACACCTAATGTTTTGAGAAATGAATTCTGTTACCTGATTGGTCGATTTTAATATAGCTGTATTGTGGTTGGTTGATACCAAATACAAAGTTTTTTTTAAAGAGTTAAATTAGTTAAAGAGTATACGTACTAAAAAGAACCTAACGTTCCGATTGACAGTCGATGTGTATTGTGATTGGTGGATTTAATTTGGTGAAGTATTTTGATTGGTCAAATTAAAATGTTTTGTAAATGTAAATCATTCTATAGGGAAAATATGAATATAATGTATTCTCTAGGGTTTACATGTACTACTTGAGTCTCGCTTGATAAGTCTAATATGACACACTTTTTGAGCATGAGAAGTGAAAAATTTTTGATTCTTCCTATAAATTGTATTCATTCCTACATAAATTAAGTCCAGCTATTCTCAAACTGTCCTCCTTGGAGCCCTGTGGCCTTTCCACTATAAAACAATGTATAGATAGACCAATGATTAAAAAATATATATTATTTGATTTTTAATGAAGATCCTTAAGTTTTTCCCTATTTAGGGGCCACGTCAAATATTTACTGTTGTTAAAAGCTTTTTAAAAGGGTGCCGTTGCTAAAAAGTTTCAGAACTGCTAATTAAGACAGTTTTCCATTAGGGCACTAAAACGCAGAGTTCAAACTAATTTTCTACAAATTCACGTACCTAATGTAAGCATTTGAAAACTTTCAATTGAAAATGTAATAACCTTGCAAATTACAAGTTACCCTAAAAAAAACGGTGAAATTAATGTTTTAATAAGTTTATGAGATCAGAAGGGATGACCATTATATCGGGAGTTTTCATCTATTCGTTTAGATTAGTTTATTCATTAATCAATGTAATATTCACAATATAAATTGCGTTGCATGACAAAAAATACGAAATTACATTGATAGATATCATCAACATACAACCAATAAAATAATACAACATTAACACTCAAATAATGAATATAGTTTATTATGTCGAACTTTGCCGGCTTCAACGCTTTTCGACTTTCTTGCTTTTATAAAATGCCTACTTGTGTGTGACATCACATCAGACTTGAGTGCACCCTAATCCAGTTTAAATATAATGTTTAATGTATTCTTTTAAAACTGGCTTAAATAATAGCACTTAACCGCCTCGCGTTTTTAAAATTTTGTACCTAAAACTTAAATAAAAACGCTTTCGTGAAACCGCATGTTCTTTTAATTGTGTAATTGTGTTGATATTCGCAAGCACTGTTGAGTACTTCTTAGAATTACTAATATTAATCAAGTTTATAACTTCGGAGCTTACTTTCCGAATTTATACGACTATCTTAAGGTAAGTACGAATAACTTTGGGCTCGAGAGTTTTTGTAACTTGCTAATTGAATAAATAATTTATTTTGAGACTGTTTGGATACTTTCAGGGTAAAATCTAGAGATTGAAATAACTAATAAAGATGCTTCAGATTTTGTTGGTCTGATCGTTTTATTAGTCCCAAGTTTGTAATCCTAATAGTTGTTTAAAATTCTTAACGAAAGTAACTCCAATTAAAGAGTTGAAATACTTTTCCCATTAAAACTTAAAAACTTCTTCAATTTATTATTTTATATTGTAACATGGTACAAATAAATCTTAGCGCAAATTACAATCATGAATCATGAAGATTAAGACTTGCATCTTACGACTTACTCAACAACTCCATCTACATTTTATACGTCATACTAACATGTTGTTAACTGTAGCATGCGACATGAACGTGCACAAGCGGTGCGAGGAGTCCGTACCGAACCTGTGCGGCTGCGACCACACCGAGCGGCGCGGACGCATCCAGCTCACCATCACCGCCAAGGGAAACAAGCTCATTGTAGAAGGTAACTAGGTCCAAAAATGCGAATCGAAAAAATCTACAAGGTAAAAACGCTTTCGCGCAATCCATCTAACAAATCTCTAGGGAGGTAGATTTTAGAACATGTAATACTATTTAACCTTTACTGACTAACTGACAGACAACGCGCAATCTAAACCACTGAACCTAGATACTTTGAAGTTTAGAGGGAATATTCCTTCGGTACCTTAGGAGTCCATAACGGGAAGAAAAAGGGGTAGCAGGAAAATAATTCTTTATTTACGAAGCCTAGTTTTTTATAGTAAAGTATGATCCTCGCAATGATAATACAAATAAAAGTTATCTCCTTATAACAGAGGGCCTCATGTGTATTTAATATTGGCTAGAGATACACGAACTAATTGGTTATGATTACGCCTTACAGTGCGAGAAGTTCAATGTTTTCTCAGGACACAACACTTATGCTTCCACTATCAGACTTTAGAAACCACGCCCCTTCCTCGCTATCATTTCTAGTCCACAAAAACAGCTGAGAAGCAACTTCGCACTGAAGAACATAATCGTATAACAAAGTTCTTAGAGATTTGAGCTGTATTTTAGGAAGCTGTGATAATTATTGAATTCACAGTGAAGCAAGGCCGCAACCTGATCCCGATGGACCCGAACGGCCTCTCGGACCCGTACGTCAAGATAAAGCTGATCCCTGATTCCGACAACGTGAAGAAAAAAACGAAGACCATCCGCAGCACGCTCAACCCTGAGTGGAATGAGACTCTAATACTTGACCTGAAACCAGAGGACAAGGATCGCAGGCTGCTCGTTGAGGTTAGACTTTATTGTACCGTTGGGCACCGACTCAGGGTTCCCTTTTTTTTTATTCGGTTGTGCAAAACTTCGCTCTATCTATAGGTGTTTATTTCTCACTAGTCACTACCTGACCCGATAAACGTTAATTGGATTTTAACAAACATTAAATAAACAACTGGATCCAGCATTTCTCCAGTTATGCGCTTTCCAACGAAAAGCATTTAAATAGATATGGATAGAGATAGATGTTCACGTTGTAGCCAAATCTTGAAATTTTTGCAATAGAGGTCGTATCACGAACTATCTATCGTCTTGGTACGACTATGCATTGATACTACCGAAACCATGCCCCCCATTCAATATTAAGCATAAGCACTCACAAGCGAGCCCTGTAAGAGTTTTAAAAATATACTTCATAGAAACCTTTTAGGATATACCACTATGGAGTTTAGCCCTACATCAGAATTAAATCTTGAACTTTCACCTCAGGCTTGGGATTGGGACCGTACCTCCCGCAATGACTTCATGGGATCACTCTCTTTCGGCATATCGGAGCTGATGAAAACCCCCGCGGACGGCTGGTTTAAGTTCCTCACTCAAGAAGAAGGTGAATTCTACAACGTGCCTGTACCCGAGGAAGGAGCAGATATGGCCCAGCTTAAGACCCAGATGAGAGCTACCACTATAGGCGCCAGGAGGCCTCCCCCTCCTCCTGACAGAGAGGTCCCACACAACATGGCATCGTCTGACGTCATCCGAGCTTCCGATTTCAACTTTATTATGGTGCTTGGCAAAGGGTCGTTCGGGAAGGTACGGTTGTTTCTGTATTTATTGCTGTCCGCATTTATGGTTTGGAAAAATGTGTTTTATTTAACTAATCTACTTATATCTTCCTTTTACGTCTTACCTAGTAAATTATGTAGGTCGAATGATCACAGCTACGAAAAAGTTACTGATTGTAAAAAAATACGACCGAACAAACCATGTTGCACAAAGTTACCCGCGTAATTACAGAATTTAATTGAAAACATTTGAGAAAAAATGCGACACACGAACACGAGTGTTATGATTTATAATGATTGTGCCATTACAGTTTGTTCCATTGCATATTATTATTTTCCTCACGGTGCAAACAAATTTAACTTTCTCCTTCTACCAGGTAATGCTAGCAGAGCGCCGCGGGACAGACGAGCTGTACGCCATCAAAATCCTGAAGAAAGACATCATCATTCAGGACGATGACGTGGAGTGCACGATGGTGGAGAAAAGGGTGCTCGCTCTCAGCACCAAGCCGCCGTTCTTAGTGCAACTGCATTCCTGCTTCCAGACTATGGTAGGTAGCTTATGATTCAGATGAAAACCAAGCCAAGACAATTTCATCGAAAGCTCAGTGAAGAAGTGTCACCTACGAGACTTTAGAAAACTGTCAACATTTATCGGATGGTCGTACGCAATTAAAGGGACTAAACGGAAGTTTACGCCAATCCTATGCATATGTTTGATTACATTTTCTTAGGCAGTCCTTAACGTTAATTTTAGACCATGGTTAACTTGGTTTGTCCGTCGTATTGTAGCCACAAAACATTGCCACTGAGCTGTCAACTCGTGGCGTGACGCAGCCACCGGTAAAACAACTTAGTGCAGTGCGCGGCTAGGTTGTGTCTGTCCCAGTCCCAGGCGGGTCGTTTGCGGCTGCGGCAACTGTTAACGTGTAGAGTTAATTATATTATGGATTTGCCTTAATACCACAATACAGTGCAATAGCTCTTATAACACCTTCGGCTGTACTTCGCTCTCACTCCTTCTCATGCGCTTTTGTGCGAGTCTAATTGACTTTACCCGAAGCCGAAAGACTTTTTTAGTGCTATCGCACTATACGTAACAGTAGTTGTCCACCGCCTCTATCGTTCTCTGGCCCTCTTGCATGAATACTTAAACAATTTTAGTGCGTTGGGGAGCTTGCAAAATCCTTTCGAAAATACAATAACACGGCAATGTGTTAAAAAACTTCCCTGTTAGAGGTTAATTACGACGTGTTGGCCTAGCTGGTAATGACCCTGCCTACGAAGCTAGCGGTCCAGAGTTAAAATCCCGGTAAGGGCAGATATTTGTGTGATGAGCCCGAATATTTCTTCCTGTGTCATGGATGTTTTCTATGCATATATATCTCTATATAAGCATTTGTATCGTTGTCTAGTACCCATAATACAAGCCTAGAGCTTAGTTTGGGGCTAGGTCAATTGGTGTGACATTGTCCCTGATATTTATTAATGTGCTCTCTCTGCCCGGTGTAGCTTAATTGTTTTTTTTCGAGCCCATAAACCATGTATCCTTTCCAGGGGGCCTAATATGACTGCGTTTATCGCGTGACAAAGTGTGGATAAGACAACGTCAGCCATACTAGGCCCGCTGATGAGTTATACCCGTACTAGTTCAGAAAGGCTAGTGTACTAAGCCTAGCCTGATATAAATCATTAATAGAGGGACGCTTGCTGCTGAGATATTTTTTTATTCTATGGGGTCCAGAATTAATTTCTTGTCCAGTGGCGATGGACACAGGGGACACAACTTCACATTTAATTAAACTGTATTACTATCACGTAACGGGTACCTACAAGCAACTAGGTAAATATATCACGTTTTCTGACAAGATTACTTGCTTAGAAAACATTATTCATAGCAGAACTTTAGCGATTATCCCAAAGACTAAGTTAGGTACTACTAATTACTTTTAGAAGTCTTTATTTTCAAGTTTTGTCCTCCCAACTCTTACTCAAAATATTTTTTTTTTTTTATTATTTATCATATAACGAAAAATACATATTTTACATTTAAATAAACACCTCATAAACCACTTAAGGGTTTGTGCGAGGATAGAACGCTCTAAATTACAATATATTTGTCTAACAATTACAACACAAGTACAAGTACACTTCTACCCACAAACATTACCGTTTTTTTTACAAAGTACGATTTCAGTTTATGCTTAATATTCTTAGGAGTTACGCTATCTCTAAATTTAACATCAAAGTCATTTAAGAGACGAGGAATTAAGTAGGCGCTGGTTCTCTTTCCATAGACATTAGTGTACCCAGGAGTGGCAAATTTTTAATTTACGACTGCTCGAGTGCGTTTAATGTTCGATTTTAGGGTTTGAAAGGTGGTGTCAAAAAATTGTTCCTTAAGTAGGTAGGTAGGTATTATATTAAGGTATGTAAACTATTGTGCCTTTTTTTATCAGAAGGTCCCGATTTAGATTAATTTGGGTTTATGAGTCTTTTGGCTGGGGATATAATTATATAATATTAAAAAAACCAAAAAAGTTGACTTACCCAATTATAAATTCATTTAATTTCAGGTGACTCGCAAATTAAAGTGCGATATTTTTAATGATACTTGCGATATTGCTTTAAACTTGTTTTTATTCGATTCCAGGATCGCCTATACTTCGTCATGGAATACGTCAATGGTGGTGACCTGATGTTCCAGATCCAACAATGTGGAAAGTTCAAGGAGCCCGTTGCTGTGTAAGTTTATCTCTTAATGATCGAAACTGGAAAACTATCTACACTACATATATTAATCATCAAATCATAGTTGTCTTAAATGATAAAAGAACGACAACAATAGTCATGCTATAACTACCGCTTAATTATTACGGCTATGGTGCTAGGCGGCCGCAGAGGCGGTTTTCGCTTTTCCTAGCTGGTTTTAGTGCGGTCTCTTTCATAATAATTTTCAGAAATCATTGATTAGAACCGCGAAGTCGTCTTCGGTTTTCAGTGCGTTTGCTGATGTACCTATCCCTGAAGGAAAATTATTTCAGGTTAAATTATTAAATCTGCAGATATGCATCGATTTTCGATTTCCGTAAAAAAGAAAAAGACACCGCTTAATATCTATCAGGTATTTTTATCTGGGAATTAAATAATCAGGTCGTCTATTCTACTAGGCAAAAACTATATTGCTTTTGACATGTTATCGTATTGTCAACGTTTTTATCAGTAGCTCTAATTTACTTGACAGTGACATTCACTAGTGATATTCTTTAGAAAACCAATACTCGTACGTCAGTAAACATGTCAACGCGGGTTTATAATCAATAATCGAACAGCTAATTAACTTTGGATAATGATTAGCTCCCTTCCAAAGCGCTCTTCCTGCATCCGGTCGGGGAGGCCTCATTAGGATTGTCCCTTACGCGTGAGATAATACTCACGTTAGTGATTGAAGTCGAGTGGTTGTTATGAGATCGAATCCGCCATCTTGTGTAAAGGCTTCGGCAATTTTCGGGTCGCCCGAGCCTTTCCGGAATAAACTGAAAGTTAGCTGGACCTAATAATTTTGGAATGCGACAGTATCGCAGGACTTATCAATTAGTAATGCGTAAAATGACACAATATGTTCTACTCGTCTTTTTTATTAATCCTGTGCTAGAATAAGAGGAAAGAAAATAAAATATTTAGTACTACAATTTGCTATCTAGGCCTTAGTCGTTACCTAAGCCATCACTTTTTTTTATTGTTGAAAACCAACGAAGAAGTTTTTAAGAGAGGAGACATATTTTAGAAACTAGAATGTAGAAGAGGAAAGTTGATGTGACACCTAATAAGGCACGACAGTTTCTTTATGAACATTTTGATGGACACCTTTGTGTTGTGGGAGGAAGAAGAAGACCTAGGCTTAATTACTTCAGCCAAATAAGACAGAAAGCCAATGTCGCGACGTATCAAAAAACCGGTCAAGTGCGAGTCGGACTCGCGCACCGAGGGTTCCGTATTTAAGATAATATGGTTCGAAAAAGCAAAAGAAAATACTTACTTTGTTATGAACTTTATTATCTATGCATTAAGGCCCATTTTGACTAGCCTAAATTTTAATACAGATTTTTAAAGTTTTCCAAAACTGTAAAGTTTGACAACTTCATTTTATTTTTCCTTTAAAATACAAGTAATTATCTTTAAATCAGGATTTTTTCCGATTTTTTGGTCCATTAACTTCGGAGATAAGGGGGGGAACGGTCATTTTTTGTACATTTTTGCCTATAAATCAAAAAGTACGTCCAGAAAAATTATTAAAAAAATTTTTTCGAAATGTGCAGACTGAGCCCTTTCATATGACACGCCGTTTGTTATAATCAAATAACTTTCATTTTTCAACCCCCCATTGAAGACCGCTTAACAAATACTTAGAAAAATAATTTCATACTTTTTTTACTAAAAACAGATGCGGGCAAGCAAGTTATACAACTATGCCAAATTTCAAATTTATAGCTTCTATAGTTTCTGAGAGAAACTGCTGTGACATACACACAGACAGACAGACAACGAAGTCTCACCATAAGGGTTCCTTTTTTACCATTTTGGTACGGAACCCTAAAAATGCCAATTACTCCACCGATAAGAGCCTAGCTCTCAAGTTAAATGATGAACGATGAAAGGTGTTTAAAGAACATGTTTATTATTCATTTTTATTGTGTTTCTTTTTTTTAAGTAGTGAATGTAAATTATGTGAGGAAGCCAGACTAATACGAAATTAGCCGACAAAATACAATGTCGCATGTATATATTGTTTATCCTACATCTGTATGAGATTTATATATTGACTGAGGCCTCGAGAGATGTGCGTTTGGTCCTACTTATGACCTACTTGATATTTCAGTTTCCGCTTTGTTCCATCATAGTAGCAAGATTAAAATTCTTACCACAAAGATGTAAAAGTGGCTTCGATTGCAAAGGGTCGGGCTGAAAATCAGCGATGTGCAGACGCGGGTAGACCCCACTCACAGCAAATAATGAGTCGGCTACTTTCGCCACATGTTCTATACCTACATACGCTTTTTACTCTTTGGTACCTAACAATTTTCACCCAACTGTGCAAAAAAAAATATGAAAAATCGTTTATTGGTCACAATCAGTGTGTTTACAACAAGGATGGGTTGGGACCTTCTAGTACCTAAGTATGGCAATACTTGTGACAGAAGATGCCGCTCTTCCAGCATCAAGATTAAGGGTACACAAAAGAAGGTACTTATTGAGATTTACAGTCTGTATATGAACAAACAAACTAGGTAGTTGTATCAGTAAATGGGATATCATGATTATTTTGTGAAGAATGTGCAAGTGTAACATTAGGGATTGGGTAAAGCCAAACGACCGTTTTTTTAAGTTATGAGACTTGTGAGTCGCGTATTTTTGGTCGTGTATTTTCTGTTTCATACAAAAGCCCACTCATCTTGAGTAACCGTGTGAACCAAACAGGACTTTTGTATAAAACCCAACCCAACCACAAAGAAGAAATTACGCGACCGAAAAGACGCGACGCACATCTCAAAAAATTACCCTCGTTTGGCTTCAACTTTAGACTACAAAACAATTATAAAGGTGCAAAATACTATAGCGAAGTGTTGGCAGGCCTTCCACAAGGTAGAACGACGATCTGGTGAAGATCGCGAAAAGCCGATAGATGCGAGAAGCACAAAACCGGCTTTTTGGAGATCCTTGGGCCGTGGAAGGCCCATTATGATGATGATGATGATGATGATGATGATGATGATGATGATGATGATGATGATGATGATGATGATGATGATGATGATGATGAACATACTAATCGCGAGTCCGTGTTAAGTTGTTTCTACTTATTTTGTCCTCCTTGACAACGTAAAATTGTATATGTAAATTAGTTCTGTTATCGTAGCAACAAACGCGTGACAATAAATATTTAGTCTACGCTTTTATTGCTAAGGACAACCTCCTATTTTCTCCATCCTTTGTCCACCGTTCTACAGAATAGGAATTTTCCCTATTGGCAAACGTTGCAAGGAAATATATTATGTTAACACAATATTTGTTCAATGGTTCCCCTTTCGAGTGTTCTCTGTGTTTGCTTCGCTATTGACACTGTCGCCCGATTGAGCGCTATTGTACCCTTTCTTGAGCTCAAGTGTCCTAAAAGCTTCCGGAAATTCTGATAGGTCAGTAAACTGCTAAATAAATAACACAAGTATTATCGAGCACTTCAAACGCTACAGAATGGTGGCCGTATATTGATGTCTTTTTCATTGGAGCCTGACACATTTTCGTTTAAGGCTCGTTTTTTATTTCTTTGTAGTTGTAGTACACTAAACAGAAAGTGGAGATATTTGCTTACTTTAGGTTCTAAATGGACATATTTTGTATATTTAAATCCAAATTGACCAAATCCATCACAGATTTTTATTCAAATTAGCTAAGGAACACTTCCAGAATACAACCTTTTAACTAAAATTGTGCTTTAAATAATCTACCTGCTATATGTACTACGTTTTTTTTGTTTTTGAACCATTTCTTCGGCATGAATTGTAAATAAAAACTTAAAATTATTCCAGTTTTATTGCTGGTAATAAATAACTGTTCAGACGTGTAAATAAAACATAAGAAAAAAATATTTACGTACTTAATTCCTTTTTTTAATAAAAGTTTGAAGTTGCTTACCTGTAATTTTTTGAAAACACTTAAAAGAAAATTAACACGAAAATGGATCACTTTTCCATAATGCATTATAGGGTCGAAATGATTTCAAATAACCTCCACTATAACCTCTTAACTCGAATGGATGCAATCCAATAACCCTGTATAAGCAATAGAGGCTGATGATTGGTGAACATTCTGGCAGGTTCTACGCGGCGGAGATAGCGATCGGGCTGTTCTTTCTGCACTCCCGGGGCATCGTGTACCGCGACCTCAAGCTGGACAACGTGCTTCTCGACCAGGATGGACACATCAAGATTGCTGACTTCGGCATGTGCAAGGAAGGTAAGTAACAGGTTCTTCTGTAGAACATGTAACATTAAGAAGATTGTGACGTGCTGTGTAAGGCGTAGTTGCTTTCATTACACATGGAATTATTGTTTTGGGTTATAAGGTGAATCTTTTACGAAACCTCCTATGATATGAGATAACGTTGTCTACATGTATACGATTTCCAATTATTGCTGCGCGATGCGTGGGCAAGAGCGTTTAGGGAGAAGCAAAACTCACCTCCATACCATAAACGCTCTCATCTATCGCCATATCATCAGAGGTCGGAATAGGTAGTGCTTATTAACCTAAACTTGACGCGTGTTCAATGTTCATTCATGCGTGAGTGAGATGGGAATACGTTATTGAATGAAGATACATCAAGTTTAGTTTAATAAGGAGTACCTATTCCGATCCTTGCATATTTATGTTTGACTTTCCCGCACATCGCGCCGCCCTACGCCTCGCCTATCGCATCGCCGATCACTAAGCGAGGCATATGTATACAAATAATATTTAAAAAAATCTTTTAAATTTCCAAAATGCATGAAAACCGAACTAGATTTAGGGAGAGATAATTAATACCGCATTCTGTACTAAAACATCTTATTTATTTCAAGGCATCTCGGGAGACAAAACAACTAAGACCTTCTGCGGCACACCGGACTATATAGCGCCGGAGATCATATTATACCAGCCGTACGGGAAGTCTGTGGACTGGTGGGCATACGGCGTGCTGCTGTATGAGATGCTGGTGGGACAACCACCGTTCGATGGAGAGGACGAGGAGGAACTGTTCGCTGCCATTACTGATAACAGCGTGTCTTACCCCAAGACTCTAAGCAAGGTAAGATTTCTGGTTGGTGATGAGACGAAGGGAAAAGGAACCATTTTTAAGGTTATGTTGAAACTAAAAACCGGAGTTAGGTCTATACTCAAAGGTGTATTTTGTATTCCTTTTTTATTATTGTATACTCTATACATACTTTCAGTTTATGCCCACCATGGTACGATGACCTTTTAGCAACAAAAGCTTGAATAGTGTCGTCATCCTCGCTTACAAAAGCAACCAGTCATGATTTCGAATCGCTCTTATTATTACAATGTTTATTGTTCCGCTGTGAAACTTTACTTACTCTTAGATCCTAAACAACTTAAAAAAAACTGCTGCTCTTTCATTTTCAAATATACGATCCAAAGTCTGAACTAAGACCGCTCCTATTCCTTTCGAACTTGCATCGGTGCAAATGTTTCATTATAAAGTTACAAGCTAAATTGGAGCTGTTGTTTCCAGGAAGCCAAAGATGCGTGCAAAACGTTCCTGGTGAAAAACCCCCAGAAGCGGCTGGGCTGCGGCGTGAAGGGCGAGGAGGATGTACGGACGCACCCCTTCTTCAGGAGAATTGACTGGGCGCGCATCGAAGCAAGGGATGTCCAGCCTCCTTTCAAGCCCAAGATTGTAAGTATTCCTAAGAATGCCGCTAAAAAATGACGCAAAGCGCTCTCTCCTGTTAAAATTGATCTTATTTCCTGCTTCATTAGGATTATCTTGACTATATTTGACTATAGGAAAAATATTCAAAAGTTTTTAAGATTTCTTATTACAAAATGTTCGGCTTGCAAAACTTCAAACCGACCGAGTGGTCGGTCTAAATCCATCAACCGATATTTAATAGGGATACTTATTAACCTACCGTAAACTTTTCCAGAAACATCGCAAAGACGTGTCAAACTTTGACAAGCAGTTCACGACAGAAAAGACGGAGCTGACGCCGACGGACAAGCTGTTCATGATGAATCTCGACCAGAACGAGTTCATCAACTTCTCCTACCTCAACCCCGAATATGTGCAGCACGTCTGAATGCGGGTAAGGAGGTTATAAAGATAGTTTACAATTGGATTGTCTGTGGTCCATTTTATTGCAACTTAAGGCGGATTCACTCATCGTGCAATCGCACGCGTTCCGCGTAGTACCATTGAAAATGTTGGCGTGATGGCGTTTTACAAATTCTACAATATGAAGTTTTTTTCTAAATTAGCCTTTAAAGGCGCCATAATATTAAAAAATAGCAGTATTGAAAAGATTGCTTTCATGTTAAGTTTTGCCAATTTTTAGGAAGAAAGCGAATAATGTGACACGATTCATTTTGAGGTGCAGTGTTTATGTTATGAATAAAATTGATTGTATCTATTTATATTTACAGGTTTGAATCTTTCTACAGTATTGACGCTGGTGCGAAACGTTGATTGGTTTCTGAACATGGGCTCTCTCTGTCTCTGTCGCTCTCAAGACGCCAGCTGTTCGCTGTCTCGCTTCGACTATGAACTGTTTAGTTCAAAATGTGTGATCTGTAGTTTGTTTATCTAGACGGATTTGTAACTTGGAAATTTTGAAACACCATTTTTTCGTAGATGTAAGCGTAAGGGAGGCGTAATATTAATCGTTTGCTCATTTCCTAAAGAACATTTTTTTTCCATCCATTTGACATGACATTATTTTACTGTTATTTTTTCATTGAAGTAATTCGAAGAAGACATTTCAACGAATTTTAAAGAGCAATAATAATTGGATTAAACATTCATGACTTACATGAACTTATTTAAATGTTACTGTTCAAATGTGCTCTGTGTCGTTTTATTTTAAAATGGCAACATTGCGTATTTGATCTGTTCATTGCGACCTTATGAGTAGATTGTGTTTTGGTTTTCAACTCTGATTATCGTATCTTGGGGCCACTTGATATAAATAAATGTTTGTAGAAACAAAGCTGACCGTACTATTTGTCGTTCGGATCGTATTACAAATGCAATAAGCATTTACAAATAGTTTGGCAAGCAATGTAACTCGTCTTACATCTATCACATATCAGTGTTAATTGTAAATAGGTATAATTCGTTGTCGTGTCTAGTGGGTGGTATTATAATCAGTGTTTTTTTTTCATAGGTAATCAGCCATGATTTCATGCTCGCTTTACTTTGAATCTCGTATTCTGTGTTATAGTCCATTTTTTATTATGGTTTGACCATGGCCGTTGGCAGTATACAGACGAACTAATTAGTAAATTCTGACAGACCATCGCATTGCAAATTGTAAACTCTAACGTTAAAATAGGTTCAATTACTGCGATGTGGGTTAGAAATACTTCTTCTCTCGCCGCTTACATTGCAAATCAATTTATTTAGACTGTTATGGCATATTTTTTAGCTCTGTAACTGAATTAATTCTCGAATACGAGAGAAAGAAGCAATAAGGAACTCCTCTTAATCATTTAAATCAAATTGAGACAAGCATGCTGACATAAGATGAATACACATGAATTTGTTGATTTAATAATGTATAGCGGTTTATAGATGGCCAGATTTTTTACACCTTGTACCTATGGTAACCGAATGGCCATAATGTAATCATATTTTTTATATTAAGTTTACATTGTCTACGGTCGTTGATTTATTTACAGAGCATTTAATCCCGTCACAAATTTGTTTGAGGGTAGATGTTACGTTTGTAGAAATTTTACACTAAGTTGTATCGACTCCCAGTTTATGGAACCATGTTTTTATTGTGACATCACGTACTAAAAATGGAATGGGTCGGATTTGACGGTTTTAATCTCAGTAAAATAATATAATTTCAAATTGGGTTTATGATATGATGCCATCATGCCGTTTTCGGCAACAGTGCTTCACGGACTGCCAAAAGCTGAGCCAGATTGTGCAGCTCTCTGATCATAGTGCATTAAAAGCTGTCAAATTCTACTTTCAAATAATTTTGTGGCGATCAACTTTACCGTGATTGCATTTTGTGATGTTTATTCTAATCATGTTGTGAGTGTGTGTGTTTATTCAGTGTATGTTATGTATATTTGTGTGCGTGTTTCTGTGTGTGATTTGGTCTTAATTCGATTTTGTGGTGTCATTAGACGGCTTAATGTGGTTTTTTGAAATTAAATCTAGTTGATAGAAACTTTCACACTTCAAATGAGAAAAAACTATGACTTTCTCTGTCTAATAGCACTACAAATGAGCACGTTTATACACTCTCACGATTTATAAAATAAACTAATCATTTACTCAAATCATTAGTAATATTAAATTAATACGTGTTACTAAATATAATAAATTATACAAAAAATGTCTAACCTATCTACCTTTAAGGGTGTGTGGTGGAAAATAAACTGAACTGATTTAAAATAAAATCACTGTAATAAATATTATGGATTGGATATAAATTGTGCAAACAACAATAACTGAAATAAAGACTAATGGAATTTAGCCCCGATTCAATTGAAAATATTTAAATAATGGCTGCGGCCAAGGCTAAAATCATGTGTGTGATTAGAGTTGGTGATCAGTTTATTTTAAACATTTGTTGGGAGATTGGTATTTGCTGACAATTGTCTACTAAAATAGCCTTACTAACTTAATTAATAATATCGTATATTTAAATATTATATTATATATATTTAAAAGTGTAACTCTTAGATTAAATTGTATTAAAAAATAAAATGAGAAAAGCATTTGATTCTAAATTGAAATGTAATGAGATAAAGAAATAAAATGAAGTTTTAGGTGTTCCTTTAATATTTTAAGTATTTGTGTATAAAATGTATTTGCGCCGTTTAATCTTTTGACCGCTATTGCTAATGTACGCATCAGCGCGGAAAATAAAAGCGATTTTACTGCAACCTAAATGTATATTAGCATGAATATTTAACCAATTCTAGCGATGAAAAGGTTAAAATTACCAGCTGTAATCGGTAAATGGCTTAGTTACGCGTTTAGTGAATTAGCATGGCTTAGAAAATCTAGCGATTGTTTTTTTTAGTGTTAAGCTTAAGCATAGGTAAGCGCACTGGCTCATTTTTCTGTCCAATTTTGAATTTGTATAAAATTAAACCACTATTTTAATAGTGGCATTAAGAAAATCAAATTAATCACGCATTTTCGTCACAAGCCGGGACAGACGATCCAATGAAGTGGAATCCCTAATTTTATAAGTACATGAAGCTCCTGGTATGACTTCTCGTGGTAGTTTACGTAGATAATCGGTTCCAAATGACCAACCGTCTGTATATTTCGCTAGAATAGCTTAGCGTATTTTTATTTGGCTACTCATGTTTGTTTGAAAAGTGAGCCAGGTTAGGTTTAAATCAGCTGGAGAGGGAGTCAACGTAGCGAGCGCTTTGCGCTTCCCACCAATACGGACGCACGACCCGAATGTGCACGCGTCTGTTTGTACGATCGCACCATCCCATCCTCTGGTATTGGGAACGTTGTTACGAAATATTTTTGACCACGGGTGAAACTAGTATATTTAGTTTAATGTTCTCTCTGGTTGTACTATTAGTACTTACTTTTTTAAACCTATAACAATAGTACCTATGATACGTAGGTGTCTAGAGAGACTAGATTTATCAGGCCTATGATAATTTATGTAAGTGACTCGAGATTTGTTAGACTTACATACTCGTAGGTTTCACCGTGCGCCACGCTGTTAGAAATAACTGAAATGGCAATATTTCATATGAGCATAATAGCATATTTCATAACGGCGTTCTCAATCGACCAGCTTCCACCCAGCTTTTATCATAACTCGTATTTTAAGCAAATTAAAACATGTTTTAGCTATTATAGCTTATAATAATTTGCAATCTAACCCAAGCACTTTCTTTGAAATATTTTTTTCACATATTTTAGGGTAATGGCAACGCAATAAAATGGCTGCCTAATTTAAAAAAGAGGATAATGTAACCTCCATGTAAGTTTTCCCGCCACCGACGGCATTTAAAGGCATAGACAAGGAATATCTAGAAACCGCGAACCAACAATTCTCTGTCGCTCTCATCGTCATAACAGCTTGCGAATATAATATTTTATAAATTGAATTAAGGTGTACTCTGAAGTTTGTAAAATTATTAAGGTAATTTGGAATATTTACTGCATGTTAATATTCATAAATATAGTTAATTGGTCTCAAAAGAATTCACATTCGTGAGAAGTGAAAACGGATGTTCATCTGTCTACTTATAATGAAGAGAAAGTGAACGAATAATTATAGTTTTTCTAACTTGAAGATCAGTTCAATACTCAGGTGATAGAAAACATACTAACTAAACGTTTATAACCTTATTAATGAGAGTCGTTATGTTTGTCGTATCGTCGGCCTAAATTGCAAACCTGCTAAATCCATTTTTAGGATTTAGCAGCTTTGCACTTTATTTCATCTATTTAGAATGGTAAACTGCTAAATACTAAAAATGGATTTAGCAGGTTTGCAATTTAGGCCGACGGTATAGCAGTTTTCTTAAATCATATAAAATTATACCTTATTCCGAAAATACTTCGGAGCATATATTTCATTCAAGACTCTAAGATAATAAATAGAAAATGAGAAAATAACCTCTAGTTATTATTTCAGTTTGAATAGTTTTTAACACGATAAGACGCGTACAAAAGATCGATTAATACCTCTTTGTTATTAAATTGAAGATGCCTGGGTCTAAAGAAGTTTGAATAGTAAAGTCTGTTATATAAATGTTTTTAACAAAGTTCAAAAAAGGAACCTTTTTTGTAAGTCGCGTATATCTTGTTCCTTAATATAGGTAGTTATACTAATATTTACCCTATTGAAAAGACTAAAAATGTAATTTTCAAGTTTTGAACAATCTGTTATGGCATGGAGCGACACACTAGTATAAGGCTAGGGGGTTGTTTCGAGCCCGTTCGCAGTTTCTACTTTATTCCTAAAGTATTTTAGTATCTGTATAATAAAATTCATTTCGTGTAATTAGTGTATGCCAGCTCACGCCTTCTATTCCCATCATTTCTCTGACTTGGTCAGCTAGTGAAATAGCTAAAAGTTTATAAAACTTATAGTAATCGTATTTATTCATAATGTATCATTATAATAAGATCTCACTTGTAAATAACTATTGCTGGTCATTTTATCTCTTAAGTATTACTAATTAGCTGTGAATAAAATAATTGCTTTTACTAAAAATTATTACTAAATTTGCTTTATGTGAACTTTCCATGATTTTAAAAGCCATATCTGTATTACAATAAGTATTTTTTTGAGGAACTTATCAGTAATTGATTATCTTTATATGTGTTCAGTGAGAAATTAGTTGGTAAATACCTTGATATTATTTGGATAGGATAGCGTAACATGAAGCATTCATTTGCTCCTGCTAAGTCACTGCTGTTATCTATTTTTATTAAAATAACTTTGTCACAGTTGCTGAAGTAGAAATACCTAATTTAAAGTATTGTAAGTTAACTATAAAATAATTTTACTCCAGTGGATTATACAATGTCATTGTCTGGGTTTTTAAAAACTGTAATTTCACCATGGTACCCTAACCTCTTTGGTGGCGTGCTGCCAACTGAACATTTTTTTTTTCGGTGCAGAATGTTACAATGTCAAGAATAGGCCTAAACCTTATATATTAAGCCCTTAGTTAATACAGGTCTTTAGTATACTTTTTAAAGTATTTTACTAATGGATATTTGAAAACTTAAAATGTATTACATTGACGATGTTGTTGCTAGCACCATCACCTGTGCCAAAATATATTTGTAAATATTTTTCCACGATATTAGTGATTGAATTTGATAAGTGTGGATATCTGCTTTTTATCTTAGCGCCGCATCGCCGTTTTTTAAAAAAACTTGTTTTTTTTATTTAATTTATTATCAGAAACGCGATTTTGTACGCAACTCTGCTTGCTGGGCCGTTTTTCTTTGTAATATATAAATTTAAGCTAACCATTTGAACAAAACTTAATTAGAAGTTACCCAAGTTATTTTATAACTTGCTGTTCAGTTAGGCGAATATATGTACAGTCAAGGAATTTAATTTGTGGCCTACCTTAGGTCCAAAGTCAATCTGATATTCTACAGCAATAAGGTTGAGTTTCCTATCAATTACAAATGACTTGGCATCTCTATTGACAATGACATCTTCAAGCAGATTTTCTTCGAAATGGGTAGCGAAATAACTTCCTTGACCGTACAGTCAACCAATTTGATTTCTAGGCCACTTTGGACTATGTTAAAGTGACGTCGTCAACCAAAACGTAAGAGACTTCCTATTATTTGGTTTACAACGTCACGTTGACAAAGTCCATAGTGGGCTAGGAATCAACTTGGTCGACTGTACTTTATCAAAGGTTTCAGTTAGAGCTGAGGCGGCGCTGGGGCGCTAAGTCAGCATTGACCTTTATTCTACGTCTTACTATCGGTGCTGATACTATTTGTATAGGGCAATGGGGAGGCCTCCGATTGGCTCTTACCCGCCGGGCTGAGTCAAATACATATAGTTTAACGTTACAGCGACACAAAAATCAATAACCATCTCCCTCCTTCATGACGGTATTAAAGTTTAAAACCACCATATAAAGTGAGACACCTTACGTGGTGTCGTAACTAGACCAAGTTTAGTCAACCCGACTATAGTGAATCACACCCAAAAGTAACTTTGATCTAGGTTTTATTTGTTAATGTTTGCATTGTTGTGTTCCAGTTCCGGCAGTATATTATTAAGGCATACCATCTACATACGTCCTCAGGGTTGGCGGTCTTGAGATGGTAATCGTGAGATTGCAATCTTGGGATTGCAAATGTCCATGGGCATCAGAGTCCACTTACCATCAGCAGGCCTGTGTGCTCGTTTCCACGCCATAAATCTGTCCTCATAAGCCAAAAGGTTGTATCTCAAATTCAGTAGCCAAAGCAGATTCAATCCTCTCCCGTTCATAATGAGGTTCCTCTTGCTACAGGAGTTTTGCCTGAGATATCGCCATTTGCCTTAGCAGTGCAGAAATAATGTGACATGATTGAAAATTAAAAGCTAATAACTAGCTAAGCTAATAGCTAGTTTATATTGACATACTTATTAAACAATCAGATTTGCTTTACGGGACAAAAATTTTAGGTGAAGGGCACTGCGACGCTTTTATTTCTAAAGTAGGTAGGTACCCCGACCGTAATACTCGATGTTACTTTTAACTTTTAGTTTTAATTAATGATAAAAATTCTGTGTCGTTATAATAAATTCCAAGACTCAAGCGTTTTTTGAAAACGTTAAATAATGTCATTACCGACTAGCAATATGTAGAAATTGTTTCACCTCGATTGATATTTTTTGCACGTTTTCTTTTAGTTTAGGTACCTTAATAGTTACATAAATGTTTAACTAACATCTTTAGAATTATTCCAGACGTTTGAAAAGGTTTTAATTACCTTAGTACCTTTAAAAAACTGTTTGCATTAAATAACACAAAATCACACACATCAATAGTAAATTATAAATTAGGGTTATCAAGATATAAAAAAAACGAAAGTCTGTAAAATTACTAACACGTGTCAAATTGGGTACGGATGATCCAAGCAGGCGAAGTTATTTACTGGCCGCCATGAATATTGAAGGGCTAGTTGCGAGTTGTTTGATCAGCAGTTAATTAAGCTTCAAATTTAACAATTGCTTACTTAACTGCTGACCAAACAACGGGCCCTTAATCAATGAAATGAAACAAACGTACCTATGCCCCAATTATGTTAAACCCGGTTTAAAATATGATGTGCCAAAAAAGCATTGCCTACACCGAAAAGTACCAAAGACAGCAAATAATTAAAAAAAAAACTCTTCCACGTAGCTTTTATAAAATTAATGTTTAAAGTGCACTTTCCATTTGCGTTATCTGTGGTTGACGCTTTTGAATAGAAATAAAAATCGTATTTTAATTCTTAACAATTTTAATGGTTGTGTGTGGAAATTTTACTAACAAAATATCTTCTTTATACAATAAATTTCTGCACATGATCCTCATTTAGTATATTTACGAGATTTTATTGCATATTATAAGTAATCTTTAGTGTAGTTACCAATATTTCGATTTGTAGTTACATTCGTCATTTTCAAAATGTAAAATTGTCATTTTCAATGATAAGTGGTGGAGCAGTTCGGACGGGGTCGATGACCTCAGTTTGGTTGGATGGAATTTTCTCGAAAGTGGTTGTCGATTGTATTCAACAATATAAATTTCTAATCCATTAGATTTTGTGCGTTTTACTTTAACCAAATCCTATGTAATTCTACTGAGTTTCCTTTCTAGATATAGGGGCCAATTAGAAATGGCTGCTACATTTTTAACTTTGCTTTTCAATAGGACCAAATTAGGTCAAGAACATACGTGGTAACAAGCGAATAAATTTCGAGGTCGGTTATGGGGCTACAACACGCGCAAGCTTCACCACAGTTTTGCCTGCGCAGCCCGGCTTGTACACGGAACACGGAGCGTGTGGTTGGTAAAACTGTCAACCCCACGGCGCGGCTTGCGCAGTTTTCGACTTGCTTGAAATACGCCTGCGCAAGCCTGGCCTGCGCGTACTTGTCTGTGCATGTGGTTGGGTGGTCAGTGTTCAAGCCACAGTCGGGGCTCGCTCGTCGTTCATTAGGAAACATTGTTTCCACGACAAGGATTTCGACAAGAATGTGGCTTGCGCGTACTTCACTGTGCCGTGTGGTAGCACACGCAGTGTTCAGTTTTTCGTGCGAAAAGCTTGCGCAGGCCAAACTGTGGTGAAGCTTGTGCGTGTGGTAACCGCATTAGACGAGAAATATCTTCACGGCAATGTGTGGCTGGCAACTATGGGCGTCTTGCTCTTACTTACGGCGTAAGGCAGCAATAGATGCCGATCACGATTGCCGAAAAACGTTTACCAGCCCCTTAACTTTTTAACGCCTCGACGACTCTGGCCATCAACTGAAATTCGTGCCACTACACGATGGCTACAGCCGTCACAAGTTCAAGATTAAAAGACACTGTGTTTCGCATAGCAAACATATTTGGCGTGCGAGTGACACATTTTGTATTCGTCGTAATCGAATGGCTCGTCTTCACATTGGCCCATGATGGGCGATTAAAAAAAGTGGCCATCATCGCCGCGATCATGGGTTAATCTTTACACAATCGTGACTATTCAGTTAAGCACTGTCGGCGGTTGAAGATGGACGTCGAAGTGATCGCGGCAGCTGCTATCTATTTGCTTAGTATATATAATCATTATCGGAATGTGCATAAAAAAAAGGTCGTGAAGAATAGATGGAGGAAGAGAAGGTGGTGGATGTGGACTATTTACCATAACAGAACAAGATACAGTGACTAATATTACTTTTTAGTCGACCAAGAAACTGCTTGACCACTTTTCGACTCTATTTGTAAGGCGTTAAGGTCCAAAAGTGGTAAAGGACGACCTCGACGTCTGCCGTGCGACTGATGATTGGCGATTGTGTGGATACGAACACGATCAGATGTACCGACAATTGTACGATTATTCCCGATTACAAGCAATGATGGCCACTCGCCGACGATTATGCTCTCTTCACAATCGTGCGTGCCTGTATTGGCCCATGATGGCCATATTTATTTATTTATTTATTTATTATAATGTATCTCGTGTGGTTGCCGAGTTAGAATAGTGCCACTCCAACTCTTCCCGTGGATGTCGTAAGAGACGAATAAGGGAATAAAGGCTTGTAGTACTGTTAGGCGATGGGCTTGCAACCTGTCACTAATACGCTGGTAAACATCTTAGCCTAATTGTGAAAATTGTGGTTATAGAATTATCAACAAGTTTTTAGAGATGTTTGTAATTCTGTAGCTCTGCCTACCCCACTCTGGGAACGAAGGCGTGATATTATGTATGTATGTATGTATTCCCATCTCTCTCACGCATGAATGAATATGCGTCAAGTTTAGGCAAATTAGCTCTACCTATTCCGATCACTGATCATCAGACACAATATCTAATGCAATAATAATGCTACTACGGCTACTCTGTCATCCTAAGCCACAAGTATTTTTACAAATCTAAAGCGTTCAGTTACAGAGAATTGACGTTACAGTCGACCTTATAACTAGCTGCACACTTTAGTTCCTTGTCGCCTTTGACAGATTAGTGCAGCAGTTCAAACATTACGACAAAGTGTCAAATGAAATGACTAATGTCCGGTTCCTTTATTGAAGCCGCGGATAGTTAAAGCTTACATCAGATTAAAATTTGACATATTTGTTATTATTAAATGTCAAATTTTTATTCGAAGTAAGCCTTATCTGTCCGCTGTTTGAATATAGGAACCCGACATAAGTGTGCAGCTACTTATTAGGCCGATCTTACCTGCCTATATGTCATTTCCTTAGTAACAGTAATTAGCCAAGTGTTACATCAAATGTATTGCAGATGTAGGTAGACACCCTTTTGCTAGAAGTGAAGTGAGATACATTTTTCCCTCACTAGATGTCGTTACTGGTCTTCATATCATTTAACTTCATATCAGAATGCTAGCTGACGAACTGCCAAGGGACACCGAGTATTCTAAGGTTGTACTATTGGCCAGATATATTGTCTAACTTAATCTCCCCGTTTCTCATTACTTCGCTCAGCATCTGGTTGCACAGCGCCGCATATGGGTTTAACTCCACCACCTGAAATGAAAAAAACAATATTTTGGTAATTTTAGCTACAAGTTGCTCAACATGGTTTTATATTCATTCTACCCTCCGCGCTCCGCTCGTTAAGTTCGGCTCCGCATAATTTAATTCCGTATTACTCAAACAATCATTCTAATACATTAGTTTCGTCATTAAACCAATGTTATATACCTAACGGATCACGTTAAGTAAAAATTCATCAATTCAAGAAGTTACAGTAGTGCAAATTCCAGTTAAATCCCAGTGATTACATTGATATAAAAGTGCGTGTGAGGTGGGTAAACGCCCGGTACCACGATACAACATCGAGACGCCGTGAGTCATCACGCCCCGTACAAATCAAGCGCCTCGGCAGATAGAATTGCGATAATTGTGATCTCCTGGTACCGGCTGAATAATAACTTATAGAATGCCGCGACTGGCGAAAATAAAAATATGCTCGGGGTGCCAAGGAGATTTAACTGACACAAAAAATGCAATGCAATGTAAGCTGGACGAATGCGGGAAAGTTTTCCACAACCAGTGCATTAACGCAACCAAGCTAACCCCGACAGAAAAATCGAACTGGGCCTGCCCGGATTGCAAAGCGGCAACGAAAAAAGGTGTAGATAATTCCTCTACTCCAGTACGGGTCCCAAACCCTATTGATAACATAACACTGCGTAAAAATGTGCAACAGACAAAATCCGACCCGGAGTCGTCAAACTCGGACAACGCGGTTTTAACTGCCGAAATAAAATTACTGAGAGGAGACGTGTCTTCTATTAAATCTCAAATAGCTTCGGCAATGACGACTATCGCGTCATGCTGCGAACGTATGGACACAATTGCAAACAAAATCTAGAAAATAGGCTCCTGGCTCTTGAATCGCAGCAAGTAGAAAATACACTGTTAAAGGCCACCGTGCAAGACCTTGAAAATAGACTCAACCAGCAAACTCAGAATGCCCTGCGGAATGATATAGAGATAATGGGATGCCCTGAATTAAATAATGAAAATCTCCATCATATCGCGCTGACCACGGCCACTAAAATTGGGTTAAGCATCTCTGAATTGGATATCGATTATGTCATGAGAGCGGGCCCACGAAGAAATCTAAAAAACAACGAGTCAGCCAATTACCCCGATCGGTGGTGGTACGCTTTACCCGCAGGAAACTTCGAGACGATATGCTGGCTCATGCAAGAACACGCCGCAATATTGATACCACTGGCATTATACCCGATTGCTCGCCTCAAAAAATTTACATAAATGAGCGCTTGTCACGTGAAAATCGCCAGTTATTTCGTTTGGCCAGGCAACGAGCTAGCCAAGCCAACTTCAAGCACTGCTGGACAAGATATGGCGTTATATACACTCGCAAGGTGGAAGGAGCTAACGCAATTCCAATCTTCAATCAGGACAGCTTGGACCGCGTGTTTGGCCCGGCTGGCGTTGACGCTCCCGCCAGCTCTTCGAGCTAGATCTCTTTGTGGAAACGGTTTGAGTAATCTTTCTTTAGTTTTAAAATTCCTAGTTTGTAAAATCCAGTGGCACCTTAAACCCAGTTATGCAATGTGCCTTAGTTATACTTTTAATTGCATTGCATTGACGACGCGGTGGCCTAGTTGGTAGTGACCCTGCCTACGAAGCTAGCGGTCCTGGGTTCAAATCCCGGTAAGGGCAGATATTTGTGTGATGAGCGCGAATATTTGTTCCCGAGTCATGGATGTTTTCTATGTATTTAAGTATATATTTCTCTATTTAAGTATGTATATCGTTGTCTAGTACCCATAGTACAAGCCTAGAGCTTAGTTTGGGACTAGGCCAATTGGTGTGACATTGTCCCCTGATATTATTATTATTATTATTATTACACCACACTCTCACACCCACAAATACACTTCCCCCACATTTTTGTATATAAGAAATTAAGGTGCTCAGCAGCGTCTCCTATTGCGTGGCAAAACTCGATTGTAGCGGACCCTAAGCGGCTGCCGACGGCGCCGGCTTAGATACGGTAGATGATATTGATGAATCTTTCTCTATCACTTGCCACGCAGTGGATGCTCCGGAGCAATGCAAAGATATATTTTCCCCAAAACACAAAATCAAAATCTTAACCTTCAATATACGAAGCCTTCAGCGTAATTTCACTAACTTCCTTACTACGTTTACGCGGTTAAACACAAGGATCGATATTATAGTATTGACATAATGCTGGTTAAAAGATGGATCAGTGGTCGACGGGATCGACGGATATACCTCCTACCGTTCCCAACAATTAGGCAACCAGGCTAGTGGTATAGTCGTATATGTTAAAAACATCTGGAATGCTCAGGTGAGTGAACCGCAATTTCAAGATGCCGACTGTCTATCTATAAATGTTCCTAAGAAATTCGCATTGATAGCCCGCCCTCCGTGACGGATATTTCCCCATTTTTAAACTCACTAGACTCCTTAATTAAAAACACCGATGCGTCAACTGATCTTATCGTTACGGGTGACATGATCATAAATATTTTGAAAACTGACACTCCACATGTATCCGAGTATCTGTGTCTGATGGCTGGCCTAGGTCTAAGATCAGCGGTAAATAAGCCAACGAGGGGTAATGCATGCTTGGACCACATATTTGTAAGATCCAAAAAAAAAACTGGTAGGTATTATATGCGCTTCTAATATTACAGACCATGACATCATCATGCTCGGTATGGTGACTGAATCCAAAGTACCCCAAAGTCATAGATTTTATAATAAAGTGGACTACGATGCTATTTGTGCAGGACTAGCTAAGGCCAGTTGGGAGGAAGTCAAGAAGGAGAAGTCGGCTACCGAAGCGGCCAACAAATTTACTGCTATCCTAACCAATTTAATTAAAAAACACACGAAGAAAATTACCTTGAGTCGCTCAAGGTTTAATCTTCAGCCATGGATCACCCCTGGGTTAATAAAATGTGCCAAACAGAAGGATAAACTTCATATCATGGCGCGTAGAAATCCGAATGATGTTACTGCTAAACTTATTTTTACACGCTATAGAAATTTTTATATTAGCCTTATTCGTAAACTTAGAACAGACTATGAAAGTAAACAACTTACTGAAAATCAAAATGATCCGAAAAGGTTGTGGACGACTATTAAAAACATAATCCATCTTAAAAAAGATAAAGGTACCCCAGTTTTACCACCATTAAACCTAATCTGAATGAATCCCTTGACCACCTAAATGAATATTTCTCGACGGTTGGTCAGTCACTGGCAAATAAACTGCTATGTCAATCCCAAGTAACTGAAAAAACACTTGTCTCCCAAGTAGAAGTACCTATATCTCCTATTAGTTCTTTCTTTATTTCCCCTACCGATAATCAAGAAATTGAAACTATAATAAGGAATATAAAAGTAGACAGTACCCCAGGCATGGACGGGATAAGCAACCGACTTCTGAAACTCGCCAAGTCCTCAATCCTCGAACCTTTGACAATTATATGCAATCTTAGTTTAGAGACAGGGTGCTTTCCAGAGACATGGAAGACTGCTGCCGTTGTACCAATACACAAGGGAGGTGACAAAGGATCTGAATCTAATTATCGCCCTATCTCACTTCTTTCCAGCCTCTCTAAGATCCTTGAAAAGCTGATGAATAAGAGACTCGTAGACTACCTGGAGAAAGAGGGCCTATTATCGGACAGACAATTTGGCTTCAGGCAAAAAAAAACCACGGAAGATGCTGTCGCTCTCTTCACGAAGTTTATCACTTCATACCTGGACAAGGGCCTTACAAGCGTGGGAGTATTCTTAGACCTGGCAAAGGCCTTTGATACGCTGTCCCTACCCATTCTGTTTCGGAAGCTCGAGTTGTTAGGAATCAGAGGAAAAGCCCTGTCCTGGTTTCAAAGCTACCTGAATAACAGACAACAATGTACCAAGCATGACGGCACCTACAGTACACCAAGACCAGTGAATTACGGGGTCCCGCAGGGGAGCATCCTTGGACCCACCCTATTTATAATGTATTTAAATGACCTGACATACCTTCCTATCAAGGGGGCAGAGATAATCTGCTACGCAGACGACACGGCAATACTGTTTCATGGAAGCTCATGGGCTCAGTGTCTGGATACAGCTCAGACAGGTCTTGTAACCCTTTACGAATGGCTAACAAGTAACCTTCTAACATTAAACGCCAGTAAGACCAAACTTCTGTGCTTTCATAAAACTAGGGCTTCTGCACCTCCTAACCAAATGAACCTTAAACTTCACTTCCCAGGATGTGGACAAGGACAGGGTAGGGCAGGTGATACCTCAATAACATCTTGCAACTGCAGCTCAATCGAAAGACCAGAAAGCATCAAATACCTGGGCGTCATCTTAGACGAGAATTTAAACTTCGGGAAACACATAGAAGCAGTGTCAGCACGGGTACGTAAAATGGTCTACACTATGAAAATGCTTAGAAACTCGGCAGACAAAATTTTATTGAAAGCGGTGTACCTAGCGTTATGTCAAGTAATTATTACATATTGTATAATCATTTGGGGAGGGGCCGCTACAACCCTGCTGATAACCCTGGAAAGAGCTCAGAGGTATGTTCTCAAGGTTATGACCAAGAAGCCCAGACTCCACACGACGGCAGCTGTGTACAGAGAAACGCAGGTACTCACTGTGCGCAAACTGGCAATTGTGAGGTTGGTTGTTGCGATGCATCGCAAGGTGATCGCATGCAAGGATTACGACACAATGCTAAAAAAAACGAGTGCTAACGCTGCCAACTCCCAGAACGAAATCGGCTTTTGCAAGAAGATTCCCTGAATTTCTACTTCCACACGCCTATAATATTGTTAACAGGAGACCTCAGACACTGCTCTGCCTCTGAGGCAAAAAGTATAGTTACAAATTGGATTCAGCCTATTGATTATTATGAAGCTGAAAAAATACTGAGGGTTTTCTAACACACACCCACACACACTCACACTCCCACACACAATCACACACACAATCACACACACACACACACACACACACACACACACACACACACACGCACACACACACACACACGCACACACACACACACACACACACACACACACACACACACACACACACACACACACACACACAAACACGCACGCACTCATTCACACGTAGCTTAAAAAAAAAACTTTAATTCAAATATCGATATTTTATAAAATTAATAAATTAGTGTTAAGCCATCTGTAATTCTAATTAGTAATAGCGCAGGACTTATACTTGTACCTGGTAATTGTAACAAATGGACCCCACGTGACAGGCTGAGCCTAGTGTGGTGGCCATGGGCAATGTATGTAAATGTAAGTTTATTGGCAAATAAACAATATTTTATTTTTATTTATTTATTTATTTATTTTATATCGGACAAGGAAAAATTGGCAAAAAAAATTTTTTTGGATGATATGATGGCTGTTTGCTCTGAAAAATTGCCTACCATACAAAGCTGCTAATGTAGTGGTGGCTGCTTAAAATATTGTCGTTCTACCTGTCCCCAGTCTAAACGCAATTGGGAGAAAGAGCGTCGATGACTATAGCCTGTCTAATATAAGTTTTCTAACCAGCCGGCCTTAAATATCTTGACACATGTATAACTCTTACAACGTATTGAGACCCGGGGCACTAGCAGACTAGTCACCGTTGCATACCCTGGTTCTCAGTAAAATTGTACACCTAAAGAATCATAAGTAATGGGCGGGCGACGGCTGCAAATTACGTCAAAATAATCAAATCAAATCAAATCAAAATATTTATTCAGTAAATTGGCCACATACGGGCTCTTTTACACGTCGGTAATATACAGTGAATCTACTAGCGCTTCGGACAAGACCATCATTGCGGAGAAGAAGCGCCGCAAGAAACTCCAGCAGAAGGTCATTTTTTCAAACATAAAATACAATAATACTTAAAAGTAAGTTACATTACAAGGTAATAAAGCAACAAATATAAATTATTAGAACTATCACATATAAAAAAAATACAAATTCAAAATTAAAAACATTACAAATAAATGTAAAAATTATCAAGATTACATGTCAAATACATGAAACTAAAAATAATGACTAGGAGAACAACACGACGAGGTCTCTACGTCAAAAGCCATAACTGGAATCATTAACTGAGCAAAAAGTCCTTGCAGACGTGAACAGACCGGACCCCACAAACAGCACCCGTTCACGAGTATGACGCATATCTCAGCCATCGCCTCCCTCAACCATGTGTTCGGGAAGGTGGCGACCCGATCAACGACGCCGCCGTAAGCAAAGACCTTTGAGCGAGCATGACGTGCTCATGCTGCCGGACAACATAAAAGTAATATTGTGTGATATAGCTGTCCGGCGAGAAACATCACAGTGTGCTCTCATTTAAAAGCGTCTTGTACACACAAGAACTAATTAAGATAAAGTACAAAAGTAAACATACAATTTCGTGTTTGAATACACAGTTTGCTTAAAGGCATTTTTATCAAGATAGAAATATCAGAAATAACCTAGACTTAAAAAAATTACCTTAAATAAGTAATAGCCTAGACACTACTTAAATACATCTTGGTCACCAATGAAGTCATTTATAGTATAGTATGCCCTACCCAACAAGCAGCGCTTGATGTGAGACTTAAATTTATTGAACGGCATATTGACGATATCAGATGGTATCTTATTGTAGAAACGTATACAGTTCCCTGCAAACGAAGTGCTTACCTTACGGAGACGGTGACCTGGAAGAGCGAGCTTATCCCTATTTCTAGTATTTAAATTATGAACGTCGCGGTTATGCCTAAACTCGTGTATGTGTTTGCGTACATACATAATATTCTCAAAGATATACTGCGACGCGACTGTAAGAATATTGATTTCTTTAAATTTATCCCTAAGCGAAACACGAGACCCCAATTGATATATAGCACGTACAGCCCGCTTCTGTAATACAAAGATGGTCTGGATGTCAGCCGCTCTTCCCCACAGTAAAATTCCATAACTCATAACACTATGAAAATAACTATAGTACACAAGTCTCGCCGTCTCGACGTCAGTAAGATGTCGGATTCGCTTTACCGCATAAGCCGCTGAACTTAGTTTACCTGCAAGTGTGGATATATGCGCACTCCATTGCAGTTTTGAGTCCAGAGTGGCACCTAGAAATACTGTTCTATCCTCGAATTCCAGTGTCTCATCCTTCAGTCTTATTCTAGCCGCATTCACTCGCTTCACATTGGACAATGAAAATTTAATGCACTTGGTTTTTTTGGCATTTAAAAGTAAGTTGTTGGCCGTAAACCAGTCAACAATTGTGGATAATGCATCATTAATGTCATTAAAATTATCCTGTTTCCTATCCGCTTTAACGTGACTTAGAACATGTAACATTAAGAAGATTGTGACGTGCTGTGTAAGGCGTAGTTGCTTTCATTACACATGGAATTATTGTTTTGGGTTATAAGGTGAATCTTTTACGAAACCTCCTATGATATGAGATAACGTTGTCTACATGTATACGATTTCCAATTATTGCTGCGCGATGCGTGGGCAAGAGCGTTTAGGGAGAAGCAAAACTCACCTCCATACCATAAACGCTCTCATCTATCGCCATATCATCAGAGGTCGGAATAGGTAGTGCTTATTAACCTAAACTTGACGCGTGTTCAATGTTCATTCATGCGTGAGTGAGATGGGAATACGTTATTGAATGAAGATACATCAAGTTTAGTTTAATAAGGAGTACCTATTCCGATCCTTGCATATTTATGTTTGACTTTCCCGCACATCGCGCCGCCCTACGCCTCGCCTATCGCATCGCCGATCACTAAGCGAGGCATATGTATACAAATAATATTTAAAAAAATCTTTTAAATTTCCAAAATGCATGAAAACCGAACTAGATTTAGGGAGAGATAATTAATACCGCATTCTGTACTAAAACATCTTATTTATTTCAAGGCATCTCGGGAGACAAAACAACTAAGACCTTCTGCGGCACACCGGACTATATAGCGCCGGAGATCATATTATACCAGCCGTACGGGAAGTCTGTGGACTGGTGGGCATACGGCGTGCTGCTGTATGAGATGCTGGTGGGACAACCACCGTTCGATGGAGAGGACGAGGAGGAACTGTTCGCTGCCATTACTGATAACAGCGTGTCTTACCCCAAGACTCTAAGCAAGGTAAGATTTCTGGTTGGTGATGAGACGAAGGGAAAAGGAACCATTTTTAAGGTTATGTTGAAACTAAAAACCGGAGTTAGGTCTATACTCAAAGGTGTATTTTGTATTCCTTTTTTATTATTGTATACTCTATACATACTTTCAGTTTATGCCCACCATGGTACGATGACCTTTTAGCAACAAAAGCTTGAATAGTGTCGTCATCCTCGCTTACAAAAGCAACCAGTCATGATTTCGAATCGCTCTTATTATTACAATGTTTATTGTTCCGCTGTGAAACTTTACTTACTCTTAGATCCTAAACAACTTAAAAAAAACTGCTGCTCTTTCATTTTCAAATATACGATCCAAAGTCTGAACTAAGACCGCTCCTATTCCTTTCGAACTTGCATCGGTGCAAATGTTTCATTATAAAGTTACAAGCTAAATTGGAGCTGTTGTTTCCAGGAAGCCAAAGATGCGTGCAAAACGTTCCTGGTGAAAAACCCCCAGAAGCGGCTGGGCTGCGGCGTGAAGGGCGAGGAGGATGTACGGACGCACCCCTTCTTCAGGAGAATTGACTGGGCGCGCATCGAAGCAAGGGATGTCCAGCCTCCTTTCAAGCCCAAGATTGTAAGTATTCCTAAGAATGCCGCTAAAAAATGACGCAAAGCGCTCTCTCCTGTTAAAATTGATCTTATTTCCTGCTTCATTAGGATTATCTTGACTATATTTGACTATAGGAAAAATATTCAAAAGTTTTTAAGATTTCTTATTACAAAATGTTCGGCTTGCAAAACTTCAAACCGACCGAGTGGTCGGTCTAAATCCATCAACCGATATTTAATAGGGATACTTATTAACCTACCGTAAACTTTTCCAGAAACATCGCAAAGACGTGTCAAACTTTGACAAGCAGTTCACGACAGAAAAGACGGAGCTGACGCCGACGGACAAGCTGTTCATGATGAATCTCGACCAGAACGAGTTCATCAACTTCTCCTACCTCAACCCCGAATATGTGCAGCACGTCTGAATGCGGGTAAGGAGGTTATAAAGATAGTTTACAATTGGATTGTCTGTGGTCCATTTTATTGCAACTTAAGGCGGATTCACTCATCGTGCAATCGCACGCGTTCCGCGTAGTACCATTGAAAATGTTGGCGTGATGGCGTTTTACAAATTCTACAATATGAAGTTTTTTTCTAAATTAGCCTTTAAAGGCGCCATAATATTAAAAAATAGCAGTATTGAAAAGATTGCTTTCATGTTAAGTTTTGCCAATTTTTAGGAAGAAAGCGAATAATGTGACACGATTCATTTTGAGGTGCAGTGTTTATGTTATGAATAAAATTGATTGTATCTATTTATATTTACAGGTTTGAATCTTTCTACAGTATTGACGCTGGTGCGAAACGTTGATTGGTTTCTGAACATGGGCTCTCTCTGTCTCTGTCGCTCTCAAGACGCCAGCTGTTCGCTGTCTCGCTTCGACTATGAACTGTTTAGTTCAAAATGTGTGATCTGTAGTTTGTTTATCTAGACGGATTTGTAACTTGGAAATTTTGAAACACCATTTTTTCGTAGATGTAAGCGTAAGGGAGGCGTAATATTAATCGTTTGCTCATTTCCTAAAGAACATTTTTTTTCCATCCATTTGACATGACATTATTTTACTGTTATTTTTTCATTGAAGTAATTCGAAGAAGACATTTCAACGAATTTTAAAGAGCAATAATAATTGGATTAAACATTCATGACTTACATGAACTTATTTAAATGTTACTGTTCAAATGTGCTCTGTGTCGTTTTATTTTAAAATGGCAACATTGCGTATTTGATCTGTTCATTGCGACCTTATGAGTAGATTGTGTTTTGGTTTTCAACTCTGATTATCGTATCTTGGGGCCACTTGATATAAATAAATGTTTGTAGAAACAAAGCTGACCGTACTATTTGTCGTTCGGATCGTATTACAAATGCAATAAGCATTTACAAATAGTTTGGCAAGCAATGTAACTCGTCTTACATCTATCACATATCAGTGTTAATTGTAAATAGGTATAATTCGTTGTCGTGTCTAGTGGGTGGTATTATAATCAGTGTTTTTTTTTCATAGGTAATCAGCCATGATTTCATGCTCGCTTTACTTTGAATCTCGTATTCTGTGTTATAGTCCATTTTTTATTATGGTTTGACCATGGCCGTTGGCAGTATACAGACGAACTAATTAGTAAATTCTGACAGACCATCGCATTGCAAATTGTAAACTCTAACGTTAAAATAGGTTCAATTACTGCGATGTGGGTTAGAAATACTTCTTCTCTCGCCGCTTACATTGCAAATCAATTTATTTAGACTGTTATGGCATATTTTTTAGCTCTGTAACTGAATTAATTCTCGAATACGAGAGAAAGAAGCAATAAGGAACTCCTCTTAATCATTTAAATCAAATTGAGACAAGCATGCTGACATAAGATGAATACACATGAATTTGTTGATTTAATAATGTATAGCGGTTTATAGATGGCCAGATTTTTTACACCTTGTACCTATGGTAACCGAATGGCCATAATGTAATCATATTTTTTATATTAAGTTTACATTGTCTACGGTCGTTGATTTATTTACAGAGCATTTAATCCCGTCACAAATTTGTTTGAGGGTAGATGTTACGTTTGTAGAAATTTTACACTAAGTTGTATCGACTCCCAGTTTATGGAACCATGTTTTTATTGTGACATCACGTACTAAAAATGGAATGGGTCGGATTTGACGGTTTTAATCTCAGTAAAATAATATAATTTCAAATTGGGTTTATGATATGATGCCATCATGCCGTTTTCGGCAACAGTGCTTCACGGACTGCCAAAAGCTGAGCCAGATTGTGCAGCTCTCTGATCATAGTGCATTAAAAGCTGTCAAATTCTACTTTCAAATAATTTTGTGGCGATCAACTTTACCGTGATTGCATTTTGTGATGTTTATTCTAATCATGTTGTGAGTGTGTGTGTTTATTCAGTGTATGTTATGTATATTTGTGTGCGTGTTTCTGTGTGTGATTTGGTCTTAATTCGATTTTGTGGTGTCATTAGACGGCTTAATGTGGTTTTTTGAAATTAAATCTAGTTGATAGAAACTTTCACACTTCAAATGAGAAAAAACTATGACTTTCTCTGTCTAATAGCACTACAAATGAGCACGTTTATACACTCTCACGATTTATAAAATAAACTAATCATTTACTCAAATCATTAGTAATATTAAATTAATACGTGTTACTAAATATAATAAATTATACAAAAAATGTCTAACCTATCTACCTTTAAGGGTGTGTGGTGGAAAATAAACTGAACTGATTTAAAATAAAATCACTGTAATAAATATTATGGATTGGATATAAATTGTGCAAACAACAATAACTGAAATAAAGACTAATGGAATTTAGCCCCGATTCAATTGAAAATATTTAAATAATGGCTGCGGCCAAGGCTAAAATCATGTGTGTGATTAGAGTTGGTGATCAGTTTATTTTAAACATTTGTTGGGAGATTGGTATTTGCTGACAATTGTCTACTAAAATAGCCTTACTAACTTAATTAATAATATCGTATATTTAAATATTATATTATATATATTTAAAAGTGTAACTCTTAGATTAAATTGTATTAAAAAATAAAATGAGAAAAGCATTTGATTCTAAATTGAAATGTAATGAGATAAAGAAATAAAATGAAGTTTTAGGTGTTCCTTTAATATTTTAAGTATTTGTGTATAAAATGTATTTGCGCCGTTTAATCTTTTGACCGCTATTGCTAATGTACGCATCAGCGCGGAAAATAAAAGCGATTTTACTGCAACCTAAATGTATATTAGCATGAATATTTAACCAATTCTAGCGATGAAAAGGTTAAAATTACCAGCTGTAATCGGTAAATGGCTTAGTTACGCGTTTAGTGAATTAGCATGGCTTAGAAAATCTAGCGATTGTTTTTTTTAGTGTTAAGCTTAAGCATAGGTAAGCGCACTGGCTCATTTTTCTGTCCAATTTTGAATTTGTATAAAATTAAACCACTATTTTAATAGTGGCATTAAGAAAATCAAATTAATCACGCATTTTCGTCACAAGCCGGGACAGACGATCCAATGAAGTGGAATCCCTAATTTTATAAGTACATGAAGTTCCTGGTATGACTTCTCGTGGTAGTTTACGTAGATAATCGGTTCCAAATGACCAACCGTCTGTATATTTCGCTAGAATAGCTTAGCGTATTTTTATTTGGCTACTCATGTTTGTTTGAAAAGTGAGCCAGGTTAGGTTTAAATCAGCTGGAGAGGGAGTCAACGTAGCGAGCGCTTTGCGCTTCCCACCAATACGGACGCACGACCCGAATGTGCACGCGTCTGTTTGTACGATCGCACCATCCCATCCTCTGGTATTGGGAACGTTGTTACGAAATATTTTTGACCACGGGTGAAACTAGTATATTTAGTTTAATGTTCTCTCTGGTTGTACTATTAGTACTTACTTTTTTAAACCTATAACAATAGTACCTATGATACGTAGGTGTCTAGAGAGACTAGATTTATCAGGCCTATGATAATTTATGTAAGTGACTCGAGATTTGTTAGACTTACATACTCGTAGGTTTCACCGTGCGCCACGCTGTTAGAAATAACTGAAATGGCAATATTTCATATGAGCATAATAGCATATTTCATAACGGCGTTCTCAATCGACCAGCTTCCACCCAGCTTTTATCATAACTCGTATTTTAAGCAAATTAAAACATGTTTTAGCTATTATAGCTTATAATAATTTGCAATCTAACCCAAGCACTTTCTTTGAAATATTTTTTTCACATATTTTAGGGTAATGGCAACGCAATAAAATGGCTGCCTAATTTAAAAAAGAGGATAATGTAACCTCCATGTAAGTTTTCCCGCCACCGACGGCATTTAAAGGCATAGACAAGGAATATCTAGAAACCGCGAACCAACAATTCTCTGTCGCTCTCATCGTCATAACAGCTTGCGAATATAATATTTTATAAATTGAATTAAGGTGTACTCTGAAGTTTGTAAAATTATTAAGGTAATTTGGAATATTTACTGCATGTTAATATTCATAAATATAGTTAATTGGTCTCAAAAGAATTCACATTCGTGAGAAGTGAAAACGGATGTTCATCTGTCTACTTATAATGAAGAGAAAGTGAACGAATAATTATAGTTTTTCTAACTTGAAGATCAGTTCAATACTCAGGTGATAGAAAACATACTAACTAAACGTTTATAACCTTATTAATGAGAGTCGTTATGTTTGTCGTATCGTCGGCCTAAATTGCAAACCTGCTAAATCCATTTTTAGGATTTAGCAGCTTTGCACTTTATTTCATCTATTTAGAATGGTAAACTGCTAAATACTAAAAATGGATTTAGCAGGTTTGCAATTTAGGCCGACGGTATAGCAGTTTTCTTAAATCATATAAAATTATACCTTATTCCGAAAATACTTCGGAGCATATATTTCATTCAAGACTCTAAGATAATAAATAGAAAATGAGAAAATAACCTCTAGTTATTATTTCAGTTTGAATAGTTTTTAACACGATAAGACGCGTACAAAAGATCGATTAATACCTCTTTGTTATTAAATTGAAGATGCCTGGGTCTAAAGAAGTTTGAATAGTAAAGTCTGTTATATAAATGTTTTTAACAAAGTTCAAAAAAGGAACCTTTTTTGTAAGTCGCGTATATCTTGTTCCTTAATATAGGTAGTTATACTAATATTTACCCTATTGAAAAGACTAAAAATGTAATTTTCAAGTTTTGAACAATCTGTTATGGCATGGAGCGACACACTAGTATAAGGCTAGGGGGTTGTTTCGAGCCCGTTCGCAGTTTCTACTTTATTCCTAAAGTATTTTAGTATCTGTATAATAAAATTCATTTCGTGTAATTAGTGTATGCCAGCTCACGCCTTCTATTCCCATCATTTCTCTGACTTGGTCAGCTAGTGAAATAGCTAAAAGTTTATAAAACTTATAGTAATCGTATTTATTCATAATGTATCATTATAATAAGATCTCACTTGTAAATAACTATTGCTGGTCATTTTATCTCTTAAGTATTACTAATTAGCTGTGAATAAAATAATTGCTTTTACTAAAAATTATTACTAAATTTGCTTTATGTGAACTTTCCATGATTTTAAAAGCCATATCTGTATTACAATAAGTATTTTTTTGAGGAACTTATCAGTAATTGATTATCTTTATATGTGTTCAGTGAGAAATTAGTTGGTAAATACCTTGATATTATTTGGATAGGATAGCGTAACATGAAGCATTCATTTGCTCCTGCTAAGTCACTGCTGTTATCTATTTTTATTAAAATAACTTTGTCACAGTTGCTGAAGTAGAAATACCTAATTTAAAGTATTGTAAGTTAACTATAAAATAATTTTACTCCAGTGGATTATACAATGTCATTGTCTGGGTTTTTAAAAACTGTAATTTCACCATGGTACCCTAACCTCTTTGGTGGCGTGCTGCCAACTGAACATTTTTTTTTTCGGTGCAGAATGTTACAATGTCAAGAATAGGCCTAAACCTTATATATTAAGCCCTTAGTTAATACAGGTCTTTAGTATACTTTTTAAAGTATTTTACTAATGGATATTTGAAAACTTAAAATGTATTACATTGACGATGTTGTTGCTAGCACCATCACCTGTGCCAAAATATATTTGTAAATATTTTTCCACGATATTAGTGATTGAATTTGATAAGTGTGGATATCTGCTTTTTATCTTAGCGCCGCATCGCCGTTTTTTAAAAAAACTTGTTTTTTTTATTTAATTTATTATCAGAAACGCGATTTTGTACGCAACTCTGCTTGCTGGGCCGTTTTTCTTTGTAATATATAAATTTAAGCTAACCATTTGAACAAAACTTAATTAGAAGTTACCCAAGTTATTTTATAACTTGCTGTTCAGTTAGGCGAATATATGTACAGTCAAGGAATTTAATTTGTGGCCTACCTTAGGTCCAAAGTCAATCTGATATTCTACAGCAATAAGGTTGAGTTTCCTATCAATTACAAATGACTTGGCATCTCTATTGACAATGACATCTTCAAGCAGATTTTCTTCGAAATGGGTAGCGAAATAACTTCCTTGACCGTACAGTCAACCAATTTGATTTCTAGGCCACTTTGGACTATGTTAAAGTGACGTCGTCAACCAAAACGTAAGAGACTTCCTATTATTTGGTTTACAACGTCACGTTGACAAAGTCCATAGTGGGCTAGGAATCAACTTGGTCGACTGTACTTTATCAAAGGTTTCAGTTAGAGCTGAGGCGGCGCTGGGGCGCTAAGTCAGCATTGACCTTTATTCTACGTCTTACTATCGGTGCTGATACTATTTGTATAGGGCAATGGGGAGGCCTCCGATTGGCTCTTACCCGCCGGGCTGAGTCAAATACATATAGTTTAACGTTACAGCGACACAAAAATCAATAACCATCTCCCTCCTTCATGACGGTATTAAAGTTTAAAACCACCATATAAAGTGAGACACCTTACGTGGTGTCGTAACTAGACCAAGTTTAGTCAACCCGACTATAGTGAATCACACCCAAAAGTAACTTTGATCTAGGTTTTATTTGTTAATGTTTGCATTGTTGTGTTCCAGTTCCGGCAGTATATTATTAAGGCATACCATCTACATACGTCCTCAGGGTTGGCGGTCTTGAGATGGTAATCGTGAGATTGCAATCTTGGGATTGCAAATGTCCATGGGCATCAGAGTCCACTTACCATCAGCAGGCCTGTGTGCTCGTTTCCACGCCATAAATCTGTCCTCATAAGCCAAAAGGTTGTATCTCAAATTCAGTAGCCAAAGCAGATTCAATCCTCTCCCGTTCATAATGAGGTTCCTCTTGCTACAGGAGTTTTGCCTGAGATATCGCCATTTGCCTTAGCAGTGCAGAAATAATGTGACATGATTGAAAATTAAAAGCTAATAACTAGCTAAGCTAATAGCTAGTTTATATTGACATACTTATTAAACAATCAGATTTGCTTTACGGGACAAAAATTTTAGGTGAAGGGCACTGCGACGCTTTTATTTCTAAAGTAGGTAGGTACCCCGACCGTAATACTCGATGTTACTTTTAACTTTTAGTTTTAATTAATGATAAAAATTCTGTGTCGTTATAATAAATTCCAAGACTCAAGCGTTTTTTGAAAACGTTAAATAATGTCATTACCGACTAGCAATATGTAGAAATTGTTTCACCTCGATTGATATTTTTTGCACGTTTTCTTTTAGTTTAGGTACCTTAATAGTTACATAAATGTTTAACTAACATCTTTAGAATTATTCCAGACGTTTGAAAAGGTTTTAATTACCTTAGTACCTTTAAAAAACTGTTTGCATTAAATAACACAAAATCACACACATCAATAGTAAATTATAAATTAGGGTTATCAAGATATAAAAAAAACGAAAGTCTGTAAAATTACTAACACGTGTCAAATTGGGTACGGATGATCCAAGCAGGCGAAGTTATTTACTGGCCGCCATGAATATTGAAGGGCTAGTTGCGAGTTGTTTGATCAGCAGTTAATTAAGCTTCAAATTTAACAATTGCTTACTTAACTGCTGACCAAACAACGGGCCCTTAATCAATGAAATGAAACAAACGTACCTATGCCCCAATTATGTTAAACCCGGTTTAAAATATGATGTGCCAAAAAAGCATTGCCTACACCGAAAAGTACCAAAGACAGCAAATAATTAAAAAAAAAACTCTTCCACGTAGCTTTTATAAAATTAATGTTTAAAGTGCACTTTCCATTTGCGTTATCTGTGGTTGACGCTTTTGAATAGAAATAAAAATCGTATTTTAATTCTTAACAATTTTAATGGTTGTGTGTGGAAATTTTACTAACAAAATATCTTCTTTATACAATAAATTTCTGCACATGATCCTCATTTAGTATATTTACGAGATTTTATTGCATATTATAAGTAATCTTTAGTGTAGTTACCAATATTTCGATTTGTAGTTACATTCGTCATTTTCAAAATGTAAAATTGTCATTTTCAATGATAAGTGGTGGAGCAGTTCGGACGGGGTCGATGACCTCAGTTTGGTTGGATGGAATTTTCTCGAAAGTGGTTGTCGATTGTATTCAACAATATAAATTTCTAATCCATTAGATTTTGTGCGTTTTACTTTAACCAAATCCTATGTAATTCTACTGAGTTTCCTTTCTAGATATAGGGGCCAATTAGAAATGGCTGCTACATTTTTAACTTTGCTTTTCAATAGGACCAAATTAGGTCAAGAACATACGTGGTAACAAGCGAATAAATTTCGAGGTCGGTTATGGGGCTACAACACGCGCAAGCTTCACCACAGTTTTGCCTGCGCAGCCCGGCTTGTACACGGAACACGGAGCGTGTGGTTGGTAAAACTGTCAACCCCACGGCGCGGCTTGCGCAGTTTTCGACTTGCTTGAAATACGCCTGCGCAAGCCTGGCCTGCGCGTACTTGTCTGTGCATGTGGTTGGGTGGTCAGTGTTCAAGCCACAGTCGGGGCTCGCTCGTCGTTCATTAGGAAACATTGTTTCCACGACAAGGATTTCGACAAGAATGTGGCTTGCGCGTACTTCACTGTGCCGTGTGGTAGCACACGCAGTGTTCAGTTTTTCGTGCGAAAAGCTTGCGCAGGCCAAACTGTGGTGAAGCTTGTGCGTGTGGTAACCGCATTAGACGAGAAATATCTTCACGGCAATGTGTGGCTGGCAACTATGGGCGTCTTGCTCTTACTTACGGCGTAAGGCAGCAATAGATGCCGATCACGATTGCCGAAAAACGTTTACCAGCCCCTTAACTTTTTAACGCCTCGACGACTCTGGCCATCAACTGAAATTCGTGCCACTACACGATGGCTACAGCCGTCACAAGTTCAAGATTAAAAGACACTGTGTTTCGCATAGCAAACATATTTGGCGTGCGAGTGACACATTTTGTATTCGTCGTAATCGAATGGCTCGTCTTCACATTGGCCCATGATGGGCGATTAAAAAAAGTGGCCATCATCGCCGCGATCATGGGTTAATCTTTACACAATCGTGACTATTCAGTTAAGCACTGTCGGCGGTTGAAGATGGACGTCGAAGTGATCGCGGCAGCTGCTATCTATTTGCTTAGTATATATAATCATTATCGGAATGTGCATAAAAAAAAGGTCGTGAAGAATAGATGGAGGAAGAGAAGGTGGTGGATGTGGACTATTTACCATAACAGAACAAGATACAGTGACTAATATTACTTTTTAGTCGACCAAGAAACTGCTTGACCACTTTTCGACTCTATTTGTAAGGCGTTAAGGTCCAAAAGTGGTAAAGGACGACCTCGACGTCTGCCGTGCGACTGATGATTGGCGATTGTGTGGATACGAGCACGATCAGATGTACCGACAATTGTACGATTATTCCCGATTACAAGCAATGATGGCCACTCGCCGACGATTATGCTCTCTTCACAATCGTGCGTGCCTGTATTGGCCCATGATGGCCATATTTATTTATTTATTTATTTATTATAATGTATCTCGTGTGGTTGCCGAGTTAGAATAGTGCCACTCCAACTCTTCCCGTGGATGTCGTAAGAGACGAATAAGGGAATAAAGGCTTGTAGTACTGTTAGGCGATGGGCTTGCAACCTGTCACTAATACGCTGGTAAACATCTTAGCCTAATTGTGAAAATTGTGGTTATAGAATTATCAACAAGTTTTTAGAGATGTTTGTAATTCTGTAGCTCTGCCTACCCCACTCTGGGAACGAAGGCGTGATATTATGTATGTATGTATGTATTCCCATCTCTCTCACGCATGAATGAATATGCGTCAAGTTTAGGCAAATTAGCTCTACCTATTCCGATCACTGATCATCAGACACAATATCTAATGCAATAATAATGCTACTACGGCTACTCTGTCATCCTAAGCCACAAGTATTTTTACAAATCTAAAGCGTTCAGTTACAGAGAATTGACGTTACAGTCGACCTTATAACTAGCTGCACACTTTAGTTCCTTGTCGCCTTTGACAGATTAGTGCAGCAGTTCAAACATTACGACAAAGTGTCAAATGAAATGACTAATGTCCGGTTCCTTTATTGAAGCCGCGGATAGTTAAAGCTTACATCAGATTAAAATTTGACATATTTGTTATTATTAAATGTCAAATTTTTATTCGAAGTAAGCCTTATCTGTCCGCTGTTTGAATATAGGAACCCGACATAAGTGTGCAGCTACTTATTAGGCCGATCTTACCTGCCTATATGTCATTTCCTTAGTAACAGTAATTAGCCAAGTGTTACATCAAATGTATTGCAGATGTAGGTAGACACCCTTTTGCTAGAAGTGAAGTGAGATACATTTTTCCCTCACTAGATGTCGTTACTGGTCTTCATATCATTTAACTTCATATCAGAATGCTAGCTGACGAACTGCCAAGGGACACCGAGTATTCTAAGGTTGTACTATTGGCCAGATATATTGTCTAACTTAATCTCCCCGTTTCTCATTACTTCGCTCAGCATCTGGTTGCACAGCGCCGCATATGGGTTTAACTCCACCACCTGAAATGAAAAAAACAATATTTTGGTAATTTTAGCTACAAGTTGCTCAACATGGTTTTATATTCATTCTACCCTCCGCGCTCCGCTCGTTAAGTTCGGCTCCGCATAATTTAATTCCGTATTACTCAAACAATCATTCTAATACATTAGTTTCGTCATTAAACCAATGTTATATACCTAACGGATCACGTTAAGTAAAAATTCATCAATTCAAGAAGTTACAGTAGTGCAAATTCCAGTTAAATCCCAGTGATTACATTGATATAAAAGTGCGTGTGAGGTGGGTAAACGCCCGGTACCACGATACAACATCGAGACGCCGTGAGTCATCACGCCCCGTACAAATCAAGCGCCTCGGCAGATAGAATTGCGATAATTGTGATCTCCTGGTACCGGCTGAATAATAACTTATAGAATGCCGCGACTGGCGAAAATAAAAATATGCTCGGGGTGCCAAGGAGATTTAACTGACACAAAAAATGCAATGCAATGTAAGCTGGACGAATGCGGGAAAGTTTTCCACAACCAGTGCATTAACGCAACCAAGCTAACCCCGACAGAAAAATCGAACTGGGCCTGCCCGGATTGCAAAGCGGCAACGAAAAAAGGTGTAGATAATTCCTCTACTCCAGTACGGGTCCCAAACCCTATTGATAACATAACACTGCGTAAAAATGTGCAACAGACAAAATCCGACCCGGAGTCGTCAAACTCGGACAACGCGGTTTTAACTGCCGAAATAAAATTACTGAGAGGAGACGTGTCTTCTATTAAATCTCAAATAGCTTCGGCAATGACGACTATCGCGTCATGCTGCGAACGTATGGACACAATTGCAAACAAAATCTAGAAAATAGGCTCCTGGCTCTTGAATCGCAGCAAGTAGAAAATACACTGTTAAAGGCCACCGTGCAAGACCTTGAAAATAGACTCAACCAGCAAACTCAGAATGCCCTGCGGAATGATATAGAGATAATGGGATGCCCTGAATTAAATAATGAAAATCTCCATCATATCGCGCTGACCACGGCCACTAAAATTGGGTTAAGCATCTCTGAATTGGATATCGATTATGTCATGAGAGCGGGCCCACGAAGAAATCTAAAAAACAACGAGTCAGCCAATTACCCCGATCGGTGGTGGTACGCTTTACCCGCAGGAAACTTCGAGACGATATGCTGGCTCATGCAAGAACACGCCGCAATATTGATACCACTGGCATTATACCCGATTGCTCGCCTCAAAAAATTTACATAAATGAGCGCTTGTCACGTGAAAATCGCCAGTTATTTCGTTTGGCCAGGCAACGAGCTAGCCAAGCCAACTTCAAGCACTGCTGGACAAGATATGGCGTTATATACACTCGCAAGGTGGAAGGAGCTAACGCAATTCCAATCTTCAATCAGGACAGCTTGGACCGCGTGTTTGGCCCGGCTGGCGTTGACGCTCCCGCCAGCTCTTCGAGCTAGATCTCTTTGTGGAAACGGTTTGAGTAATCTTTCTTTAGTTTTAAAATTCCTAGTTTGTAAAATCCAGTGGCACCTTAAACCCAGTTATGCAATGTGCCTTAGTTATACTTTTAATTGCATTGCATTGACGACGCGGTGGCCTAGTTGGTAGTGACCCTGCCTACGAAGCTAGCGGTCCTGGGTTCAAATCCCGGTAAGGGCAGATATTTGTGTGATGAGCGCGAATATTTGTTCCCGAGTCATGGATGTTTTCTATGTATTTAAGTATATATTTCTCTATTTAAGTATGTATATCGTTGTCTAGTACCCATAGTACAAGCCTAGAGCTTAGTTTGGGACTAGGCCAATTGGTGTGACATTGTCCCCTGATATTATTATTATTATTATTATTACACCACACTCTCACACCCACAAATACACTTCCCCCACATTTTTGTATATAAGAAATTAAGGTGCTCAGCAGCGTCTCCTATTGCGTGGCAAAACTCGATTGTAGCGGACCCTAAGCGGCTGCCGACGGCGCCGGCTTAGATACGGTAGATGATATTGATGAATCTTTCTCTATCACTTGCCACGCAGTGGATGCTCCGGAGCAATGCAAAGATATATTTTCCCCAAAACACAAAATCAAAATCTTAACCTTCAATATACGAAGCCTTCAGCGTAATTTCACTAACTTCCTTACTACGTTTACGCGGTTAAACACAAGGATCGATATTATAGTATTGACATAATGCTGGTTAAAAGATGGATCAGTGGTCGACGGGATCGACGGATATACCTCCTACCGTTCCCAACAATTAGGCAACCAGGCTAGTGGTATAGTCGTATATGTTAAAAACATCTGGAATGCTCAGGTGAGTGAACCGCAATTTCAAGATGCCGACTGTCTATCTATAAATGTTCCTAAGAAATTCGCATTGATAGCCCGCCCTCCGTGACGGATATTTCCCCATTTTTAAACTCACTAGACTCCTTAATTAAAAACACCGATGCGTCAACTGATCTTATCGTTACGGGTGACATGATCATAAATATTTTGAAAACTGACACTCCACATGTATCCGAGTATCTGTGTCTGATGGCTGGCCTAGGTCTAAGATCAGCGGTAAATAAGCCAACGAGGGGTAATGCATGCTTGGACCACATATTTGTAAGATCCAAAAAAAAAACTGATAGGTATTATATGCGCTTCTAATATTACAGACCATGACATCATCATGCTCGGTATGGTGACTGAATCCAAAGTACCCCAAAGTCATAGATTTTATAATAAAGTGGACTACGATGCTATTTGTGCAGGACTAGCTAAGGCCAGTTGGGAGGAAGTCAAGAAGGAGAAGTCGGCTACCGAAGCGGCCAACAAATTTACTGCTATCCTAACCAATTTAATTAAAAAACACACGAAGAAAATTACCTTGAGTCGCTCAAGGTTTAATCTTCAGCCATGGATCACCCCTGGGTTAATAAAATGTGCCAAACAGAAGGATAAACTTCATATCATGGCGCGTAGAAATCCGAATGATGTTACTGCTAAACTTATTTTTACACGCTATAGAAATTTTTATATTAGCCTTATTCGTAAACTTAGAACAGACTATGAAAGTAAACAACTTACTGAAAATCAAAATGATCCGAAAAGGTTGTGGACGACTATTAAAAACATAATCCATCTTAAAAAAGATAAAGGTACCCCAGTTTTACCACCATTAAACCTAATCTGAATGAATCCCTTGACCACCTAAATGAATATTTCTCGACGGTTGGTCAGTCACTGGCAAATAAACTGCTATGTCAATCCCAAGTAACTGAAAAAACACTTGTCTCCCAAGTAGAAGTACCTATATCTCCTATTAGTTCTTTCTTTATTTCCCCTACCGATAATCAAGAAATTGAAACTATAATAAGGAATATAAAAGTAGACAGTACCCCAGGCATGGACGGGATAAGCAACCGACTTCTGAAACTCGCCAAGTCCTCAATCCTCGAACCTTTGACAATTATATGCAATCTTAGTTTAGAGACAGGGTGCTTTCCAGAGACATGGAAGACTGCTGCCGTTGTACCAATACACAAGGGAGGTGACAAAGGATCTGAATCTAATTATCGCCCTATCTCACTTCTTTCCAGCCTCTCTAAGATCCTTGAAAAGCTGATGAATAAGAGACTCGTAGACTACCTGGAGAAAGAGGGCCTATTATCGGACAGACAATTTGGCTTCAGGCAAAAAAAAACCACGGAAGATGCTGTCGCTCTCTTCACGAAGTTTATCACTTCATACCTGGACAAGGGCCTTACAAGCGTGGGAGTATTCTTAGACCTGGCAAAGGCCTTTGATACGCTGTCCCTACCCATTCTGTTTCGGAAGCTCGAGTTGTTAGGAATCAGAGGAAAAGCCCTGTCCTGGTTTCAAAGCTACCTGAATAACAGACAACAATGTACCAAGCATGACGGCACCTACAGTACACCAAGACCAGTGAATTACGGGGTCCCGCAGGGGAGCATCCTTGGACCCACCCTATTTATAATGTATTTAAATGACCTGACATACCTTCCTATCAAGGGGGCAGAGATAATCTGCTACGCAGACGACACGGCAATACTGTTTCATGGAAGCTCATGGGCTCAGTGTCTGGATACAGCTCAGACAGGTCTTGTAACCCTTTACGAATGGCTAACAAGTAACCTTCTAACATTAAACGCCAGTAAGACCAAACTTCTGTGCTTTCATAAAACTAGGGCTTCTGCACCTCCTAACCAAATGAACCTTAAACTTCACTTCCCAGGATGTGGACAAGGACAGGGTAGGGCAGGTGATACCTCAATAACATCTTGCAACTGCAGCTCAATCGAAAGACCAGAAAGCATCAAATACCTGGGCGTCATCTTAGACGAGAATTTAAACTTCGGGAAACACATAGAAGCAGTGTCAGCACGGGTACGTAAAATGGTCTACACTATGAAAATGCTTAGAAACTCGGCAGACAAAATTTTATTGAAAGCGGTGTACCTAGCGTTATGTCAAGTAATTATTACATATTGTATAATCATTTGGGGAGGGGCCGCTACAACCCTGCTGATAACCCTGGAAAGAGCTCAGAGGTATGTTCTCAAGGTTATGACCAAGAAGCCCAGACTCCACACGACGGCAGCTGTGTACAGAGAAACGCAGGTACTCACTGTGCGCAAACTGGCAATTGTGAGGTTGGTTGTTGCGATGCATCGCAAGGTGATCGCATGCAAGGATTACGACACAATGCTAAAAAAAACGAGTGCTAACGCTGCCAACTCCCAGAACGAAATCGGCTTTTGCAAGAAGATTCCCTGAATTTCTACTTCCACACGCCTATAATATTGTTAACAGGAGACCTCAGACACTGCTCTGCCTCTGAGGCAAAAAGTATAGTTACAAATTGGATTCAGCCTATTGATTATTATGAAGCTGAAAAAATACTGAGGGTTTTCTAACACACACCCACACACACTCACACTCCCACACACAATCACACACACAATCACACACACACACACACACACACACACACACACACACACGCACACACACACACACACGCACACACACACACACACACACACACACACACACACACACACACACACACACACACACAAACACGCACGCACTCATTCACACGTAGCTTAAAAAAAAAACTTTAATTCAAATATCGATATTTTATAAAATTAATAAATTAGTGTTAAGCCATCTGTAATTCTAATTAGTAATAGCGCAGGACTTATACTTGTACCTGGTAATTGTAACAAATGGACCCCACGTGACAGGCTGAGCCTAGTGTGGTGGCCATGGGCAATGTATGTAAATGTAAGTTTATTGGCAAATAAACAATATTTTATTTTTATTTATTTATTTATTTATTTTATATCGGACAAGGAAAAATTGGCAAAAAAAATTTTTTTGGATGATATGATGGCTGTTTGCTCTGAAAAATTGCCTACCATACAAAGCTGCTAATGTAGTGGTGGCTGCTTAAAATATTGTCGTTCTACCTGTCCCCAGTCTAAACGCAATTGGGAGAAAGAGCGTCGATGACTATAGCCTGTCTAATATAAGTTTTCTAACCAGCCGGCCTTAAATATCTTGACACATGTATAACTCTTACAACGTATTGAGACCCGGGGCACTAGCAGACTAGTCACCGTTGCATACCCTGGTTCTCAGTAAAATTGTACACCTAAAGAATCATAAGTAATGGGCGGGCGACGGCTGCAAATTACGTCAAAATAATCAAATCAAATCAAATCAAAATATTTATTCAGTAAATTGGCCACATACGGGCTCTTTTACACGTCGGTAATATACAGTGAATCTACTAGCGCTTCGGACAAGACCATCATTGCGGAGAAGAAGCGCCGCAAGAAACTCCAGCAGAAGGTCATTTTTTCAAACATAAAATACAATAATACTTAAAAGTAAGTTACATTACAAGGTAATAAAGCAACAAATATAAATTATTAGAACTATCACATATAAAAAAAATACAAATTCAAAATTAAAAACATTACAAATAAATGTAAAAATTATCAAGATTACATGTCAAATACATGAAACTAAAAATAATGACTAGGAGAACAACACGACGAGGTCTCTACGTCAAAAGCCATAACTGGAATCATTAACTGAGCAAAAAGTCCTTGCAGACGTGAACAGACCGGACCCCACAAACAGCACCCGTTCACGAGTATGACGCATATCTCAGCCATCGCCTCCCTCAACCATGTGTTCGGGAAGGTGGCGACCCGATCAACGACGCCGCCGTAAGCAAAGACCTTTGAGCGAGCATGACGTGCTCATGCTGCCGGACAACATAAAAGTAATATTGTGTGATATAGCTGTCCGGCGAGAAACATCACAGTGTGCTCTCATTTAAAAGCGTCTTGTACACACAAGAACTAATTAAGATAAAGTACAAAAGTAAACATACAATTTCGTGTTTGAATACACAGTTTGCTTAAAGGCATTTTTATCAAGATAGAAATATCAGAAATAACCTAGACTTAAAAAAATTACCTTAAATAAGTAATAGCCTAGACACTACTTAAATACATCTTGGTCACCAATGAAGTCATTTATAGTATAGTATGCCCTACCCAACAAGCAGCGCTTGATGTGAGACTTAAATTTATTGAACGGCATATTGACGATATCAGATGGTATCTTATTGTAGAAACGTATACAGTTCCCTGCAAACGAAGTGCTTACCTTACGGAGACGGTGACCTGGAAGAGCGAGCTTATCCCTATTTCTAGTATTTAAATTATGAACGTCGCGGTTATGCCTAAACTCGTGTATGTGTTTGCGTACATACATAATATTCTCAAAGATATACTGCGACGCGACTGTAAGAATATTGATTTCTTTAAATTTATCCCTAAGCGAAACACGAGACCCCAATTGATATATAGCACGTACAGCCCGCTTCTGTAATACAAAGATGGTCTGGATGTCAGCCGCTCTTCCCCACAGTAAAATTCCATAACTCATAACACTATGAAAATAACTATAGTACACAAGTCTCGCCGTCTCGACGTCAGTAAGATGTCGGATTCGCTTTACCGCATAAGCCGCTGAACTTAGTTTACCTGCAAGTGTGGATATATGCGCACTCCATTGCAGTTTTGAGTCCAGAGTGGCACCTAGAAATACTGTTCTATCCTCGAATTCCAGTGTCTCATCCTTCAGTCTTATTCTAGCCGCATTCACTCGCTTCACATTGGACAATGAAAATTTAATGCACTTGGTTTTTTTGGCATTTAAAAGTAAGTTGTTGGCCGTAAACCAGTCAACAATTGTGGATAATGCATCATTAATGTCATTAAAATTATCCTGTTTCCTATCCGCTTTAAATATAAGTGAAGTATCGTCAGCAAACAAGACTATTTCATGTTTATCTCGCACTACATATGGGAGATCGTTAATATAGATTAAAAACAAGAACGGACCCAGAATAGAGCCTTGAGGCACTCCCATAGCAACAGATGACCCAGAAGATTGTGTTTTGTTAATGTCTACCCGCTGAGTTCTGTGAGCAAGGTAAGATGTAATAAGATCTAGTGCAATGTTTTTGATGCCATAGTAGCTTAACTTCCGCACTAACGTAACGTGATCAACACAATCAAAAGCTTTGGAGAGATCACAAAAAACTCCAATTACATCCAGTGATCTTTCCCAGGCATCAAAGATATGTTTCACCAAAGTAGAACCGGCATCAGTTGTAGACCGTCCCTTGGTAAATCCGTATTGACTGCTATGAAGTAGCTTGTATTGATTAAAGTGTGAGGATATTTGATTAAGAATTAATTTCTCAAAAACTTTACTTAATGCTGGTAGTATCGAAATAGGTCTAAAATTTGTGGGGTCTGATTTTGCTCCTGACTTAAACAAGGGAATGATCTTACTATGTTTCATCAGATCAGGAAATACTCCAACATCGACACACTTGTTAAACATAGTAGCTAGGTAAGGCGCAATTGACTCTATAATGGAGTGTAGTACTGAAACAGAGAGGCCCCAAAGATCTTCAGTCTTTTTGATATTAAGGGACCTAAACGTTTTAATCACAACTTTAGAGGTGACATGATAGAATTTAAACAAATTTGTGCATTCCTTAACATTGGATTTTAATAATATTTCAGCCTTATCAGGAGATGATAGTAATGATTTAGTGGTCTCCAAGGGTATGTTCGTAAAAAACCGCTCAAATTGTTTAGCTACATCAAGGTCCGAGCTTACTAGAGTATCTTCAACTTGCAGGCTGTAGTGCGGGTCTCTAATTCTAGTTCTACCAGTTTCGGTGTTAATAACATTCCAGACGGTTTTAATCTTGTTGTCAGAGTTACCAATTTTATTCGAAAAATACTTAGACTTCGCGGCAGCACAATGCTGCTTGAACTCTTTAGAATAATTTTTGACGTACTCTAGAAACTCAGGCCTATGATCGACAGCTCTAGTAGCATATAACTCATACAATTTGTACCTCTTTTCATGAATCTCTGGTGTAGCCCAATCACTAAATTTCGTACCTTGCTTGGCTTTAACATTTTTCAGACTAAAGCAGGCATCGAATTCTTTAATAATACACTTAAATAACGAAGCACATAAACTGTCCGGATCTTCCCTAGTGCACGTCATATAATTCAGTTGTTTAGTGACCTTAGTATTAAATGATTCTAATCGATTTTTAGAAATTGGTCTAAATATAAACTCGTGGGGCGCATTATCAGTTTTCCCCTTAAACGAAGCTTGCTGGCCGCAGTGATCCGAACTTAGGATGTTGATTATGGATTTCCGAGTAGGGTCAAAATTACTAAATATATTATCAATACACGTAGCACTAGTTGCTGTAATTCTAGTAGGCTCATAAAACAAATTTACTAAATTAAAGGATTTAAAAGCACTCAGTAAGTTAATAGACGTGGGTGATTCCTCCAGCAGATTAACATTAAAGTCACCACACACAATAATACACTTTTTAGTGCTAAAAACACAACTAAGAACATCTTCTAAAATGTTCTCAAAAAGCCGGTAATCCGCCGCAGGGGGTCTGTACACGCAAATAATAATAAATTGTTCCAATTCAACACACGCAAGTTCAATATGACGTTCAATTGATTTCGCAACAATATCTTTGCGCTCCTTACATTTAATGTTGCGTTTAACCATAATCAGGGATCCGCCCCGACTGCAAGATTGCCTAGCAAACATGCTAACAATGTCATGATTATTAAAATTAAACATACACTCATGCCCTTTTAGCCAATGCTCAGTAACACATAAAACGTGTATATTAGCACTATCTATAAACAAACCAATTTCTAGTTCCTTACTAGAAAATCCCTGTATATTCTGATGAATTACATTTATTACATTATTACCTAACTTATTTGTAATGTTCGTCGGCCTGAGGGCAGGCACGGGGCCGCCGCGACTGGCGCCGCGGACGGCGGCAGCCGCGGCCGTTGTCGAAGCTGTCAGTTTAAATCAACCGGCAGCTCCGGTGCGGGGCCAGCGCTAATAAAACTCAGCGCAGGCTCCGACCTACAATCGCTCGCTATGCTAGTCATAACGGGGTCTAAAATATTATATGCTAACAACTTAGCACACTCATCTAAGTACCTACTTGGTAAATAACTATAGTTACGCGTCAAATCGATAATGTCGAACGATATCCGGAATATGGATATGACTACAATTGATTTAAAAAAAGAGAACATTATCACTGCAAAGAGAGTTATAGAATTTTATTGTTGGAGTAAATACTCATATTTTTTTCTTTATTAGGTATTTTCAGTACATTCCTTAAATAGGGAAAATGACCTCTCCACATCTACAGACATAAGAGGGGCGTATTTGTAAAGTGATACTTCAGTACTTTCTTAATATACAAAATATGTTCTGATTTATTACAAAAACTGCATAGGTATTTTCACACACAAATAGTAGGTACTCGAGATTTAATAAAAGTCTTATCCATCTTGTGCTTTCGTCACCATATTGCATCCGTGGTCCACCCATTAATCATAAGAAAAGGAAGCACCAAGAGCTGTTGGGGCCGCAGATATTGACCCTTTGAACACCACTACTCTGGTCATCAACTGAAATTCGTGCCACTGACGCCACCGTCGGCCACAGCCGACACAAGTTGAAGATTAAAAGAGATTTTTGTCTCGCAGGAATTAAGTTGAAATTTGCATAGCATAGCAATCTTTTTTAGCGTTTGAGTGTTTAAAAGGTTAAATAGACCCTTTCATACCTGTTTCTTCGCAAACCCGCTACCCAATTTGGCTGCCTCCAAGAACGTAGCCCTGGCCTCCTCGGAGCCTTGCTTCCTCAGCAGCACGCCTCGCTGGCACAGAGCCAGCGCGCGCGCCTTCGTCTTCCGACCCTCGGTGAGGCGCAGGGCTCGGTCAAGGTCTGCCATCGCTTCTGTTGTAGAAGACATAGTTAGCTGTAGGATGATTCAGATTCATTTTTTTATTACTCTACCTCTATGTAATATTACAGCATAAATTGCACCTTATGTGGGACCTTATCCAAAGACCGTATTTAATGTTAATCTTAAGTAAGATGCCAGTTTTATGAAGAAGTAGGTAGATCTCATTTCACAGCAAACTGCCATTTCTCGGCCATAAATAATTGGTGATGATGGTCATCAGAAGCTACAGATGGTGAATGAACGGAAGACCTCTGGCAACAACGGCTCTATTTCCTACAGGGTAAAATTCATTTCTGTTTATTATCATTCCCAATTTTCAACATGATGCATTTATTTACAGTTACCTAGTTACACGACCATAATCTTCTGACAATAGAGTCCTTCGGACATATTTTTGGAGCTGTCAAAAGCACTAATATCTATAAGGCCATCGCGCCAAATATACAATGTATTCCTCAATGTATTTCTTCATGGTTAAGGGTCGTGGTAAGGGTTTTGGCTCTCTTAGATAAAGCACTCCAGGTTGCTCTTTGTCGAGCCTGATGGAGTGCTGTCTGGGTGTCTATATGATTACATAGACCTTATTAAATAATAATATTTCAAATGGAATAGGGGCGTGTGGATATTTATGTGTATGCGACAGTAAACATAATTAGGCATTAAAACACTCGTGTAATGTAATAAACTCTCCTTTCGGCTCGTTTTATAAAACCACACTTGTGTATGTTGCCTCTCATTACTTAACCTCATTATGCACCAGTCATGTAAACTAGGTACTATTATTGGATTTACCATCGTCTCGCTTCATCAGCCTGAGCAGCTGAGCCCTATCGTTGCACGCCGCGGCGCGCTCCGGTGCCGCCTCCACGCCCTTGCTAAGTACCTCCAGGGCTTCCTCGAGCTTCCCTTCGTTGGCCAGACGCACCCCAAGCGCGCAGAGCTCCACAGATTGCTTCTCGGCGTCCGTTATTGGCTCTTATAACGAAAATTATGAATTGAAATAGAAATTAAACTAAGTACAGTCGACGTCAAAGATATGTTTAGACTGTAGTACCTTGTCACTTTATCCGCTATGACAGTTAAAACATGATGTTAAATAGACATGGTACTAAAGTGTAAACATATTTATGAGGTCGACTGTACATTGACGACAAATCTAATATTAAATAAAGATGCAATGTATTTACGAACTAGAATGACTAGAAAAGAACAGCTGACATTGGCTCGCCTTTATCGAAACAATCGCAGCCGCAGACGATGCACGGTTGCGTCAACGAAACTAACATTAACCTTTCGAACGCCATACGTCGAATACAAAATGTGCCACCCACACGCCAAACATGTTTGCTATGCTATGCAAATTACACCTTATTGCTACCAAACAAAGTCTCTTTTAATCTTAAACTCTTGTCGGCTGTAGCCGACGTGGCGTCAGTGGCACGACTTTTAGTTGACGGCCAGAGCCGACTGTGGCGTTGAAAAGGTTAAGTACCTACCTAGTGAGGCAGGACTTGGTGGATTGAAAACATACCAGAACCTAATTACGTAGGTACAGTCAAGTTCATAAATATGTGTACAATTTAGTACCTTGTCACTTTAATCGCTGTGACAATTAAGGACAAAAATTAAGGTACTTTAACTTTGTCAGTTTTGTGACGAAAATTTGCTAGGTATACATGGACGGCCGCAATTAATGGCTAATTTTCGACACAAAACTGACCAAGTTAAAGTTACTTAACCTTTTTCCTTAATTGGTGTACACGTTTTATTGAAAATGCCCTTAAACATGATATTACATAGACAATGTACTAAAGTGTGTACATATTAATGAACTCCACTGTACCTACTCTGCCCCCGATAGTAAAAAGGGCGCATCTAACACTTTTGTCAAAAATGAGATAATTATACTGCCGTGATCAGCAGAAAAAGACCCACCTACTGATATTTTTAGTTTTTTCCTAGGTAGGCTAGATTAGAAGTTATCATAAGCAAAAAGGGCGTAACTTCAGTGACTTTATCACAAAAACTTAATTAAAAAGACGCATTTCAGAAACATGTAGGTGGTCTTCGTAAAAAAGACGTAACTACGTATAATGCGCCCTTTTGTTTTGTCAAACTTTCAACACTTTAATAAAAGAAAAGACGTAAGGTATAATCCATCACCGTATACTTAAATAAAAGGACGCATCTAAGTACTTGTGCCTTTTCAACTAAGTTACACGCATCTAACATAAATACTTAATGAAAAGGGCGCTAGTGACCACTTACGTCTTTTCAACTTAGCGAAAGCTCGATCACGTTATATTGAGGCGGACGTAAAACTAAGTAGAAAAGACGCAAATGACCACTTGCGCCTTTTCAATAGTGTATTTTGCTAATTCACTAAGATGCTCGTGGTATTTGCGTCTGATTTTGATTTTGGCATATTTTATTTTTGCGATAATACAACTAAGTTAGTGTCTTTATTTTTTGGGGTGTTTGTCACCGGAAAAATTATAAAAAAAGTCTTCGTTAGTTTAAAATTGTTAGTTTTTCAGAAAACGTATGTCAAGTATACTGGACAAGTGGACATTGCCAACTTTGCAGAGAATAGAAAGTCGGCTTAAATGTGGCATTATGGACATTGCCAAAGATATACAAGATATGTTTTCTGAATTATAAATATTTTTTAGTCAAATATCAGACAAAACTCTATTAAACTTTTAAGAAATAAAACAGTAATAAAAATCCGCTTGCAGGTTTAATTTAATAAAAATTGAAACATGATAGTATTTTGTACTTTAGTGTTTGCTGGTGAATTTGTCCGCATGGAACTGGTTTATTAAGTTTTCCTATAGAAATTATTATATTATAAAAAATCATATTATCATGTCCATCCCCGGGACTCAAACTATTTTAATTTAAATTCATTTCGGTTCGGCTGTTGACCCGTGAATAAGAAACAAATAAACAATCAAGTTTGCTGATGGCAGCGTTATTTTCCCGGCGTCGGTTAAAGAACTTAGGAACAACTAAACAAAGTAAGCTTTGAGTTAGGACTACTAATAAACATGTCAAAGACCAAATTAATTTCCGACTGCATCGAACAGAGCATTGAAGTCTTCCCCCAAGCTCTTAAACACAAGTTTAGTTGCAGACGTTTACGATGACGACAGAGTTGGCAGGATGAACAGCAATTGTTTGGAAAAGATTGGTCAGTCATCGCTTTGTGAGGAGCAGCATTGGGAAGAAAAGGGGAAGTCTTTACCCAATAATGGGGCAGAACAGGCTAGTAATAATTACAAATAAATAAATGGCGTTAAGAGGAACAGATTCTCAGAGGAACGCTATACTATTTCTCCTTTATCTGAATTCTGATGGGGCATTCAGTTGTAGAATCTATCTTCTTTTTTTTTACTTCAGGACTTTTTTCAAAGAGGTGAACATAAATTAGTAATTTTGAAGATATAGAAACTGTGGTTTTAACAAGGAAATAACCACATTGACACCCGAGACGTATTGTTTGAATAAAGTACTGCACTAATATTTGTGGTTTATAAATATTTCTAGGTTCTCATTCCAATCTTTCTGGGACCATATCGGTTTGCATCGAATAGTTTGATTAAGCCTTATTTTGACAGTCAAGATACGATAAAAAAATACAAAACAAAACAATGCGGAAGTGATAAAGATAGTATAGCTTGGAGCAGGGTGACCTGAGAAACCCCCTAACACGGTAAAAGCACTCACTTCCTTGTCTAAATACGCTTCAGTTTATTATAAGCAGTAAAACCTAGGCGAACAATCCTTATTTTTTACATAAATACTTTATTATAAGACTTAGCAGGAAGTATAAGTTTTTTTTTTGTACGAATTAATTGGCAATGGGAAGTATGCTGGACGTAGCATTTATTTGTAATGTTTTTAATTTTGAATTTGTATTTTTTTTATATGTGATAGTTCTAATAATTTATATTTGTTGCTTTATTACCTTGTAATGTAACTTACTTTTAAGTATTATTGTATTTTATGTTTGAAAAAATGACCTTCTGCTGGAGTTTCTTGCGGCGCTTCTTCTCCGCAATGATGGTCTTGTCCGAAGCGCTAGTAGATTCACTGTATATTACCGACGTGTAAAAGAGCCTGTATGTGGCCAATTTACTGAATAAATATTTTGATTTTGATTTTTTGATTTTGTAGCAAACGCAAATTAGAACACCGTGATATTAGCAATGGGAAGTTATGGGAAGTTATTTTTTATACATATTAATTGGCAATGGGAAGCATGCTGGATATAAAAAAAATTAATGTATTTTTGTAATAATATTTTTTTTAATTTTAAATTAAAATATATGTAAATAAGTCATTATGTTGTCATATTTAATAGAAAAACATACAAAAAATCATTTACCGAGGATAAGTGAGAAGCGTCTTTCCTCATTTATATTCTGACGGCAATTGACGAAAAATTACCGTCCGCACTGGCATTTTTGTATTATATTAATATGAGATTCCATAATCTAATAATTTTAGTTTTACGTGTAGATTTTTGTCTTTACAACGTCCAGTACGAGTATACTGGACAACGTCAAATTAAGAGTTGATAAGCTTTACTTTTTCATACGGTTTTTTATTATTGTTTTTCCTGATTGTATCTTAGAACATTGTTAATGTGCAAACTATTATTTCAAAACGTTTATTTCACAGGTAGTTGAACTGCCTGCATGTCAAAGTAGTAGAAAAAGCGATGATATTCCTTTTTTATTTGAGTAAAAATAGTTGTTTAAAATATCAATTCCTATATTGAAAAGACGCTTGTGTCCAAATGTGCCCTTTCATGTTAGGAGAAAAGCAGGAAATATCTGTCAAGCACTTATATTAAAAAGAAGTTTGTGATTGTACTCAGTTGAAAAGGAGCAATTGGTTACTTGCGTCTTTTAAACAGAGTATCGAGTATTTTACAGACATTTTTTGCTAAGATGAAAAGGAAAAACTTAAATAAATAAATAAATAAGTACAAATAAATAAATATTTTAATACCATATTGACAATATGGTACATATCTATATAACTTCGTTTACGGAAAGTGTTTATGTCTATTTGTTTAGAGACAGCATACATTTTGTTAATTTTCAACTAAAACATTTAATTTCTCGATTTCGACTTCATGTTAGATGCGCCCTTTTTACTATCGGGGGCAGTACTATTCTTTATTAATAATAATACTTACACTTTATTTATAGGCCTACTAAATACTCGAACGAATCGTTATAGCCTGTTGTCTTTCAAAGGCGTACCTATTTCTTGGGCAAAAATTTAACGCATGGGTTAGCTTACCTTCGTCTTCCTCAGCAAAAGTGTCACCGTTCACGTCCACATCAGCGATAGTGGCAGTAGGGTCGAAAATACTCCTCAACACGGCTTTGTCACGGTCACTCAAACCTTCCAAACCAGCCATGATCAAAATTGACAGAATAAAAGAGCCGTTTAAAATCTTTGCTGTAAGGTTTTAAAACAAAAACGAACGCAGCTGTTCTGTTTTCGAAATTTTTAAACAAAACTAACCCGCTTTATTCTCGAATCATAAACAAAACACGGCTGCGTGTTACAAGTTACATATAATAACAGAGACCTCATGGAGTCTACAAACCCGTTTTATTTTATTCTTGCATATAATTATTGGACTAGTTTACCTTAGCTGCGTAGTTTCGATTGCAGTGGTATTAACTGTCTCCGCTAATACTAAGTATAATTCAAATAAAGTATGATAAGTGGTGGTTGGTACAGTCACCTATAATATAGGTAGGTAATATTCAACATTGGACTCAAAAATACATTACTAGGGTCATATCATAAGACCGTGTCAGTTATTTTACTGACCAATGTTAATGATAGATCGACAATGTTACATTGCCGGTGACTGTATTGTCAATGTAGTTATTTTTTTTTAATCATCGTCTCCATTTCATACCCGTAAAAATATTCTGATACATGGACCTAGATGCTTGTTGTAAGGGGCATAAATTTAAAAAGTTGGTGACTAAAACCTTATGTATGTACCTACTGTTAAAAAAGGCCTTTTTAAGACGGAATCAGCACGGGTAGCACAAGTTGTATTTTCTCGCTTGTTGCTCAGTGCCTCTCTATCGTTACTGACTACATAAAAAGGGAGATCCGAGCGACAAACAAGTCACGGGCAGTTTAAAATGAAGAAAGTCTTGCCAGCACAGAACCTTGTCACAATAAAGTAACATCAATATTATTTTTATGTTATAAAGATTATAAAAAATATTTAGCAGACAATATTGTACTTACTACGTTTGGAAGAGCGAGACCTCCTGCTACAGATAAACTTTATAGTCCATTCGCTTAGATAGTGTCGCTACACTCACACGTACTTGCGGTTATTGTTATAAAATACGAATATAATTCCATGTAGACAGCCGAATTCTCTTGCGGGTGTTACACCGCAAGTGAATTTGACAGTTTACTTCGAATTATATTCGTATTTTATAACAATAACCGCAAGTATGTGTAAGTGTAGCGACACTATCTAAGCGAATGCACTATATCTTCTAGGAGGCCTCAACAAATGTTATGTTACAAAAGTGAATAAATAAAAGATTTTCATTATAAAACCACAAGAAATTAGATTCTATGGTGGCTGAATATACGTAGGTATAAGGTATAGTCAAGTAATAAGAATAACTCCTTTTGAACCGAAACACCATACAAATCGAGTCAAAAAGTGCAGGAAAAGGAGATTCCTGGTAAACCATACTTAAATACTACTTAACACATTCACTGTCCCCATATAAAACAATCGGCCAATGTCGCAAGTCCAACAGACTGTACATTCAGTATGGGGATGTGACCCCATAGTGGAAGCACGGACTCCTGAAAAAAAGGTTAATGACCCAACATTGGAGCCACCCGGACAGGAAACGTGTTAAGGGACCTTCTTTTAGTTTTAGGATATGATGGCTTTCACAGCTATGGAATCCTACCGAGGTCACATTTACTTAATTAAATGCTTATTAAAAGGCGACGATGCCAATGATTCAAATTGGTTAATAGGTAGTTCTTATCACAGGACAATCTTCGATAGCGTAACGTTATAAACACATCCACTATTTCGTAACACCGCGTAATAACGTGTTATCTTAAGCATCTTAATAGGTGTCTACCTACTTTAGTATTCAGAAAAATCGGCAAGGACAAAGATAAAAAAATATTTAGCCTTGACGCATTTATCATATATTTACATACCTAGGTATTTCGTCCGGTGACAAACAGTAGAAGATTGTTAAGAGGGATGAAACTGATCAATTGCACCCGAGATATTGAGGCTGCACGAGCACTATAGTTAGATGGTGCAATAGGGAATATGCATGTTTTTTTTACAGCTTCAATAAAAGCTGATTCACGTAACAAACAGGTGAGAAAAAACATTTTTTTAATAGCTATAAAAATAACCAAGATATAACCCAACAAAGATTTGTTCCTATCTCTTTCTAGCAAAACAGAACTTTACGTGGAGTTTATATGGCCGAACTGCACAATGACGTCACCGGTGCACATCGGATCTCTCTGTCTAATTAGCAGGTTAAAATGCTTGTATCATCCGTATTTCTTGACTGATTTTAATTTTAATTTCACTTTTGGGTATCTCTTTTACGGTATTTTCATATTTTGTTGAGAAATGCGATTTAAAAAATCCATGCATTGATACTTTCATCCGAGTTAAACATTCTTCTTAACATTCGCCTTTTCCCACGTCAACCCGTGATCGGGCCGGTGCAGCAGCTGATCAGGCCCAAAACCTCAAGCGCCGCAAATATTCATCATTATTAACCTTTTGAACGCCATACGTCGAATACAAAATGTGCCACCCACACGCCAAACATGTTTGCTATGCTATGCAAATTACACCTTATTGCTACCAAACAAAGTCTCTTTTAATCTTGAACTCTTGTCGGCTGTAGCCGACGTGGCGTCAGTGGCACGACTTTAAGTTGTCGGCCAGAGCCGACTGTGGCGTTGAAAAGGTTAAATAATTACGAATTTGTGGCGCTTGCAGTGGAGACCATGGGACCTTGGTCAGCTGATATGAAAAGCTTTATTATGGCCCTGTCATCCCGGCTCATAGACTCCTCCGGAGATCCTAGAGCTGGTGCTTACCTCTCCGAAAGGATTGGGCTAGCTATCCAGAGAGGTAATGCAGCCAGTGTCATAGGGACCATGCCGCGAGCGGGCCTGCAAGGGGGAGTGTTCTTTTTATAGTGGTGATTATTATTTATATCTTTAATATTTGAGTAGCTTAGTTAAATTTTAATTTAAATACGTTTAGTTTTAATTTTTAAATGTACCTATTAATGTTGAATTCTTCTTATTATTTCGACTGAGAGAAAATAAATACAAAAAAAGTTATTGTCAAGAATTTCATTATGTAGGTACCTATTGTCTTGCAAATATTATAAAATAAAGTAAATAAATTTAAGGGGGCAATCTATCACAAATTGACCTAGTATCAAACTAAGCTCTTGGCTTGTAATATGGGAACTAGACAACGACCAACATACTCATATAGAAAATACATACTTAAATTACCCAAGAATGAACAAATACTCGCGCTCATCACACAAATACCTATTTGCCCATACCCGGAATCGAACCCGGGACCGCTAGCTTCGTAGGTAGTGTCACTAACTCACTAGTCACTACCAACTAGGCTAACGCGTATTATGTTATTTACGAGTGCTTTAGCACAATTTCAAACGAGTTTAATAGTAGTTTATATGGCTGGTGCAAAATGGGCTCGTTTCATAAAACCACACTCGTGCTTTAATGCCTAATTATGTATAGCCGCATACATAACTTTATCTACATGCATATCATAAGTTTTCTATAATATGTTCAGATATGGCCTGTATTTTTATTAAGTTAGTGTTACTGTTAACTTGTTTGTAGTACCAAAGCTTAAATAAATAAATAAAAAAAAGAAAACAAAAAAAAATCAAATAATAAAAAACAAACTTTATTTATAATGTACAGATGTGGCTTGCATTTTCAAGTTAGTGGTACAGTATTACCGAAACTATTTAGGTACCGACACTTTAATGTAAACATTAAGATGCAACCACAGATACAGGTTTCTTAATATATCTAGGCGATTTGCTTATCGCTTCTGAACATATTGTAAGGAAGTTATGATATGGATGTAGATAAAAAAATGATCGAGTTATTTCGTAGAGGCTGTATTACATTCTTCCTTAGTCTAGAAAACACTCAAAAATGGCTGAGTTTTAGACCAATTCTTTTTTCTGAGCTGTTTGTTGAGCAGCTGAGGCTGACTCGTCCGCGAGTCCGCTCACTTTATTGATGCAGGACAGGATGGTGACTGACTACGAAGCACTAAATTCGAAACCTTCCGACGCCTTATCCCTTTCACTCATCATTTGAGAATAATGTCCGGCTCCTATATTCAAAGCGCGGATAAAGCTAACTTCTTAACTTATCTGTCCGCGGTTTGAATGTAGGAAACCGACATAAATCGAAATAAGAGTGAGGTAGCGTGACTATGAACTTCGATTTTCGAATTCAAAGTCCGCCGGTTACCGTAACGACGCTGACTAAAAGCCTAAGGTAAACGCAACCTTAAGGTGTCATTCCGCAGCCGACCGCAGATGGCAGCGGCAAACGTCCAACGTCTCCTGCTGCCTTCTGCCCTTGCCGTCTGCGGTCGTGATTCCGCACCCGACCGCGAGCAACAGACGGCAGCAGCTGGCGTTGGACATCGGCGTCACTACTGGGTCTGCGGTCAGGCGTCAGCGACACCTGTCGTTGCCGTGTGCTGCTGCCAACTGCGGTCGGCTACGGAAAGTATTTCATAGAAATACATAGAAACCAGTAGTGACGCCTGCCGTTGCCGTCTGCTGCTGGCGTCTGCGGTCGGCATCACTACTGGGTCTGCGGTAGGGCGTCAAACGTCGCGTCGTAACGCTGGCTCGCTAAGGAAGGTATTTCATAGAAATGCAAATGCATTGAAACCAGTAGTGACACTTTCCGTTGCAGTTTGTTGTCGGCTGCGGAATGACACCTTTATGGACGTGATATGGTTATGCCTCCTAATTAATAAATATAATCAAGATCGATGAAAACGGTGATCAATCTATATTTGTAGTAACGCGTTCTCATTGCTCCTTAGTGTGTTACAGGCGCTAGAATTTGTTAAAATATTTCTATAAAAAATTACATTGAAAAATATAAACATTTGTACATTAAAAATAAGTTAGTCAGATTGTAGTGCCCGTGAGGTTTTATGAACAGCGGTCTGGTAGTAAAAAATACAAATCCACGTTTTGTCATTTTATTATAAACAGATGTTCAAAGGTTTGCAACAAGACGATTATTCTATATCACAATCCTCAAGAGTTTTTTGTAAACTTATGCTAAAATTAGTTACAGTTTGGTCACATTTCCTTCTGATTCTATCAGTATTTAGCAATTTAAGGCTAAGACTAAATTGTACCTAATAAACATGATTGTTTGGAATAAAAATGCTGTATTGACATTATCGTATTACTGTAATTTGAATTTTTAATCACAGCTTTAAAGCTCATTTTTACGGCCACACCACATCTCAAAGTCAAGCCAAATGCCAGGCTGTTCGTTTTTGCTATATTATTTCAATCGACGTCTTGTGCAAAACACACAAGCCATTCTCTATTCCACTCGGTAGAACTATGGCACTTGACATGTCATCGTATTGTTTCTAACTCGGCAGCCCGTAAATAAGAGCTATCGTAACGTTAACAAACCGAAAACACGTCAAAAGCAAAATCGTCATTACTTTGAAAAAAACCTCCTATCTCATATTCCGTGACGTACGATTTTGAACTTAAGCGTGAAGAGAATTAAGTTCACACTCATACATCTCGAAATATCAGATACGAGTTTTTTCTAAAGTAGTAACGATTTGCTTCAACAGACTAGAATAGAGTCTCAGGCGTCAGTTCCCTGCTAATAAATTTGTCTAGACCTTTGGCATACTTCAAGGGCATTTAAACGGACAAATTTTTTCTGCAAATGTGTTCTCCGCAACAAGAGCTGTCCTCCTACTTTAATGCTCTGGTGGTCAAAATGGCCATAATATTGCGCTAAACATTGCAGAAAAAAATAAGCCTGATAGGTATATTATACTACCGTTACAAACCTGGAATCCAAATCAGATTATTCTTGGGTTTGGTGGTAACCAACGTTTCTCAACAAATAACAAAATATTACTTACAAACAATGATTCTATTGAGTTTTTATAATCTTGAATTCATAACTTCAAATTCGATTATGTTCAAATTACAACTAAAATTAACCGTGTCACATAACTTTAATAGATTTTGAAGTTTAAAAATGTAATAATTTAAGTTTTACAGGTAGATTATTGTCACGATGCTTATTTAGGAAAATTATTTCTGCTATATTCCTTGAAATGATTACTGAAAATAAAAAAACAACACAAACTTTTTCAAATTGTGGCCTTTATAATACTTTTATGGCTACACACTGTCTTATGTGTCAATGAGCTACGCAGTTGTGCGTAATACGTAACAGCTTGTTGTACATAATAGCTGTAAAGTAATGCCAATGCGTCGTTACTAGATTGATAGATGGTTAATGCATTCATTTACATAATTTATTCTGACCCATTGCCCTCCTTTTAGAGATAAACCCCATATTGTGTTCAGGTTACTTTTACATATAATTTACAACCATTAATTGGTAAAAAGAATAGGTATGGATTTTAAATGGGCTATCAAAAGAACACCACTTATAGTTTCCACATATACGTCGTCATCGTCAACAAAGCAAACATCTTGAGAGACATTCACTGGTAACTGCGAAGCTCCAGCAAGCCTAACTTTCCTAATTTGATTCCAGTAATTAAACCAAAAATACTTTATCAACTAAATAATATCATTCCCCCTAGATAAAAAATCCAGAATTATATTAAGGAGTACCTCCTGAGTCTAATACTCAAATACTATGGCTAGATATCCTGACCGACTATGATAAAATCAAAACAAATTCTGACCAAACTCGCACCTCAGTCACTCCTCATGCAAGCATGATCTGCTTGTGTCAAGTATATTTAATCTACAATCATAGGCCTTAGTACTAATGAGTCCAGGATATACTGAGTTTCTCAGTCATACATTTGGTATTCTGGCCTTACGATTATTAGGGAACATTAAAAGGATGACACAAACAGAACAAGTGCATCATCAAACTTAACACAGTAAAATAATGCTAAAAATATACAATTAGCAAGTACCTTATCCTAAAAAATATACTATATGTATAATGTAGAAAAATGGGATATAAAAGTTTCATGTTAAAATTTTGACAATTACAGTATCAATTCATTGTATGCACACATTTTTTTTATAATAAATACATTATTATTAATGACATTTTTATAATAGTAATAGTGTTAGTAGAAATGTGATGGTTGACAAAAACACTAACAGTAAAGAAATGAAATGTAATATGCATCCTAGCATGAAAACTAGTTCTGACTTTAAAATTTACACATTTCTTTGTGTAAAAATCAAACTCATAGGTTTGAAGTGTATCCGACAGGACCTCATTAATAAATGATAGTAGAAGATATTAGGCACCGGCAACTTGTCTGATTATCAGCACCCATCTTTAGTCATTAACTCTGTAAGGACCTCGCTCCCATGCCTATGTAAAAGAAATGTATGGTAAAGAATTTTACATGAAATGTTTTGTTTAAACAGTGGATGTGCAAAATAATAATGACAACAATGTCTTTTATCCCATGATAGACACTTCCTCTCATAAATTTAGACAAAAACCAAGATTTGATTTTCGTGCAGCATTTCTTCTCAGCAGCAGTCTCTTCTTGGGAAGCGCTGGTAGATTTTTGACGTGTAAAAGTGCCCATGCGGCCTACTTACTGAATAAACATCTTTATTAAGATTAATTTAAATCAGAACTAGTTTCAGTCCATTTTGAGCTAACTTAAGTGAATACCTCATAAACTAGCCAAATTCATCATGCAATGTTGTTCCTAGTGGCTTCTACATCTCACTTACTTGTTACATTACAATAAATATTGTTCCCGCTAGTGAGCTCAATGATCTGATCATTCACAATTCATAATGTATGTTTAGTGGAATAAATACAGATGTGTCTGTGACAGTGCCTTTTTATATATTCATGTAATATGTCAAAGATTTACGATAATTGATAACATACAGCTTTTGCAGTATAATTAATAACTCAAATTAACTTGCGATCATGGCTCCATTTAACTAGTAAATATTATTTATTATTATTTATTCTTGATGAACTATCTGGCAAACAAAGTCAATAATTAACTAAATTTGATACAAGTGAGTAACTTTAATTAAAACTCGAACTAGTAATTTTCAACTATAGGCCAAGAATACTTTTACCTATCCTACAGTGATTGTTTTACCTAGTATGTTTGTTGTTTAATGCTGTGTCAATAGAACAATTTCGTTCATCATTTGCTATGGACAATATGGACATTAAAGAAAATCTTAAACTTTAGAGGAAAAAAATTTAAACATAACATTTCCTTCGTAACTGACCCATTGAGCACACATGTTCTACCATTTGTATATGGCATGACCATGGAGTCCTGTGCAACAGAACAGGTAATCCATAGTCAAAAATCTTTGTCCATAACAATGATACAAGAACACATCTAAAATTTGACACAGATCCAAACATCAACATTTGCTAGTCTTTATTTGGGTACTATGTGGATGGACTTTATTACGATATAGTGAATTAGTGTACGAGTATAATGTTTAGTCTATGCTACCTCTGCTGGAAGCCTTTGGTGCCGTCGGGGCCCCGCGGCGTGCGTATCACGAGAACACCGGGCGGCGGCGGCCCCGGGAACACCCCAGACGCAGTGGCCCCTGGTGGTAACCTCGCTAGGACTTTCCTCTCCTTCCCTTTGGCATTATCATTGTGACAATTTTTCACCTTGTTACCATTCTGACTATCGCTTATATTATTAGCCTGCAGTTTCTCTTGCAAGCGGCCCAAGCTGAAACAGTAATATGAATGATAAGTCATAAGATAAGCAAATCATGCTGTTATATAAATTCTGTAGGATTCTGTCGCTTACTTGTCGTCTATGACGTCCTCGGGGCTCCTCGCTTCGCCGAGTATCCGAAGTCGAGCCTCTTCATACTCTTTTTGCCTTTGTTCGAGCGTCTTCACAGGACGCGCATTGCGCTCCCCATTGAGCTGCCCACTCGCCAGAGACGACGGCCGCTTCAGAATGCGAATAGCTGGCTCCGGCATTACGCACTGGGAACCAATACACGCGCTCTCCTCCACAATTACGTTTGTAACCTTGCAACCTTTCAGCGCCGTTTTCACTGGCGCGGACGCACTTGACATCAGCTTGATCTTCTGGTCTAACTGAAACATATAAACCTTTGTGTGAAGGGCTGAATCGGGGCCGGCGTCGACGTCAGGAATACCCCGATTCAGCGGTAATTAACTTACGCCAATTTCGTCCATATCCTCCCAACTTTCACATACGTCAACTTCATCTTGGGCCGCCATGTTGACTGACTGATTAGAATTGTTGCTATACTAAATTATGTCAACGTTTACACAAACTTTTCGGTTTTTGCCATCACTAAATCAAATGTTGATCGTAAAGAAAGTAGTTTACGTTGATGCCTATCAACTGTCTGTCGTTTATTGTAATATTCTTTCATTATCAGGAATTATAAGCCTGCTATAATTTAGGCCAATTCTATTCACAACTTAAACCTTACGATTCTCGTGGCAAACGGTACTTCATGCCAAAATTATTTAATAACAAAAATTGTATTTTTATTTCGTATTAATGTTCTCTATTAGAATGAGAATAGGGGAGAAGGAAATCCAGATCCACACAGATTATGTGATGACTATGATAAAGATGTCTATGACCGCTCGGGTGCATCATAGAAACCATACTAAATAAGCAGAAAATACATTATGGTTCACTTCTTTTTACTTATGGTTTTCATAGTGAGTTGGAAAGAGATAAATCTATAGCTGTTCTTTCGTTATTTGGTACATCGTCACAAGTAAGGCGTGATTTGGACCTATAAGCACCTATAGTATTTGGACCTATAGACAAGGAAAGACAAATCCTTCCTATAGGAAGGACAAAGAAGTTCCTTGTGACAATGACAGTTAAAGAAGGAAAAACAGCCTACTTTTTGTTTCACATTTTCTCATGTAATACGTAATCTAAAAAGTAGAGAAAGATAGCTGACGCAAAGTACGTCTTATAGTCCAGTTTCTATGCTATATGTTCTTATTCTGTGGGGTGCACGCACCGCGTGCACTTGTCTTGCTTGTTGTGACATTTACCAATGCCTGTCACATCTGACATTTGGTGACATTTCTTTCTACTTGATTTCAACCGCAAAGAAACGTGATTGAATGCTGCTTTAAAGTGTGATATTAGTTAAAGTTATGGATTACTACGAACGATAATGTAAGTATAAGATAAATGTTAATTACAGGAGCATAATTTTGCAATACAGTTTTACTGAGCATACATACAATACATACTTATTAATAATATTTTGTGAGGTTATGTTTTGGAATATTATTATAGAGTATTGTTTCAAATTATGCTTGTATCTGCTTACAGAATCCGAAAATGGCTTTTAAATCGGCGTTTACGTCGGCCCTTAAGGGTCTGACGTCAGTGGATCCTAACAGCGTCCAATTCTTAATGTTCAACGATGATGATATTAGAAAACTTAGCGTTGCGAAAATCACCAATTCTTCCTCGTTCGATTCCATGGGCAACGCAACAAAGGGTGGACTTTATGACCCCGCTTTGGGCCCAATTCGAGAGAGAAATGACTCTTGCACAACTTGCACCAACCCACTACTGCATTGTCCAGGCCATTTCGGTCACATAGAATTACCTTTGGTTGTAGTCAACCCGTTATTCTTCAAAACCATATACACATTGTTCCGCATCAGCTGCTTGAAATGCTTTAGAATACAAATGGATGAACATGTTAAAATGACACTGTTGTTGCAATTGCAATTACTTGACGCCGGACATGTCACGGAAGCTTTGGACTTAGAGAGCTTTTACCATATTGATTCTAAGGACACCAGTGACAATTCAAGTCCCAGCAAACCTCCTAAAATAATTAGAAAGTACCAAAAAATGTTAAAGAAAAGAGATCCTCTAGCTGAAACTTTCCAAAACAAAAATTCAGATACCCTCAGGACGAAATTCATTAGCATTGTATTTAAAGCAATCAATGTTGCAAAAATATGTATGTACTGCAATAGTCGTTTAATAAAAGTTACGACATCTGACAACAAAATAATGCACAACATTGCCAGTGAAGGCAAAGAACTGAAAGGTGTCAAAATATTAATGCCAGATGAAATAAAATATTACTGCTCATCAATAGCACAAAATGATGAAGATATTTTGATAAATTGCATTCCTGTTCTCAAGAACTCGAAGAAAAAGCCGGTCACAAACTTATTTTTTATGGAAATAATTCCTGTATTGCCTCCATCTGTCCGGCCCTGCAATGTTCTTTTGGGAGAACTTATGGAGCACCCTCAGAATAACATCTACAAAGCTATAATGCAGTCTGCTTACAATGCTCGAGCTGTTCTGCAGGTGCTATCAGCATCAGACCAGCAAAAAAGTGTTGATAGTCTGGAGCAAGCACCACGGCAAGCTTATGAGAGTGTTCCTGGCAAAAGTGCACCTGAAAAACTTCATACAATCTGGCAAGACTTACAGAGACATGTAAATGAAGTCCTTAGTTGTGATGGCCAGGGATTAGCTAGTTTGGGACTTAAACAAGTGTTGGAAAAGAAAACTGGTGTGATCAGAATGCACATGATGGGCAAAAGAGTTAATTTTGCAGCTCGATCTGTTATCACTCCAGATCCTAATGTAGACATAGATGAAATTGGTATTCCAGATGCTTTTGCAACAAAACTTACCTATCCAGTGCCAGTAACAGAATGGAATGTTGATGAATTGAGGAAAATGGTAATAAATGGACCAAATAAACATCCTGGTGCTGAAAAACTTGAAATTGAAAATGGTAGGGTGATTTTGATTCCTCCAGATTGCATTCAAAAGAGAAAAAGCTTAGCTAAAAGATTACTTACCCCCGATGAGTATAAGAAATCGAGCCTGAAGGTTGTGCATAGGCATTTGGTTAATGGAGATGTTCTAATACTTAACCGACAGCCATCCCTTCACAAGCCCAGTATGATGGCTCACCGTGCAAGGATTTTAAAGGGGGAAAAGACCCTCAGATTGCACTATGCCAACTGCAAATCTTACAATGCTGATTTTGATGGTGATGAAATGAATGCACATTTTCCACAAAATGAGATAGCAAGAAGTGAAGCTTACAATATCATGTCTGTGAGGAAACAGTATCTGGTACCAAAAGATGGTACACCTCTTAGTGGGCTGATTCAAGATCATGTCATCTCAGGTGTAAAAATGTCGTTAAGAGGTACATTTTATACTAAGTCTGATTATCAACAACTGGTTCTTCAAGCCTTATCAAACCATAGAGGAGAAATAAAGTTGTTGCCCCCTACAATACTAAAACCAATTGTCCTTTGGTCAGGAAAACAAGTTCTGTCCACAGTTATCATCAATAGCATACCTAAAGGCAAACCATACCTCACCTTGACTGGAAATGCAAAGATTAGTTCTAAGGCTTGGCAAAAAAAACCTCCTAAACCTTGGAAAGCAGGTGGCACGAAATTAGAAGGAAATAACATGACTGAAGCTGAAGTGGTCATAAGGAACGGAGAGCTTTTGTGCGGTGTGCTAGATAAAACTCACTATGGTGCCACACCTTATGGCCTAGTACATTGTATGTACGAATTATATGGAGGAGACAGTTCAAGCGCCTTACTGAGTTCATTTTCAAAGGTGTTTACTTTCTACCTACAATGGATTGGCTTCACACTTGGAGTGAAAGATATTTTAGTGGTGGATAAAGCCAATAATAAACGAGATGATTATATACACTTGGTGAGACAAGTAGGAAAATTAGCAGCTGCCAAAGCAACTGACTTGCCAATGGATATTGATGAGACCACACTAAAGGATACAATTGGAGAAATGATGCAAAAAGATCCTAAATTTAGAGCAAATTTGGATAGACAATATAAAAATATGCTAGATTCACATACAAATAGTATTAATACTGCATGTTTGTCTGAAGGTTTGTTAGAGAAGTTTCCATACAATAACCTCCAATTGATGGTACAGTCTGGTGCTAAAGGATCAACTGTTAATACTATGCAGATTTCATGTTTGCTCGGTCAAATTGAGTTGGAAGGAAAAAGACCACCTCTCATGATATCTGGACGGTCACTCCCCAGTTTTCCACCTTACGACGTTTCTCCTAGAGCCGGTGGATTTATAGATGGCCGTTTCATGACTGGAATACAACCCCAAGAGTTCTTTTTCCATTGCATGGCTGGTCGCGAAGGTCTTATTGATACAGCTGTCAAGACCAGCCGATCAGGTTACTTGCAGAGATGCTTGATTAAGCATCTTGAAGGATTGAGCGTCGCTTATGACCACACAGTACGAGATTCCGACGGCAGCGTGATACAATTTGCGTACGGAGAAGATGGACTGGATGTCCTAAAGGCCCAATATCTAAAGAAGAAACAATTCGAATTCCTTGACATTAACTCTAGTGCTGTTGTGAGTAAATCCGTCATCAAAAAACTTAAAGAAAACGCAGATCTAAAACCTATTGCAAAGACGCAAAAATCTATTAAGAAGTGGAAGAAAAAGAATGGCGATCCGACTGAAAAAATACGCGTTAGCCCCTTTGCGGAATTCTGCAAGGTGGCCAAACCAAACATTGAATTAGAAGAAATGCCTACCGATCAAACTAGAGATCCATATTATTGGGAGCTCGAAAAAATGTGGCGCGAGTTAGACGTTGAAGAACGTCAGAAATATTCTAAAAAGACATGTCCCGATCCGATTCTAAGCAAAATGTCTCCAGAATACAAATTCGGAGTCATTAACGAGCAACTAGAAGGTATAATTCAGAGTTACTTGAAAAATCGTACCGAAAATCCGTACATAGAAAATACAGAAAAGGAAAAGTTCGTTGAAGTCTTAAATGCAAAATACTTAGAATCAATGGCAGCGCCTGGCGAGCCTGTAGGATTGTTGGCAGCACAGTCTATTGGCGAACCATCTACTCAGATGACACTGAACACCTTCCATTTCGCCGGGCGAGGTGACATGAACGTCACTCTGGGTATTCCACGTCTAAGAGAAATTCTTATGACTGCCTCGGCTAAATTAAAAACACCTAATATGGACATTCCGTTCAAAGAACTCCCAAACTTAAACAAGAAAGCTGAAAAGCTACGACAAAAACTTAATAGAGTGACGGTTGCCGATGTTTTAGAGAAAATCGATGTGCAGTGCGAAATTGTCATTGAGCCTGATAGAAAATTGAAAACTACTATGCGTTTCTCGTTCCTGCCTAAATCGCAATACAAGACACAATACATAGTGAAACCACCGCAAATCATAAGACATATGCAACGAAAGTTTTTCAATGAAATGTTCGCTACAATTAAGAGGCAGGCTAAAGCGACAAGCGGAGTATTGTGGTCAGAGGAAAAAGTAAGTAAACAGAAAAAGCGAGGAGATGACGAAGACGAGGATGAAATGCCGGTGAAGGAAGCTGCAGCGGACCCAGATGCCGATAGTTCGGATGAGGAAGGACCAAATGATGACGACGATAATACTCAGGTTAGACCTTGTATATTTTTAAAATGGATTCAATTGGTTTATTATAGGAAAATCATTATTACCTATTGCTTAACCGTTACACATATAACTGTACTTGGACTTACCACTTGACAGTCTGGCCCGCGACCATTATATATTACATACTAGATGAAACCCCGGCTTCGCTCGGGTAAAATGTAAACTCATTCCAATGTTCCAATATATTTTTTATAAAATGTAGATGATACTTCTGTAGATATCGGTTTATGGTCTTAGGTAGATACTCGGTTTGTACTTGTCTCTCACTCGCTATCATACTCTCTTATTGCGAGTGAGAGAGGAGGACAAACTGAATGGTATTCTAAGTGCTCACTGACTGGACTACTTTTGAAAATGAAAATAGAAAATCCTGTTCTCTAAACAAATTGGCCTGACTGACTAAAACAAACGCAGTTTTTTCATTGTCAAAATTTGCCAGTCTAAAGACTATCGAATGGAAAAATCGGACGTGTAGTCTCAGTCTTAATTCGCACCTTCAGAACAATAGTGACCTAATTCAGAAATTTTATATTTCGAGTTTGGTCTCTATAGTAATAAATTTACGACTTGAAGTTTGAAAGCAGAAATTTTGAATTAGGTCACTATTGCTCTGAAGGTGCGAATTATTATCACAAACGTGTCACAAACACGTTGACAGCTAACGTATGTATCGATATTCCACCAGGAGATATACTCGTATTTCTTAAATATTATTTAGGTACCCAAATAACTACGATGTCTGTGTCTCACAATCAAAGCAATTAGACCTTAGAGGTCACAATGGAGAACGGAATACGAACCTGTGACACCTGTGACACAATCAACCAACCTTTTTTGCTTTATGGCACTTGATGACGTGACAACTTTGCGTGACACCAACGCCACTTTGATGACATTGACATGTTTACTTCGCAACGCCATTTTTTATATATAAAATAAATCATTTATATATTGAAAATACTTGATAATCTGAATTTTCCGCCTATAATTTGTCGACTCGTATCGACTAATTTTTTACGGTCTTCAATTTGATGTGCATTTCGTTCGAGTCTACCGTAGACCGGTACGAAATTATTAATATAGACATTACATAAATAAAGAAAAATACTGAGGCGTACATAAACGTTCACTTATTCAAATACTTGTTATAGAATAATAAAAATAGGTACCAATACACGATTAGTGACTAATCTAATCAAGCTTAAACTTATGAAATCGGAATAAATTCGAAAAAAATATATTTTACTACTAATTACAGGAAATATTGAGCGATGACCCCCTTTTTTATTACATATTAGAAAAATATACTTTTACCTTTCTAATGATACATAAGTGTTAAGTTTATTAATGGTCACTGGAAAATAATACATATACATATACATACACATTCGTGAACATTTTTATGTATAAAAACTTCCAAAAATATGTAAATAAACGTGAAATACTTACGACATAACAACGAGTCCTCCACAAACACTCACAAACACGCGCAGGTTCACAAGGCACTAGCAAATAATATTTTCTTAATGGGTATGCAGCGAACACTCTCTCCTATATTTTTAGAGCAAGTAATTTGGTTAGGCTACGTTTATGCAGCAGTAGAAATTGTAAATAATGCATATTTTACAAGATGGCACTATAATCAACTGTTTCTTCTTCCACACCTTGGGAAAATACGGTATCCACGGACTGTTAAAAGCATTTTTATAAAACCGGTCAAGTGCGAGTAGGACTCGCGCACCGAGGGTTCCGTACCACGGCACAGTAGGTATTATTACTAACTAGCTTCTTCCCGTGACTTCGTCGCTTATATTTCGATGATCGTTATTCCCTCGGGAATTTAAAATTTCCGGGATGAAAAGTAGCCTGTATTTTAATCTAGGGTGCTAAATTCATGTCTTTCATCCAACTCCGTCCACTCGTTGCAGCGTGAAGGAGTAACAAACAGTAACACATAAATTATGGCATTTATAATATTAGTCGAATTTATTTATTCCCTATTCTGCGTCACTTATCTAATTGAAACTAACCTACCGATTTTTATTTTTTAGGTAAAAAATCGTAACAAGAGAGCGGAAGAGCAAGAATACGAAGATCCTGAATCTGGAGAAGAGGACAAATCCGACGACGAAGTAGATTTCAACGAGGAACCATCTAAAAATATAAATGAAGATGAAGACCTAAGTAAAGACTCTGAAGAGGCGACAGAACAAGATGCCAAAACGATGATGGAGGTCGTTGAAAACATCTCAAACGCTACAAACTACAGTTTTGACACAAAAAATCATCAATGGTGTGAGTTAACAGTTCTCTTTCCTATTTCGTTTCTAAAAGTGGACCTGTCTCAAGCTCTAAGAGACGCCGCAATGAAAAGTATCGTTCATGAGGTAAAGAACATAAAGCGAGCGATAACTAACAGGGAAAAAGATGTTCTTTTCCTTAAGACTGAAGGCATAAATATTGTAGAGATGTTCAAATATAGTGACTTGCTACTGTTAAACAAACTGTACAGTAACGATATACACGCGATCGCTCGTACGTACGGGATTGAAGCAGCTAACAAAGTCATCATAAAGGAAATACAGAATGTGTTCAATGTTTATGGGATCACTGTAGATCCTAGGCACTTGACGCTTGTTGCCGATTATATGACTTATAACGGAATCTTCGAACCTATGAGTCGTAAGGGGATGGAGTCGTCCACATCACCGCTGCAGCAAATGTCTTTCGAGTCTTCTTTGATCTTTTTGAAAGAAGCAGTATTGAATGCTAAGAAAGACAACCTCCAATCGGCTTCTAGCTGCCTAATGTTGGGACAGCCCTGTCGAAGCGGTACTGGCGCGTTTGGTTTGCAGAGCCCGCTGTTGAAGTAGTAAATTAAGTTTAACGGAATGGACACCAATGAACAAGGGACTTAAACTCGGCAAGGCAGTTAAATCGACGACGATCAATAGACTTTGGGCGTCACAGTTAGTGAAAATGAGAATCAAAGTGCCGTCAATAATGTAGTTCGTAAGTACATAATTTGACTGCTTTTTAATAAGTGCTTTTTCCTGAGTGGAACCGCGACATCGTTTATCGATATAATTGTAGTTTCATATAGCTAGATCTGCCCACTATTCAATTTTCAGAGTAAACGTGACGCAATTACGTTTTTTTTTTGGCATATGTGAATTTTAAAAACGTCTTCAATGTGTGAGTAACCACACAAACAGATACGAAAACAATCAATCGATCAAGACTATTTCGACTATACCAATCTGTGACGGATCGATCGGGTGATTTAGTGATGTAGAAAATTAGCAACTTTATTTGGTGTAGTAGGAACGATGATTGTAGAGTGAAGTTAGTCGATCAACATCGACTAACTTCACTCTACTAACAATCGATAGTACTAATCGATCGGTATAATAACTTAGCAAGTCTCTGATTTCGGTTGACTTATGAAATTATGACTGTAGCATTGTGACTTTTATACATATTGACTAAGAAAGAATTATTAACTAAATTGAAATTATGGTACCTACTTACATTTAAGCTGCGCCGATGAAGCTGTTCTGTAAATTTCTCTACTGGTCTGTCGTTCTGTCATTTTTTTAAAGACCTTCCTAATAAATAATTATGTTTTGTTTAAACTAGTTTTTTTCTTTGGATTAGGTAAGGCAATAAATAAGACTGCTGTTCAATTTAATAACATGTTTGTATTTTAGAAAAAGCTTTTACGAAGAACGTTAATAGATTTTATAAGGCATTTTCTTAGGGATGTTAAAATTGGAATACGAATGGTCCTAATTCAAGGCAGAAATATCTTTGTCTCAGACTCAAAATAAATTTCTATAAAACTTTAACAACAAAATAACAATAAGAAAAGCTTATTTTATTTATATTTGAAACACTCATGACCACCCCAAAGTGTGTGTTCCTTCAGAACTCATTTTTTATTTCTGCCAATATTTTTGTTCTTTACTACAACATACATAGCTTAAAATTATTAAATATAATGATCACATTAGCTCTGGGCGTGCAGCGTCAAACGACGTCACAAAAACGTAAAACTAAATCCGTAATATATTACGTATACTTATGAAAAACTTAGTTATAACGGCTTATCTAATGCAACAACTCTCGCTTCCAACGAACAGTGAAATTGTATTGAAATTTTATATCTATTAAACGTTGGCATTCTCTAGCGATAAAAAAATGTCAATTCCGTTTTTTCCATCAGGTGGGCCGTTTGCCTGTTTGCCTGTCTCTGGCAAAAATAATATAATAGTAGTTTTTGGAGTTTCCCAAATAAACAAATGCGTATGTACGAGTAGGTATAATGGCACCTTACAAAACAGGGAGTATCTAACTTATTTATAATGCGAGGGTTGGTATACTGTCACTGGCTCGGACGGTAACAAATTCGTAAGCTCGCTGATCTTTTGAAAATATTTCTTGCTACGTACTTTATAACATTTTATTACTTAGATACTTATACATCATTAAGAATTGATTTTCTTGAACTCTAAGATACTCATGATGACGATATACAAAATTATGAAACATTAATCGTGATAGAGGGACACGTCAAGAGTTTAATGACAACAATTATTAACTTATGTCATACATTTTGCTTACCAAGATCAGCGAGTTGGACCCATTTATACCTTTCATACTTCACTCTTATATACTTCAAGCTTTTAAAACCTATAAACAATACTTGTATGGTATCATAATTAATATAATTATAAATAAATAGCGTTTTCCTTTCCTAGTTCACCCGATATTACGGAATAGGGATTGATTGCCTATCATAAAATAATAATTTATGTACATCTCTACAACTTGAGGTATCACAGCCTGGTTGATGTGCGACTTGTAGTATTTTTCTATTAAAATACTAAACGTGCTGGCGATATCGTAATTGTCATAAAAGTATTCTCGTACGTTTCAACGACGAGATCCTTGGCGCTACGTTTATTCAATGAAATCAGATAGAAATTGATGGGGAAAGAAATAAACACGTGTTTCAAATCATAAAATCGGGTGAAACTAGAACACAACCCAAAATCTCGCGGGACAAATTGATTATCGAATCTTAAAACTTTACTTACTTAACTTTTAAAAATTTAATTTTGTCATTTTCTAAACTTAACAGTCCAAATTGCGCTAAAGTTGTTATTGTAACGCTAATTCCAAATTACCGTACCATAAAAAAGCTACAAAATGCTTATAGAAATTACAAGGAAATAATTCTTAATCATTTTCATGGCATCAAAACAAACTATTTTAACAGGTGGCAACTCTAACGCAATTTCGCTATCTTTGAACTCTTCACTGCGCCGTTTCAGCCTCGTTTGATACTTTATCAGATTTTTTATCTTGTTTCGCTTGTTTTTTGTCAGCTGCTTTCTTGGCTAACGCTTCATCTTCGGAAGGGTTGTCCCATTCTTGTCTCCTACCGGAACCGAAGATGTTGTAGAAAGTAGCAGCGAATATATAGATCCCGGCGGCAATGTAGAACACTTTCCGCCATTGAGCTTGCGTTGGCTGTAAAATAATTAAAATGAGTTAAGACCTTTACTTCGTCTCATGACTGTTCGTAAGCGGTAATGTTGCTTTCATAAACAAGTAATTAGGCTAATATCTTTCTGAAAGGTACGGTCGAAAATTGGGTTGTACGTTATTTTACAGACAGAAGTTGTTTAGAATTTCATTTCATATAAAATTTTTCTCGTATTATCATTTCATAGAATAATCAATATGTAGAATAATTACTTTGAAGACATTTAAATCATCGTTTTTTATTTCAAATAAAAATCAATGTTTCTTTTTTCATATCATAGAATAGCAAATTAAATATTCTTTGTTCTCATATTATTTATTTAAAATATAACTTAATAACAATAAAATCAACTTATAGAATTGGGTGCAGTTTGTGAAGGTGTGAGAAATGAAACGTTTGAAAAAAAGCATAACCTTACTTAGCAGACAGCAAGTTCATCTTACGTATAATATAAACGCATACAACGGTTTTAATTTACAATCAAATTGTATCGCATCGCTTATTCAAGGGATATAAAAAAAATAACCTCGAAGGCTAAGGCGGGAGCTTGCTTCGCTTCGCTCCCGCCATAGCCTTCTAACCTAACCTATTCAAGTCGCTTCTGCCCAGAGAGGTCCTGGTCGCTCGCTTCGCTCGCTCGCTCACTCATATTTATATCACAAAAATTATTCACAGAATATTGAGTTTCCCACGACTTTGAATACTGTTGTCGTTAAAATGAAATGCTATGAAAAAATACACTGACCAAACAATATTCCTTAAAAAATAATTATATTGTTTGATGAGTTTGTGTAATGAAAAAATTAAATTACAAAATTCATTGAATTGATTTTCTGTGGAATTTGTTTCTTTCAAGTAAAAGGTTTAAAAAAATATATATTCGAAGCAAAAATACAAGGACCAAATAGTATATGAAACATTTTCTGTGAAACAAAATTCTGTAATTTTTCTGTCTGTAAAACAAGGGGACACCCGAAAATTGACATGGAATTTACATCTTTTGTTCGTTTCTTGACTGAGAAAATAGTCGATAGCTAATCGCTTTCTCGCCAAAGTGCCTTAAGGGGCGCCGAGTGCCGCTCGCGACACCTGCAAAGAGTATACGTTCTCGTGGGGCCGAAGCTATTGACGAGCGCTATATGGGCTAGAGCCGTCTCTGTTACAGAACACGGTACAAAACTGGGCAGCTACTTATAAGGCCGGCTGTACCTACATTGTTGATCACAAATGGCAGCACCGCAAACCGCAAGCTCTTCTTAGACCGCTTATAAGAGGACTTTTTGACGTCCTCGTGCTATATCATTTTTATTCGCATTGATAAATACGTAAAGGACGAGTATCCACTCAAACCTATCTAGTCGTTTGTTCTGACATTGTTAACATTAAGACAAGTAATGACTTACCTTCCCCTCAATGATGTAACCAGCGACGATGGGAGCCAGCAACCCAGTCAGGTTGGCCAGGCAGTTGGTGAACGCCATTAGAATACCAGCAAAGCGCGGCGAGATGTCCAGATGGTTTACCTGCGATCAGAAGTGGGATTCAAATAAGATTAGAAACAAATGGATAGATTCAGAAGTGGGATAAATATTTATTTAGGTTAATTCTGATATTGGTTTAGAGATATATTCGTAATTAATTGAGATGATTGCTACACAAGTGTAAACTTTATGTTACATTGATATAATAGATTACCTTGAAACCGGAGTAGATACCACCGTTGAGGCCGACACCGATGGCCAAGATGGCGACGGTAGCAGCGGGGTTGCAACCAGTGTTGGCGGCAATGAAGAGACCAATAGCAGGACCGTATTCACCTGGCGACATAATAATAGACTAGTTAATAAAAGTCCAATAAAATGGCGCAAAGTGAAACTTATCCCAAAGTCCATAAGTAGGGGGAGAATCATAAAAAGCACTCATACCTACACTTTAAAAATACTTGCAAAATAAACCTACTGCCAATTTTTGTTTGGCTCAACTTGCTCATTGTTGATGTAGAGGCCCAGGTTTCTTTGTCATGTTTCGATAGTATCCCAACTCGTGTCATATTGAAACTCACCGATACTGTTAATAATCTTCCTGACTTGGGTGTGGTTGAAGCGGCCACTTGACAACATCCAGTCAGCGACGACGGAGATAAACATGGAGAACAGCCACATGCAGAGGTACGGGAGCGCGGACACGAAACCGTTCTGAAAAACAACAATGCTTGAAACAGTACTGTTACGCTATCTAAGGTGGTTATCACAATGATGCGGATTTGCACGCCTCTTCGGTGTGTGAACGGGCCGAGACGAACAGTGCTGAGACGTGCATAGCGTTGTCTCGCACACACACCGGAATGGCGTGCGGATCCGCACCCCATGTGAAGGCTTAGCAAAAAAGAGGGCGCCGTTCGGAACATCATCCAATTTGTATCCAATCGCTGCAATGTAGTAATTGGCTCGTCTAATATATTTATACCCAACTAAGCTAAGACCGGATCTGTATCTCAAATTTCCGACTCTACATAAAAACAACACGAAATTGGTAACTTTCTTTCAAGATTGTGATTGTTATAAAATGTATAGGTAATATTAATAGACGTCTTGAGCCAGTACAAGCCTAATAAGACGTTAGATACATCAACTTAGGCAAAATAGTAACTAGGCCGCACGGGCACTTTTACACGTCAAAATGGTGTCCGGTTATGGAAGATCGTTAACTTAGATGGTTTGGTTTTCTTTAAATTATGTGTGGCAGTCAAACTCTTCACAACTTTACTGTGTCAATATAGCAGCTTATATCACGCACTATATCAAAGTCAGTACTCTAATAAAAGTAATAAAATATACTGAAATAAACGTCTAGATGTGCGCAAGCGGCGCTTCTCTAATAAATCGGGCTGACCGCGGGTTCAGGGTTCAGAGCCGGTCAATTGGATGATTGGGTTTATTCATGCTACTACTACACTCAGTAAGTAATTCAAACTCGGAATGTTATCGGGCAAAATGTATTTACAGTCATACAGATTAAGGTATAAATTTGAAGCACAATAAAGCATGTTTTTTTTTTTAGTAGTCCCAATCCCAAGTGTAATCTAACCTAACCTACGAAAATAATGATTATGACGTGAAAACATCATGGTTTCAGAAGAATGAAATCCGATGAAATCATACTATCTATGAAGTGAAATTCGTTAAAATGACGGGTTACAGACGGATGCACAACACTTTTAGCGTGGCGGTTTGATAACATTTATAACAAAGGTTCCAGAAGATTTGTTACTTACGTCCTTGATAGAGAAGTGCAGCACTTGCCGCATGAAGGTGGGCAGCTCCGTCATGAGCGTCTCGTAGCCGTAGTTCTGGCCCATGTGCGCCAGCATGATCGCCCAGAACGGCGTCGACATCAGGATCTTCTTCCACGGGATCGGCGGGGACTGGAAAACCAACAACCTTAATTGCCGAGGGGTAAAATTACAATAGCTCCTACGATTCTATTGGCAAGAGGATAAGAGCGTGTGTAGAGAGTTTTAAGCTCTTCGACTGCCTATCAACTTCTGCTGGTGTCCGGACTCAAACCTAGGAAGGATTGCTTGTTCAAATCAATTTAAATACAATGAACATTGGAATATTTTGGCAGAACCAATTTCAGATGCTGCAAAATTAGTTTATTCGTTTTTGAACAAGTAATCCTTTCCCCTCCATTTGTTTTTTTTCTAAATCATAGTTATATGAATGTTTTTGTAGTTGTCTCCAACGGGGATGCCGTTAACAAGCTTGATCAAACCTTTTTAATTTTAAGATTTAAAATAAATAACAAACTTCTGCTGCTGCCTATACATCTCGGTTTTCTTGGCTGAAAGTTGGAAGTCATCTCTTTAATTACTAGGCAGCTACTACAAATCACTAAATTAATTCCTCGAAGACATTTTAATTTTAAGATTAAAAGAGACTTTGTTTGGTAGCAATAAGGTGTAATTTGCATAGCATAGCAAACATGTTTGGCGTGTGGGTGGCACATTTTGTATTCGACGTATGGCGTTCAAAAGGTTAACCTTGACACTTAAATAAAAAAAAATGATAACATCATACGACGTCGTTTATGTCGTAACTAACTCGACATCAACGGCAACAAATCTTTCTGATTTAAAGATAGTACCCATTGTAAACTAATGACGTGAAATCAGCAATGACAGCCATCTATCAACGACGGACGACGTTAGATTAACCGTCACGCGGAGTGACACTTCAATGAAACTTATAGTAAATGGGTCGTAAATCTTACAGCCAAGTAGGTTTACAGCGGACCTTGCTTGTTACGTATGTATCTTTATAGTCATAACATTGATAATGAGTTTATCTACACTCATATTATAAGTCCTCTATTATGCGTTCAAAACCCGTAGGCAATGACCAGCATTACCGGTGGTAGTAGGTGACACCGATGACAGCTGTTAATTTCGGAAAATGTTCCAAATTTGGATCTCATTACCTTACAATATTCGATAACGTAATTTCAAAATTACGTTGCAGCTGTCATCGCTTACACCTACTACCACAGGTAAGGTAAGGTAACTGTACGGAATTCCGTAAACGTACGGAATTCCGGCATTTATCGGTTAAGGTCCAAAAATAAGAAAAGTATTAACTATTTCCAAAAAATATATATATACATATAAAGTATGGACAATATTGCCCCAAATAAACAAGAGGTCAACGAACTGTGAACATATAGTATGTTGTTACGGATTCTGTTTTGGTCAGTCCGCGTCAAACCCGCCGAAACTATAGGAAGTAAACGCGTGTGCGTAAGTGTAGGAACGGATTTTATTAAAGATTTCGCAAGTAATGGGTAAGCTTTTTCATTATAAATTGTTTCAATAACTGTGTAGAATTTCATAACAAACAGACTATATTAATTTTCATGAAAATTCAGTTAGTATTTAGGAAATTATGGTCGATTTACTGATTGCCGCAATTACATACATCAAAAACCAACCTTGTCCCGAAAAGCGTTAAAATTACGTAATTGAAGAAAGTAAAGGGAATTTGTTTATGTGTTTTGTCGGGAATTCACATAAGAAAGTCAAAAAAACTTTGCCGTTACGAGCGTGATGTTTGCCATACTTTCATATAATCAAATTACGTATTATGATTTTGTGGACCATTGTCATGAAAAAAGGTGTCTAAAGTAATCCATTTTGCGTAATTCTTAAAAAGTAACCACAAGACTTCCACTCCACATGTTACATAGTTAGCTGAATCATATTGCTATAGTCCAATGTCTTAATATACTTAATGAACTTAATGGTACATCTACTACTATGAATACATTACTATAGAATTTAAGTAATTTCAGGATGTGAAAAAGACGTACTTCTCATGCTATTATTATTACTCACCAATGATAGAAATTAAGAAGGTACTTATATTATTGTATAATATAGGCATTTTAATTTTATTTTATTTGTAATAAGATTAATGATGGTTAATCTTCTATAGGTAACAATAAAAAAAAAATGTTTTATGGACATTGGCTAAAATTGTTCCCCGTGGGGGACAAGGAGAATAACTGAAATTGTCTGGACGGGATCTCCTCACCCCCGTCTCCTCTAATAACAAAAATCTGTCTTCTTTTCTGTCAAATATATTATTTTATTTTATTTCTGATCACGTCATATTTAATTAATATTTTCTTTTTCATTAATTTTGCAGGAAAGAAGCATTTACTAAATTTACCGGATTTACATACACGCATTTACAGAATAACAGACAGAGACTATTTTTAATCCGTAATAACGGACATTTAAGAGGTTCATAAAAATGACTATTAGTTATACAAAACACAGTTTAATATATAGTTTTTATGTAACATTCTATACTCTGAAAGCCAGTCTTAACTAGTAAACCAATTTCAATTAGTTAAGATTTCAGGTTTTTCTGGTAATAGGTTACAAAGTCAAAAATGCCTTAACACTCCGTAATTCCGTACACTTACCTTAATGCTGGTCATTTGCCTTTCGGCTTCTGAACCCATCTTAGAGTACTTATAATATGTGTGTAGATAAAGTATTGTACGCGACTCTGCGTAATTCGCATTACGCAACCGTCACGTAAAGTACTATTGTGTCAGTGGCCGACGGTCACATCATTAGTAGTAGGCGATTTAAAGTACTTAATTTTTTTGCGATTTCAAACCTTCAGTTTGTATGAGAAACTATTATAGTGACAGCATTGATTTTTAAAAAAAAACTTCTCTCCTATCTCACAGCAGCACTAGCTATAAATTTCGATCGCATATTATTCGTGAAGAAGCGTCTTTATAAAATACATACATATAGCTAGGGAGGGACTGACATAGTGATATTGACAAGCTAAACCTTTAAGGCTAACTTAATTAAATATCATAATTAAAAATAATTTGCTAGTCGTATTTTGATTTGGAAACTGTTAAGAATTCGGGAACTGCATTAGTCAGACGTCGTGATTACACACACACACTAAATGCCGAGAATTCAATATCAGGTAATAATTCTAACACGTTTACTGTCCGTGACTGCGCGCTTCGTGAGTTCGCTTTATTGGACGCTTTAGGTTCATAAACTTGAATTTAGCTAATACCGATATCCCAACAGAGGGAAGAGTCAAATTTCATTCCTAAGTTACACAGTAAACATGTCAAAATCAGCAATATTATGAAGACAATTTCAAAATACTCACACTAGAACCGGCAGCGCCCCACAGCGAGCTCAAGATGTACTTCTTCTCGGTCTCCTTGATCTTCGGGCATTTCTCCGGGTCTTCGGAGACTAGGAACAGGAACGCCAGGGACCACGCCGTGCCGATCAGGCCAAACACGTAGAAGATCGAGGGCCAGCCGCCGGCGGGGCCGTACGCGGAGAGTAGACCCGACAGAGGCATGGAGATCACTGTGCCGAATTGGGCTCCTGGATGGAAAAGTCGCGTGAAGAATTAGTCTTGGGGCTGTAATAATTATCTGATTTTGATTGAGATGGCTGTCTCAAGATACGTCAAAGTAAACTGGAAATCATAGACAACTAGGCTGTCATAAATTCTCACTCAAGATAAGTTTAATACATAATAATATACCGGTGTTAACAAGGAGTCAACCTTTGTGTGTTTCTGAGCTAATCGAATCGGCACTTGATTAAATCTTACCTTACCATCTTATTAATATTATAAATGCGAAAGTTTGGTTGTTCGTTACTCAATCTCGCCAGAACGGCTGAATGGATAGATTATAGTCTGGAATAGCACATAGCCTAGGTACTTTTTATCCCGGAAAATTGGACAGCACCCGAGGGAATAGTGATATACAATTTCTACGTACGGACGGAGTCGCGCGAAAAAGCTAGTATTTAATAAAAATACTCGTAAGCAATGGACGCTTACCGGTCATCGATATGTAGGTACAGGGAGATAGCTCTTAGAAGGTGCTGCGGATTTGTACTTCTCTCTCACTCGCTCTTAATAAGAGCGTAGGCATGGGAGCGAGAGACAAGTTCAAACACGAAGCACCTTCCAAGTGCTCACAGACTGTACTTAGGGTCTAGTCCTGATATCGTTGAAGGTCGTTGATCTTTATTCTCGAATTCCAAGTTCATACCCAAAAATGCCCGACAACACGAAACAACAAATTGTTTATCTTTCTGTTTATCACGACGTAAACAAGCACTAGTTCCGAAGCTAAACATTTCGGCGTCAATTAGAAGATCAGGTTCCCATAGGTACGAAATTGTTACGCATACGCCTTGATTTGTTTGCACGAGTCATTTGGTATTGTTCGAATTACAGTATGTAAGTACGTAACAAATAAGGTACCGTCGACTGAAAAAATATTGTAGCACTCCAAGTTCCAAAAAAATATCCACACGATTAACAGGAAAGGTAAACCAATATTTGAAGTGTAAAGGGACGTGACGATGCATCCATATTTTTGCAGCTGACTATAATATAAAAAGACAAAAGATAAAACCTGCTAAGTTCCAGTCACTAAAAGAGATAGAGCTATAGATAGTTAAGGTAAGAGAAGAGTGAGTATACTTAGTTTTGACAGTTTATAAAACTAATAATAATGCAAGTCGCTTTTTCAATGTGAAGTGTAAAAAAAAAAAACACCTTAGAGTTAAACTGAGAGCAATCAAGAAAGTAGGCCCCAACCTCCCAATCAGGTAGATAATAAACCCGAAGATCCTTCTTAAACCCCTCTATCAGATCTTACTGTAGTGCTCAATCTTACTGTACCTAGTTTAAGTTAACTGACTATTCAGTTAAATTTGTCTTTAGGACTGTATGCCATTATAAATAAGCATCGATAGACTTGGTTAGTAAAAAAAAACTGTGGAAAACGATAAATGGTAGACCAACCGGCGTATACAGCTGCTCCCATCCGACTCCTCTCGTTGGGAGGGATCCATTTAGCCAACATCGCGTGGGAGCATGGTACAATTGGGCCCTGAAAGCAAACACAACGTAAACAAGAGCATTAAGAAATTACTAATTACCTATAAAGATCTGACGGAGAAATGGCAAAAAACATAACCGAAGGAAGTCACATTGTATCTATGCCAACTAATGTAAAGTCTCATAAGTCATAAGGTGTGGTGGAGGAGATACCCTTTGTATAATGTGTGGTCAAAGCCATGTAAGAGCATCGGTAGCCTAGCTTAGGGAACCGAGTTATCCAAAGCAACGATTGCTGTGAGAGTCGTTGCTCTTTAGATAAAGGAAAAACACGTTTAAATATTGGAAACTTCTATATCAGGAAACTGAGTGAGTTCATGGGGTAACAAAACGTCCTCAAGGGTCAAAGTGTATGCATGTGCAGGGGGGCATCTATAAAACATAAGATAAGGTGAGATAGCATAAGTGTAAAGAGAACAATAGTAGCAGCTATTATACTCCATTTGTTTCGGTAGGTACCTACTTAACAAAATAAACGAACCAAACCACGTGACTCTATTAAAAAGCCAATAGAAATTGTTTTCTCGAGCTTTGAAGTATCAGTGTTCTGCTTCTTTTAGGTGACGAACTAAGTAGGTATATCACGTGGTTTTTAGGGGTTCTGTAGTCTACAAGGAACCCTTATAGTTTCGCTGGGTGTCATTCGCAATCCATAATATTGTTGGTCCTAATCTTCATTTGTCCTAAAACATCGTTTGTCCTAAACTGGTTTTCAGCTGAGTCAGACCACTTTTTAAGCTTTCCAAAAATACCTGCGGTTAGGTTAGGTTAGAGTCGTAACCAACAAAGTGATCGGAATAGGTAGAGCTAATTTGCCTAAACTTGACGCATATTCATTCATGCGTGAGAGAGATTTGAATACATTATTGAATGAACATGCATCAAGTTTAGGTAAATTAGCTCACCTATTTCCGATCACTGGTTATAACAACACTAAAAAGTTTTAAACATCATGCAGAAATGGGCTTAGGACAAACGATGCATTAGGACAAATGACGATTAGGACAAACGATGTTATGAATTCCAATATAGACCCAGTTTCGCCATGTTGATCGGTCAATCTATCCGCGGCTTAACTCAGAAACTCTTGGTACTAAACATGTGGTAAATTAAACAAATAAAGAAGCATAGCCTAGTTGTAGTCGCAGTCTCACCTCGCCCAAACCCTGGATGAAGCGCACCAAGATGAGCCACTCGAAGCCAGCCTCAGCAGCGACTGGTACCAGCAGACCGAACACGGAGTTGATCAGCATACCCACACCGAGGAAGCAGCGGGCCCCGAATCTGAAATTATAAAGACATTTTAAGACCGGGCTTAAGAAACATGTTGATAGGAATTGCACTTTAGCGGATTGGAATGGCACTTTTAGAATTGGAACTAGCGAGAAACTATAGTTGACAATATAGCTCATTGTCTGTTGACACTATAGCTCGACCACAGTAAGGTGAGCTCTCCCAAAGACTGCGTGACGCGGGATTAAAACGCGCCCAACCTAGGTATCAATCAAAACATATTAGGGTAAGGCCACGGAGCGTTCGAGCGGCTCCGCTTGTGTGTTACCAGTAAAGATTTATGTCTGTGGCATTTATTTTTAATTACAATAGGTAGTTGTGATTAGGTTCTTACATGATACCTGGAAAATAAATGCTTTTTGTAATGCCACATGTATTTTTTTGGTAACACAAACAAAATCTACGAGTCTGATACAACAAAAAAAGCGTTGGATCAACATTAAACGCGCTGTCTAATTTATATCTAGCATATTTCTTTGCTCATTGACGTATGGGATGACGTTACTTCAAACTACATAGAAAGGAACGACCAAAATACTCATTGACATACACTGCAAACAGTTTGCCTATAGAGATAAAGTCTGAGAACGTACATAAACTTATATTTGATATTTACCTCTTGGATAAAATTCCGAAGGGAATCTGAGTGATGACGTAGCCATAGAAGAACGAAGAGAGGATGTAGCCTTGCAGCGTGGAGCTCCATACGAATGAGCCGTCTTGAGACGCATTCTGAAAACAAAGGAATATATTATTAATGGTAGCGATGCTTTTGTCAGAAAAGTGGGATTTTTTGGTGAAGACGCGCTGGCCTAGTTGGAAGAAACCCTGCCTACGAAGCTAGCAGTCCTGGGATCAAATCACGGTAAGGGCAGATATTTGTGTGATGAGCGCGAGTATTAGTTTCTGAGTCATGGATGTTTTCTATGTATTTAATTAAGTATATATTTCTCTATATACCTAAGTATTATATTATATCATAGTACAAGCCTAGAGCTTAGTTTGGGACTAGGTCAATTGGTGTGACATTGTCCCCTGATATTTATTTATTTATTTATAGCTGAACCGAAAAGAGAGTTTGACGTGTGAAACATACTTTGTATTATTTTTATTTAGTGGTAACTTCGAAATGAAGCTGCAGTGATTGACTAAACATTTGATGATATTTGATGTATATTCAAAGCACCCTCTCTTCCTCTAACCCACCCTCTCTCGCTCTCTATATCCCCTCTCTTCCTCTCCCCCTCTCCCTCTAACCCACCCTCTCTCGCTCTCCTTCTCTGATAATCCTAATGATAGTAATGATGTAAGCGTTTGCCGATGGTGATTCTTATCATATCTGATACTCACACTGCTGCTGTTGGCGTAGGTTTCGCCACACTCCGTGTCCGTGGCTTCCTTGTCCACGGGTAGCGCCGTGTGGTTGACCATGGCCACGATGGCTACAGACATGTTGGTCCTCATGATGTAAGCGTTCGCCATGCCCAGGAACAGCATGAAGGTGACGAAGTGACGCCTGCCGAGGCCGCCTACGGGAGCAAAGAAAAGGAAATGTTACTAGATGAAGTAATAAACTGCCGCTAAGCGTACTGCATTATTTTCTATAAGTAGTGTTATTTATTTCGAAAAGTGGGATTCTTTTCACGGCCATTGTTTCTGATTCTTTCAAAAACCTGTATATATTGACCTTTGACATTTAGAAAAAGCCTCTAGTGTAAACTAGGTAACAAATAAAGCGGTAAAAAACCAATAAAAAGCGGGATTCTGTTCTAGAGTTGTGTCACAAAGTTGACAAGTTGCTTACTATTAGGCAAAACAAAAAAACACCAATCACTGTTAAGGTATATTTACCTGCCTAAAGTAGGTAACTTCTATGCGATTTTTCAACAAAATTAAAGTCAAGACAATATTGCTTAATAAAAAATTAAGTATGTACATTTTAAAATAATGTTCAAATAGACATTCATTATTTATTTGATACAGTTGTATAATAGTACAGATTCAAAAGCTATTTAATCTTCTTGATATTTTACTTTCAATAGGTACTATGTAGTATGACTTGGCAGTTAGCATTTGCCGAGTAATATTTCAAACAGATCTGATTGAGTAGCCGGCGTCATTAGGAAACTTGGCAAATTATTTATTTCTTGGTTGCCAAAATGCCAATTAACGTGTTCTGTGTAAATGGAAACTGCAATTATTTTACTTCTGAAGGTCTGTATCTGTTAGTTTAGTGAGGAGGTTAAAAGTTCTTATACGTAGCGCGCTTGTTAAAAAACTGAAAACTGAAAACACTTTTAGCGAAGTCAAATCTTATTGTTGAAAAACAAGCTTGCATTTAACTCTTTTTTTCTTAGATTTTGTCATTTGTGGTGGATACCATATGATTTTTTGTTAATTGAACATTTATACATAAATCGTTATCGGGTGGTAGAATCTATAATAATACTTATAACTGTATCAATATAGCTGTAGTTTGTTTTGACAGCCATCTATCAATACGGTATTGTATCCAGGTGAGGACTGAAAAACAGCTCCATTGCTGAATTCTGAACCTTTGCACCAGCTATTTTCTTATTTTTGTATATATATTTTTTTATTTGTTGTTAATGTTTGTTTGCTTATTGTTGGTAAATACGGATTCTTTATTTTTTAATTTTTTTTATAAAGTCGGCATAGCGGTGTTGTTTTTATTTTATTCCGGTAGTCTTATCCAGGTATTAATTACCGTATACTGACACATCCACATTTTATAGTTCATCTTGGTGCGCTTCATCGAGGGTTTGGGCGAGGTGAGACTATGGGACTACGACTACAACTTCTTACTACTTCATTTGTTTAAAAATACTTTACAAAATGTAAAGTTAACCAAGAGTCTCTGGGTTAAACCGCAGAGAGATCTACAGATAGACATGGCGTAACTATAAGGGGTCCTTGTTGACGGAACCCTTAAAAACCATGTGATATAGTTCGTCAGCTAATAGAAGCAGAACACTGATACATCAAAGCTCGACAAAATTAAACATTTTAGATTTGTTAGACAACGGAACAGGAAAAAATTATAAATCTTTTAAAGGTAACGACGTTATCGCCACTTCAATGCACTGCACTGCACTGAACTTCTGTCGATTACTTATGACGTCAGTCGGAAAAACCCTTTCCCCTAAATTTCAGCAAACGGACGGCAACGATGTAAATATGCCAGCGCGTTATTTATCGACCAAAGTGTCTCCTACGTAAGTTCCGGATCGGTGGCGAGCAGATATAGCTGTCAAACATTTGGATATGTTTGGCGGCAACGAAGCCTTCGTGTATTCGGAGATCGGAAGGCCAATTATTAGTTTATGGGATGTAAGAATATTAGAGCAACTGTAGTTTTGTGGATATGTAGTTAGATTATTTATTCTGTGATGTAGTTGTGTGGTAGTTCATGTTCAGCTGAGTATTTGGCATTATACTTATTTACTACAGTACATAAATAAAACTGAGGTGTGTAGGTACTTTTATTTCTTGATTTACAGGTATTATGTCGAATACAAAATGTGCCATCCACACGCCAAACATGTTTCCTATGCTATGCAAATTACACCTTATTGCTACCAAACAAAGTCTCTTTTAATCTTGAACTCTTGTCGGCTGTAGCCGACGTGGCGTCAGTGGCACGACTTTTAGTTGTCGGCCAGAGCCGACTGTGGCGTTGAAAAGGTTAATTATATTTGTCAAACTTGTTGCGAGTTCGAGTTTAATATTAGCAGCCTTAATAGTAGTGTAAACAGAAGATGAAACTTACTAGGGTGACGAAACCAGTAATGGTCAAGAACCAATGGTGTTGATTCTTATTGTACAGAAGATAAGGGTTATTCATTTGTTTTGCAACAATCAATTTAGGACCGTATACAATTTGAATTAAGAATTAAGTGTCCATTACTGGTGCCATCACCCTAGTTAAATTCATTACTTGAATAACGCCTTTTTTGAGAATATCTCTCTGGTCGCACATGGCGTTTGATAAACGGGCGCCAGGTAAATTCTTGATAGGGGTTATAACTAGTGATGTGACGGCGGGCTGGGGCACGAGTGAAACAGCCAGTAACGAGCAATACTCTGTTTATTGTACAGCATGACAGTAGGGTGGTGGGCGCAGCCACTCACACATGCATACATATGTAACAACTAAAGATAGGCAATAGGGAATATGCATGGATCTTTTAAATAGCATTTCTCAACAAAATATGAAAATACCATAAAAGAGATCACCAAAGGTGAAATTAAGATTAAAATCGGTCAAGTACTTAATACGGATGATACAAGCATTTTAAAATGCTACTTAGACAGAGAGATCCGAAGTGCACCGGTGACGTCATCGTGCAGTACGGCCATATAAGCTCCACGTAAAATTCTGTTTTGCTAGAAAGAGATAGGAACAAATCTTTGTTAGCTTATATCTTGGTTATTTTTATAGCTATTCAAAAAAATATTTCTCATCTGTTTGTTAGATGAATCAGCTTTTATTGAAGCTGTAAAAAAACATGCATATTTCCTATTGCAGAGTAGGTTATTTACGATCAGGAAATATTTCAATGGAAATGTTTCCGAAATTGGAAATATTTCAAGGAATATTTTCAATTCGTCCATCACTGGTTGGACTTAGTAGAAAGTACCATCATACATGGAATTTATTTTGTTGATCCACCACGTACGGAAAAAAAACTATTCTAAAAAACACCCTAAAATGATTACAATCAAGTGCATAAATATGTATACACTTTAGTACCTTGTCACGTTAATCGCTGTGACAATTCATGTGGGTACTTTAAACATGACATTAAGAGCATTGTGAAGCTAAAAATCTCCATACAAAATGCGAAAACGTTTCTCTCCCCTTAAACCTCGTCCGATTTTTACGATTTTTGAATATGTTGTAGATATCATGAAAAACTATGTCTGTACGTTTTCCTTTCCAAGAAAATATTTACTAGAACGAAACAAATTTAAAAAACAAAAAACGGAAACGTACAGACCTAGATCTTTATAATAACTACAACATATTCAAAAATCGTGAAAATCGGGTGAGAAACGTTTTCGCCCGGAGCTAGTTTTGTATGGATTTTTTTGACAGCTACTCGATTTTAGCGGCGCTTCACTGTCCTCTTAAGACAAGGTACTAAAGTGTACTCATATTTCTGTAGTGTAGTCCTAGTGAAAAAGGGTATAAGTCTTCTGAATATCAAGTGAAAAAGGGTTTAAGTCTAGTATACTCCGTTCATGTATATACCCTTTTTTATTACGAGTTAAGTCGACTTGTACCCTTTTCCACTAGGACCCCAGATTTAAGAACTGGACAGACCGCCTTCCAAAAAGTTTTTGGCTTGGTTGACAATGTTGTTTTAATACTGTTCGAGTCGGTAGCAAATAACGTGATTGCAATCGCTGAAGCATTTCAAATGCAGCACGTAATGAGACGCCTCATATGGCTGCGGAGACTCGTCTATATTGTCTAAAGATAAAAGGACAAAGGAAAGTTGAAAGAACAATTTGAAATGAGTAATCGGGTTCTCCTATCTGTTAACATAGATACATACAATCACGCCTCTTTCCCGTAGGGGTAGAAAGAGACCACTTCCTTCCACTTGCTACGATCCAGACCAACTTCCCTCGCTTCCGCCACACTCGTAAGTCTCTGTTTAGGTGTGGAAATAAGTTCTTTAAAACTAGAGATATTTTGTTATGAAATAGAATCGGCTTTATACATTGATTAAATTGTAGCCACATAACCGATATCATCCTTCGGTCGTACGGTTATTTTTTATGGCGTAGCTATAGGAGGAATAGACGGTGCCGTTCACCGGAGCCCCCTAGCTCAGGGGGCCCTGGGACCCTGACCATTAAACCTCAAATTGAACTAGCGAAAAATTCTCGTACCGGGTCCATATTGGCTCACCTAATTATTTTTACTCATAACGACTCATAAGTCCTAATTATCGCAACTCCTAACGTATTTATTTCAGCAACTGTTACATTTTCAGGATTTTTATAAATCAAACCTAACCTAACCTAGTCTTATCTACACATTGAATATTTCAGAACTTCTGAAAAGTTTACGGTTCCAGCGGTATAAAAAATTCATTTTCGGAGTTCCGATAATAGGAGTTGCAATTTTAGTTGAACTTTGGCGCTCCCTCTCGTACCTTATGATTTGATAAAAGCTCAAGTATAGTTAGGGCCCCATTTTTTGCACCAGGGCGTTTAGTTACCTAGCTACGCCCCTGAACTTTTTTTAATTTTATTCTTAAATGGCTTTCACTCCTGTTAAGGTGTATTTCGCCAATGTCGAGTTATTTATAGACACTCCCATGGACTTATTAGAGAAACAAGTCCATGGATATCACACGCGAGGACAGTTGTTCGGTAAAAAAGAATTTTCTCAAATAGACTAAACAGAAGCACATGGGGTTAGCTCCACGCGCTTCTGTCAAGTCGCCCCTGAACTTATCGTCTTTTTCTCACTGAGGAAAGCTTCCTACCCTCAATTTGGCAAAAATAAAATCAAGTCGTGAAAATTTACGGTACGTTCACTAAGATGAACACTGTTAAATTAAGGGTTAATGCAGTATTTCGCCAGCAAGACGAGGAGTGTTTGGATGAATAAAAACAAAATGCAATCAACCGACAAAAGAGTCTGTCTTCTGCTGGGTACATTTTACTGTATTTTACGTAAATCAGAAAGAAAGAACCATAGCTAACGTTCCTGTTTAATTTCAAACTTCCATTTTGGGAGTAAAGCCTAAAGCCACAGACATAATAATCTGTAGATTGGATTAGGCAGTGTCACAATCTCAATCATAATTTAATAGGGCAACACACACGAGTTTCCACAGGTCGCAGTGACGTCACCGCGGACGATAACTTCCCGCGCACGCGCCGGTGACGATGTGGCATTGCGCAACGTAGGTATGAATGGATGTTTGGTCAGCGTCTAGACGGGCAGCAAAAAAATTGGCGTGTATTTCTATTAGAGAAAGAGTTCACGCTCCAGTAGAAGTCTTTATCCGTACCAAATGTAATAATATTTCTGGGGACCGACGGAACAAAATATTTTGTGCCTGAACAGTACTTTCTGTTAAATTCGATTAAATAAGTATGTTTCTAAGTCATAATTTCGGAGGATGGAATACATAATATACTGAAAAATAAGTGCATTGTCGAAACAAGAGACGTAGCTCTACGCAGCTTGATAACAGTTTTTTTTTTAAATTACCAATGGCTGCAACTGGCGCACCTGACGGATGGTGAATGCCGGTTATGGACAATGATATGATACCAACGACACTATTTTTAAAAACTCTTGGGAAAATTACAATCCATTATAACTACTTATTTTTTTTAGGTAAGTACTTAACGAAATCTATATCTATTCTATAGGTACAGATATTATAAAGAGGAAAGATTTGTATTTTTGTATTTTTGTGTATGTTTGTAACGAATAAACTCAAAAACTACTGGACCGATTTCAAAATTTCTTTCACCATTAGGATGCTACATTAACCCTGAGTAACATATTATAGGCTATATTTTACTTATTTGCGCGTACGGAGTCGCGGGCAACATCTAGTGTTATATAAACCACGTGACATAGTTCGAGAGCCATTGGAAACAGAACATGATACGTCAAACCTCGACAAAACAGTTTTGATTGGCTGTTTAACTGAGCTACGTTTGTATGTTTACAATTTGTCAAGTACAGTCGGCCAGTCGGCCTTATCTGTAAGCTTTTGTACCTTGCCGCTTTAATGCCTTTGACAGATTAGTGCAGTAGTTTAAACATGACGTTAAAGTGACAAAGCACTAAAGTGCGCAGTTACTTAACGGCCGACCGAACCTAAACAAATCAAGTATAGGTTCATACTAAAGATTTTTAATTTTAGCAGAAACGTCTGTTACGAAATTCTAAACTACATTAGCATACCCTCCGAGTATGAAAAAGTAAGCGATCACTAATTTCGTGAAACTTAAGTAGGGTCTTGGTGGCATAAGTGGTAATGCGCCTGCATCGGCCCGGAGAGCCAGAGGAGATGTAGGTTCAAATCCTACCTAAACCGACGAATTTTTTTCGCTTTAATATAATTTAGGTTCATACTAAACGTTCAGTATCTATCGCAAAATTCACAGTCACAATCTAAACAAACAAAATGCAATTTAAACTGAACTGAACAAAAACAAGCTCGTGTGAACAGGGTGTGACAAACACAATAGCGGCAACCTTGGCCGCTAAACTACTAGATATGCTAACCGTACAGTTGCCCTAGGTGGCTATGTACTTACTCGGTTTATTCCATGTCATTCCGTACGTTCCTGGTGTTTTTTACACAAAAAGCTGTTGTGCCTTTGTAGGGCTAAAAACGTTGGACCGATTTCAAGGCAGTTTTTTTTATTGTATCTGTGGCCTGTTTTATAAAGCTACAAAAAAACAATTTCACAGAGGTCTAAACTGGCAACACTGCTCAAATGGCTGGTCGCCATTGGTCGAGGTTGTGTCAAATGGAAACTTTGTAACCTGTAAATCGTAATTTGTAGCTTTATAAAACAGGCCCCTGAGGCCCGTTTCACGAAGTTACAAGTTACAAATTACGTTGTAATTTTGAAACTTGTAGCTTCGTGGAACGGGCCACTTGAGGTAGATTTTTCAAAAAATCTAACAAACTCTGTACGAACGAACGAGTTTGAATAGGGTTATTTTTAGTGATTGTTTTATTGTTGTTTATACAGTTATTATTGTTAGCACCTTGATATGGTAGACTGAACGAAAAGAGTGTTAACTTAAGTAAATACTAACAATTTTAACATGAAAGGGCATAGAAAAAAGGAAACCCAATATTATTGAATGTTTTCATTTTTTCATGTCTTCTGTGATATCATTGAAATCTCATTCCCTCAAAAGGCCTTTATTACACATTCCTAAACATGAAAGATTCCTAAACGAACGCTATTAAGTATTATAATCGGCGTTGGTGACAAGACGCGTCTACGACAGCTTATTTGGAGGGAAATATTCTGTATACGGATCGCAGGACCATATGGTCCTTTGAACCGTATTTTTATTAAAAACTTTTTTTGTGAAAATCAGATAAAGGATAGCAGTGATCTATATCGTATTGGCATTGCAGTCCACAGTATACCATGATTCAGGCAGAAACGTTCATTGTATTATTTGTATTCATACAAAGAATGCATCTGCGTATATTACATGTAAAACATATGTATTAGCTTACATCGTATAAATTTATCGCGCATCATCAAAATCTGACGAGCGGATAAATAAAGTGATTAATTGACGAGACAAGTATCGTATGACTCGCGCACTACACACACACATAACTGCACGCATTACCTACATATTCCCTATATGTGCGTAGCTTATTCCCAACCCAAGACGTTTTTAAATATTATTTACGCGTTATTTTTCTTAGTGCTCTAGATTTTTAGCGCACGTGTAGATATTAGACAAACAGTCTAGGAAAAATATCAATGTGTAGACTGAAATTTATTGAAGGTTTGTTTACGTTGGGCTTATCTTCTTTAAGTGCATGACATTAAAATAAAGAAAGAAAGACATTTATTCGTAACAAACAACAACAAAGAACAGAGAAACACGCACAAGAAGAATGTAGTTACGAAATGGTCCCAACTCTGCGTAATGCTCTACTCTATTCTGCTGGATTAGAAGTGGCGACCGCTAACGGAAAGACACAGTGAGCCTTCACACTCCAGCCCCCTATTCCACCTACTTAACAATGGCAAGTTAAATGTTAATCCATTGCACAATGAACAACTTTGAAGCCAATTTCCACGGCGACGTCTGCAACGAACGCTACGCACGCAGTGGAATTCCGGCTTAATTCTTAAGCCGCTATAGATTCCTATTGCATAAAGCCTATAATTAAATTTGACGTATTTGTTTCTCGCGACTTGACGCTATCATAATCTGAGCTGTGGTGGCTCGACAGTTTAAGTTGATGTTTGTACATGGTGTAGCTACTAAAAGCTCATGTGACATAGTAACTCGTCGGGATTGCAATGTCCATCGAATTGTTTCCTGTCCTCTCTTGCAGTGAATTCCCCTGGACACCATGGTCATTTCAAAGTAATGGATATAAATAGTAATTTACTTTTAACGGTGGTTTGACATTATGTATTGGTAAAACTTGTACCCTTTTGGTACTTACCTAGCCCTAACAAAGAGGTCTAATTAACCGATAAAACAAAAACCTATACCCCGTTTAAAATCTCACAGAATCATCAGATTAACGGAAGAATGGAAATTTTGGGGTTAACTGAAAAATTCAAAACTTCACATAGCAGTAAACTTGCTTTCCAGGAAAAAGCTCGTCATTTATTACCTTTACTGATAGCTTATCATCAAGGCCGCTCCGTAATCAACAAACTGGATTCATTACTTAATTATGGTTACGCTTATTTACTTTTACTTGTAGAGTTTTTAGAGATGATGATAGCATGTCAACTGAGATCGGGTGGCGTTTGTAAAAACAAGACGTTTGTGAAAACATTAGCGTCGCGACGGATTACCTATGCATAAATGGCATACGAGGGTAGTGTGTTTCTCAGCCTGCTAGATCTTTCTGTACTACTACAGTTACCTCTACTACTAAGATTGTATCGACCAAACTGGAATAAGGTCTTATACCTAGATTAAACGCCGAATTTGTATAGACTAATCTCGGAGTAAGTCTTATTGCAAGTTTGGTGTTTTATTAGATGTTTAATTGTTGTTGTTTAAATTATTTAATTATTAATTGTTCTTATATTCTTTGATTATTAGTATATATGTTTGACGATCTCAATAGTACATTTGTTATACAAGGGGGGAAAGTTGTATTTTACCTGCGAGTGTTCATTTGAAACACGAGCTAGCGAAAGGATTCTATGATTGACCACGAGCGAAGCGAGTGGGTCAAAAATAGAATCCTGAGCGTAGCCAGTGTTTCAACACACGAGACGTAAAATAACTTTTCACCCATGTATAACACAAAACTTTTCACCTCACTACAGCGAGGAAAATAAGAAAAAGGGTTTGTACTATCAATTATAAAGACAATAAGTTCAATTCCGCATTGCACGGTTTCCCGTAATTTCACAGGTGTTAATACGTCTTCGTCACTCGAATCACTCATTTTTAATAACAAAACAAACTAGAAATACATGCGAATATTTAACGTTGACGGCTAAATTGAAAAGTTTTGACATAAGTTTTTTTTTATTATTTCGGATGCGTTTTGTTCTCACATCGACTTACTTGGACTGTCAGAACATTTTATACGTTTTTACAACAAGAATGAAGGTTAATGTTGAATGCTGGTATTTATGAATTAAAATAAAGTTGTAAGACTGTATTTAGTGTTTTTTACTGGATGCAATTCATTAATTGTGATGTTAAAAATTCAGCACTTTTAACGTTTTACGTTTTGTTAGCTGTCACATATCACTTAAGCTGCCTTCAAATGTCAAAACTCTTTCTTCACATGTGGCCAAAAAGCGATTTTCTCGATAGATATCAAACAAACAAAACGGCTTTCCGAGCTAGTGAGATGAAAAGTAATTTCGTATTTTTTGACATGCAATGCAATTTATATTATCAAGTAATATTACATTGATGAATAAATAAACTAAACTAAACTAACGCCGCCTTAAATGGAATAAATTATAACCATTAAAAATTGAATGACCCCTACATTAACAGCAGATCTACCTAAGAACCATGCCGATTAAACTAGCTTTCATTTATAAATAAAAAACGCGTCCAAACCCGACCATGCATTTGGGAGCTACGATACCACAGGCAGAGACAGACACACACATTAAACTTATACTTACTTAATACCTCTCTTTATGTCGAGGTTAATTACTATGGGACCAAATTATGGTCACCCAAGATATTGTTAGAGTCATATATTTCTATAAAAGCGTAACCAGCCATTCGTCTCTTTCAGAAAATTCATTATGGCGACGCACATTTCAAAGTAAGCAGACGTATTTTAAGAGCCAGAGTTTTTTTAAACCTTTGACACTTGCTTGAAGGGTTTGCCTGTAGGAACATCAGTCTGGCATCTCCAAGGGCCAATATTGAATTCATTCATTAGTTTAAACTACAGACTACAACTGGCTCATCAGCCGATTGTGTTTTGCCCTTAGGGCGCGTACACATAGAACGTCCGTTTTTAAGGGATCCGTTTTAACGGATCTTTTCGTCTTGTAATCTTCTTTTTTACTCGATCCAGAATACTGTTTTGTGTGTGAATGTGAACTCGCTCATACAACTACATACGCCATCAAATAACGGACCTGTAAAACGGATCGCTATCTGTACGCGCCTTTACACGTCATACATACGTACGATACGATAACATTTGCAGGCTGTAGTTTTACGACGGAGCGTGTTTGTAGTGTTATGAAGTTGCAGTGTAAATAAACAATAAACAAATCCTGCGCAACGGCACCGGCAAAGGCTATTTAGTTCGATATAATTCCTTAAGTACAAGTGTACTTCTTGCAAAATAAATAGTAAGTAGACTTGTAACTTGAGTAGTTGAATTGTGTCGGCGTTTCTTTGTCGGCAAGCACATACAGCGTTTCCGTTTTAGCTTGATACAAACTATGTACCTATAGTCGGTTTATTTTCGTTTCGTCACTCATATAAACAGATCAATTAACCTCTATTACTCCATAATCAGTCACGTACTTTTAAAGTTTGAGCATGGTTATATTATTTATTTATGAGTACTCAATGATATTTTATATTAAGATACGTTATGCTCATACTAAACGCATTTAAAACCCGTGACCAATTACTGACAGAGACAAAGACGGCAATCCATAGCGAACGATACTGTTAGAAAGAGATAAATAGATAAAAAGTAAGGCAATTTGCCTTCCTTTTTGAGGAACGTTTTTGCGCGCACGTGACGTATCTTTAAAAATATCATTGTTTACACTCGTACACTTAGTCACTGTTTTCATGTTTAAATATTTTAAGATAATAATCTCTATAAAAAATATTGTCTTTTTTGATGAAAGCACTTTCGGTGAAAATACAATGAAAGCTGACAAAACGTTGTCATAACATAATATTCTTCTCGTTAAAAATGTACGTGATGTATTGATAGATTGTTGAATTAAGAGAGGTTTTTACTCAGCATTCCGACAGAGGCGAAAAAAACTTTTAAATAACAATAAAAACAATGATGCTTTTAAATATTTCGAAAGGCTTTTTGTTTATTATATTATATTAGATATATTAGAATGGCTACGAGAGGATCGCGCCGAGTGATTAATCCCCAAATCGAATACGATGTTACGTTAACCCTGTCCTGTGCCTTTCTTTCGATCACGTCATGACTGTGGAATAAGAGGGGTTAAGCTTTCAAAGTTTTGTTATTAGTGTTTCGGAGTAAACCACCTGTTGGCTAGACATTGCGAGACGACGACTTGGCTACGTGGTATACAAACTTTATGTTTACTGATAAAAAAAAGACTAAGCCAGACGCTTACTAAATAATAAATTACTGGGTTAGGTATTAGATTTATTACATCGAGCCGAACCACCGCGCGCGTGATCTGTCAGGCGACTCTTTGCTAACTTATACGCCGAAAGGTACCTTCAAAATTACCATTGGGACATATAATTAGGATGAATATGATGATGATGATATATTAAACCTTTTTAATTACTTAACTATTATAGGTAACATTTGATTATTCCCATCATTATTTCATGCTCTATCTAAAGACAATGACAATGGAGTATTATTTTTAATAGTGAATAAGCCCACCGTAATTACATGTGTGTGAGTATGCTCAGTGATGTTACGGATAATACGAGTAGGATGTTAATTACAGGTAAATTATTTTCTTTCTAATGCTTATATATAATTTTGTATGATGTAGTATGTTCGATAGGCAACGCTATGTGAATAGTCAGACACTAAAGTCTGGCGATGATTGACACGTTGGATAATGACCTAAAAATATATTGATGAAGGATCGGTTTATTTTGGATCAAACGGAATAAAATACCCATAGCTAATTAATAGGTACATACTAACAACAACCTAATTCGATATTAATTTATTCGTTCCTTTCGTACAAGTATAAATGTTATGTTTCTCGTACCTATTTGCCAAAGTTACAACATGGTTACAACCACTTACAACGCTGAAAGTTGCAACGCTCGTGAAAAACAAAAGGAAATTTAAGGAAAGTGGGTGAAAGTTCGAAAATATCGATTGCCTACATCAATAAATCAATGGAAACAAACAATACCTAGATCAAAAACGCTTAGCAACCTAATAGCGTAACGCCGACTGCCATAGCAACGTTATTGTTTTGTTTAATATGCCCAGTAATTCTACCGACTAACCTGTTGCACCCTTCGGCCTCTGGTCTTCCAGGCCCGCCTGCTCCCACACCAGCACATGACCGCTTCTCGATACCATATTGCGAAAGGAAAACGCGTGGGAAACAATTAAAACTATACTTAAAAGAAACCTTATGAATACCGCGATTGCACCGAAATGAACTACGTTACATTGCTAAGTGATCCAAGTGAATTTTGATAAATAGACATTTTCGAGGATTGTAAAAGTGAAGTTGTAAATTAGTGTCAAGACGACCGGTGCGCGTTTCAGCGAGTTCAGGATAGACGTCGGCGGCGGGGCGGGAAGCGCACGCGCGGTTTGCATGCGGTGACGTCAGCTGGGGGCCTATTCTGAGATATGAGTTTTCGAACATTATTTATGGGGATAGTTAGTTTTGGAATTTTGTTATATTTTGTAGATGTAGACAGAGAAGTTCTGATGCACACTGACGATGTTGTACAGTAACAGGTTCCTGTCCCATGAATCACATGTACGCAGTATTTATCCCTGGTTGAATAAGTACGTTTATGAATCAAATGTGATCAAATTTGGATATAACTTTACATACAGAAGTAAGCATGGGATGGGGACAGGGAACATGTTAAGTTTTAAATTGATCGAATTTTTTGGAGACATGCCTTTTTTACCGTCGTTGTGCCTTTTTCCTGCACAGCCATCAACTGCTTTTCGAAACCAATCGCGGACATAATTTACTCGGTCAGCTCTTAGCTATAATTATATTGCATTGTGTTCTGTTTTACGCATTCGTTTTATTTATGTAACTTACGTACCGCTAGAGCCAGTGCTAGTTTTAGGTATCTTGTGAATCTTGTTATTCATTGTAAGTACTTTAAAAAACCTCACTTGGTTAACATCAGCTGTTTTCCGAACTGGCTAGACTCCATAATACTTGAAAAAAAAATCTGATCTATCTCAATCAGCAGGTAACATATTCAGTGATGTAAAATGTCCTTCAGCAACTTGTCGCTCGTACGTAGTTGTACATTTTAGTCCTTTGTATCTTTAACTTCATGTTTGATCAGCTGCATAATATGTCAAAGGCGTTAAAGCGATACAGTACAAAAATGTGCAGCTACTGCCCACCGTACAAAAAATGCACGTACTGAAAATATAAACTTAATGAGATCATTCCGCTTGTCTATCAGAATTGGCCCCTTTTTTTACAAGCGGAGTAGGAAATACCAGGAAACGACTGTCGAGTGATACTCCGTGGGTTCAATTAAGGTATCAAATGCTATCACACTAATATTATTAAAAGTGCTTAATTCTTAACTTTTTGAGTGAGTAGTAAATTTTTTCTCTTTCGCGCTGAAACGGCTGGGTGGATTTAGATGTAATTTAGAATGACGACAGGTTATATTTATACCCTCAAGTCGCGGAAAAAAACAGAATAAAATTTATTTATTATATGTGAGCAACAGATATTATGTAAGTTATTCTCCGCGACTAGCACAACTTGCCCATGACTCTGTGCCATGACTTGTGTTTCGCTCGAATATCTCTTTCTAACTAGACTGTAACGATAGAGGCCCAATGAGTGACAAGCGAGATAATACAACTAGTACTAGCCCCTTTGGTTTCCATCCTTCCATACTATATCACGACACTATTTCGATCTCTTGGCTAAGATGTTAATTAGGAGATGTCAATCGTCAAACTTTGGCTAACCTCGTTGTAGGTGGCGGTGACATCAAAGGCTTACCTATAGATTTAGGTCAAAAAATTGGTCGAAATTACTATAGGTTTACTATAAGTTGACGCAGCACTTTTTAAACTTTTTGTAAAACTATATAGTATCCATACTAATATTATAAATGTGAAAGTGTGTATGTTTGTCCGTCTTTCACGCTTCAAGCACTGAACGGATCGAGACGAAACTTGGCACACATATTGGTTAGGCCCTGGAATAGGACATAGGATAGTTTTTATCCCGAAAAATTGGACAGTTCCCGAGGGAGCAGTGATAAACGATTTCTACGCGGACGGAGTCGCGGGCAAAGGTATTTATTTTTTATGGATATACCTTTTACCAAAACTAAAGCAATTTTAATTTCATAAATACAACTAGCTTCTGCTCGTCCCCGTGGAATACTTTACTTTGGGCTAACGCTAACTTTAACCCGCGACTTTGTTTACGTAGAAGGTTGAAACATTCTTCATTGGTTCTCCGCTCCTATTGGTCTATAGCGTGATGATATATAGCCTTCCTCGATAAATGGGCTATCTAACACTGAAAGTTTTTTTCAGTATTTCCTGAAATTAGCGCGTTCAAGCAAACATACTCTTCAGCTTTAAAATAATTGTATAGATAAATTTCAATAGACGTTTGAGACTACTAACGCCACCTAGTGATGATGCGCCAAACTTAATAGCTCGTGACACTGACACACAGGTTATAAGCTATGTACACGGTTAACTAGTCCGGCACGCAGACGATAGGTGGCGCTAACAGTAATAGAGAAGCATTTTAATCAAAATCAGACTTGGTAAAAAAGAGAGCCAAGTTATGTTCATAAATATAAATGGTAATCAATTCGTTCTTCCCTTTGTGACTGTTTTGATTTTGTTTAAATGTCTTATATTATTTGTTATATGTGTACGTTCATTTTTCCTTCGAACTACCCTGTAGGTATTTATTTTGCGAGGCCAAAAAACATAAGTAACTACCTAAAGAGGCTGGCTTGTTATAATTTTTGTCTTATAATAACAGTAATTACAACTCCTATGAGTCGGAATGCTAAATATAATGTATAAGCATTAATCACAGATAGAGGTTATAGTTGTTACACAGATTTAAAAGATAATGCCGGTTTATTTCGCAATATTACCTAACCTAACCGAGTAGATAGAACCTAACTAAATATACCTATGATGCTTGTAAAATTTCAAATCCCTTATTCAGCTTTCGTAAACGTCCAAAACTATAGGGTGTATTGTGTCCAGCATTGGGACAATACCGTTACCATCATAATATCCAAAAAACGTGGAGTTCATATGCATATATTTAAAAAAGGAACAGATATATCTTAGAGTAAGTTTAAAGAAAGAACAATCTTTATTCATTAACCATTATCTTATAAGTAGACCCTGCAATTGGGTGAAAGATATACCTACCTACTTATAAGAGTTTGTATGAGCAAGTGTTTTTTATACTTATTTTTTATTACGAATGTCATGAACGGTAAATAATTATTGTTTGAAATAACAAAGACCTAACAAGAAGGGGGTTATTGCCCAGTAACTGAAAAACAAGGTATGGTACGTATGGCTAATCAGCGCCTCTATTCAACACAGTAAAAAACAATATCGTATTTGATCTGTAATCGTATTGTCAACGTTTTGATAGCTCTTATTTTCTTGACAGTAATGGCGGTTGACGTCTTAACAATACCATAACAGGCAAACTACGATATCGTTTTTACCGCCTAGAATAGAGGCGCAGTTCAATTTCTAAAACTATATGCATAGAAAAGATTACAGAAACGCATGCTTTGAGCTCTATAGACAAAGTAAAGAACAGTGCTGGGTATTTTGTCGTACATCATAACGACAAAACCAAATGGGTGATTCCACGGGCGTTTCAACCGCCGTCAGTCCGCTGTCGTAAGTATTTAAGAAATAGGCGATAATATACTTAAAATTCGATCAATTATGGCAAGAAGTACGATAACAGTATAGCTCTGTGTGAATGTTAGCTGCTTGGTGTAGCTCATTCTTTCAGTATTTATGACAGCGGACTGACGGCGGTTGAAACGCCCGTGGAATTACCCAAATAGAATCCAAGTTTGGCATGCTCAAATCGTTTGTAAATCAACAACGGTGTACCCATAAGTTCATCCCACGCTGTTTGATCTAGGATTAGGCAGCACTATCGAAGATCAGCATATTGACAAAATTCCACTTTAAACCGATAAGTCAATGTTGTCTCAAGTTTAAGAAGGCTATGCAAAATTAGTAACTTTAGTCACAGATTAAACAAGAGTCACTTCTCCAATGGTCGTTCGTTGTGCTCACCTCTTACTCACATATGCAAACCTAATACCTACCTATTGTGCCAGTATGGAGCAAATACATTATTTAACCTTAACCTTTCTTATCTGTATTATAAATAAAATAAAACACACGTTAGTAGTCTGCTACTGACTACAGTAGCCATTCAAGAGAAAAATAACTAAAATTTTGGGGTAAATACGAATATGCATCATTATCAACCACGCATTAAGCACGATAGACTTGCGCCGTCGCACTTTTAGCACATCATGGCATTTAAAACCTTACCTACATACAAATTAAGTGTATTCATACAAATTAATTGTATATGAAATACAGCAACTATCACTTGTTTTCCACGAAAGCCTGAAACAATGGACTTCGACCCATTTACTTATAAGAATAAGGTTTACTCGTCCATTTTTACGACATTCTTAGATTTGCACAAGTGTTTGCGAATAAACAGACTTGGCAATATTTGCCGTAGAATGAGTGTAAGCAGTCATGTTTTGTTCGTGATCGTCTCGCAAGTTTTATTTTATATATTTATTTATGCAACAAAAACGATACCTATGCAAATTTCACGGAAATTAAAATGTGTCGAATCGATTTCAGTTGCATATTTTTCACAGCAGTTACTCAAGTAAAACGAAAGCATGTTTTACATTTAACTGGACTGCGAGCACGCTAGCGTCTTCGTATTTCGTACCCGTAGAATTACGCGAATTCTAAGTGCATAACTAATGAAATTCCTTTTATCTACACACATATCATAATTCATAAGTCCTCTATTATGGGTTCAAACCCCGTAGGCAATGACCAGCATTACCTGTGGTAGTAGGTGACAGCGATGACAGCTGTTAATTTTGGAAGATGTTCCAAATTTGGATCCCATTACCTTACAATATTCGATAACGTAATGAAATTACGTTACAGCTGTCATCGCTATCACCTACTACCACAGGTAATGCTGGTCATTTGCCATTCGGCTTCTGAACCCGTCTTAGAGTATTCATAATATGTGTGTAGATAAAGTATTGTACGCGACTCTGCGTAATTGGCATAACGCAACCGCCACGTAAACTACTATTTTCTACGTACCCATACACGCCGTACAATTATGTTACGTTCAGTCTGTCAGTTTTATAAGTACCTAGGTAAAGTGCACTATCAGGTGGAATACCTTTTATATTTAACCTTTCTCAAATATTAGTCATAAGTGATAGTGAAATCCGCATCGAAATCCATCCAAAAGTTCCAGAGAATAGTGCAAAAATAAACACAGAAGCAGCAATGCATGGGACTTTAATTTATAATGTACTTATATAAACCAGAACTTGGCTTTACACTCGAGTGCAGATAAAATGTCCCAATGTAGTAGTTTGCCTAAATAGGTTCACGCAATGTAACGTAATTGGAAAGAGCGCACGTAGTTCTATGAACGATAACGTAAATCATAGATATGGATTTTAGATGCAATAAAGAGTACGTTAAATCGACGCGGCGAAGAAAGTTTAACCTTACTAGGTACTAACCTAAGTAAGGTACCTATATGAGGAAAGCAGTCACTCACTTTCACTTGTTCAAAGGTAATCCATTAAGGTTAAAAAGGAATGTTGTGGTTCTTGGTTTCTTCTTGAAATTCATCAACATTGCGTATGGTCTGGCAGTATGGCACTCGTCCTTTATGGATCAAACATCGATGTCCAGGTGTTTCAGCCAAATCGTCAAAAAAGACGGATTGATAAGGTTTTGTTTACAGACAGACAGAGACAGTAGGATAGTTTAGACAGGCATATATGCTATTTAGGTACATAGGTATATATTATAATTGAAAAGGTATATCTTAGACTGGAGGTTACAGCTATAAACTAATTCAACAGGGACACAGTCGTAATAAAATGTAACATGGAAAAGCAGAGAGCTTCTCCTATGATATGCGAAGTGATCAATTTATCAAATTCTTACTAACGTTTTTGGTTCACTAACCTAACAAGCACATCCATCTTTTAAACTCATCTAAGGCAATCTCGGTAAAACCACATGGCGCTACAATAATTTTAGCAAATTAAACATATTTAGGTCACAACATTATAATGCTGGCTTTAATAATTTAGCTAGAAACTAGAATTATTACAACAAATATAAAAGCAACGAAACAAACTTTTGAAATTGTGTAGCAAAAAGTAATGGTGCCGTGACCAGGATTCTCAGTCCTTTAGGACTTTTCTTAAATGTTTTAAAGATTGTCAAACCCCGGTGGAAGCGTGAAATAGCAGATTCTGTTTTACTTAAAAACACCTGCTTCTAAAATAAAAAAGCTAATTTGAAAAGCTCTGTATTTTGGAAATGATTTAAAGATTATTCAACCAAAGTTTTACATCCGTTAGCGTCAAATTTTTTAATCCTTTTATTTGTCACATGAGTGTTTTATTAGTGCCACAAACACCAATCAGAGGTGTATTTATAGTGTCGTGACACGCCTGTCCGTCCGTACTCTAACTGGCATCCAGATTGAATAATAGCCGCATCGAGATATCTTTTTGTTGTCACCGGATGTATACGCCTAACATACCTTACATACATTCAGGCACGTTTGACTCATCAGTGGATTTGTTAGAATATCTTACTAGGTACTAGTTCATGAAAACAGAACAGACATACGAGTATATAACTGGACAAAGGCCTTAACCAAGGATCGCCATTAGTAAAGACTGGGAAAAAAAGTCCTCCTATATAATGAGGTGATTGAAAATAATTTTGAAATAATAATTCAAACCTTTGAATTTTTGCAAAACGAATACTTTGCAAAGTTGATTATCTTCATTAGGCATCAATTATTTGGCGTTTTTTTGAAACTGGTAAATAATGTATCCACATTTATTAGTCCTTCCATGCATGAAGAAGAATAGTTAGCAAAATCATCATTTAAATAAGGTTGAGTGGCACGGTCAGCTTTCCGTACAAGAAATGAGAGGTTTTCTGTTTAATTTCGTTTAGTTAGTGAATCACATCATCAATCTTACTCTAAATCCTGTTTTCCATAAAAACGTATTTGCATTATTAATATATTGTTTAGTATTTTGCGTACTAATTTAACAAATAGGTACAGAACAAGTAATTGGCATCGAATATTTTAAATGGTAACATTAAATACACCTATTGTGTACTACCGCAGTACCCAATGCTAGATTCCCACACGGCAATGATGTGGAGTTTTTGTCCTGAACGCGATCGACCTGGGGGCCTATGCATAACGCTAAACGATTTTTGAAAATCTAAAAAATGTACCTATAGGATCGACGTAAGCTGAGGGCTCAGACAAGATGCACTACGCTAACTAACGTTTCTATTCGATTCGTTTTTAAACCAATCGCGTCACTGGAAGATGACGTGATACGAAAAGTCACGTGGTCTACCAGTGACGCGATTGGTTTAAAAACGAATCGAATAGAAACGTTAGTTAGCGTAGTGCATCTTGTCTGAGCCCTCTGATGACAGATCGCTATACCACTTATGTCAACTCCATACAATTCGAGTCGATAGAAAACAGAAACGTTAGCAGCGTTTGCATCTTGCGTACGCCCTCTGAATCCAGAGGGCTTATTGCCTAACGCACGTCGCAATTGCAATCGTTTTCATTTTGACAGTCCGAAGGCGAGTCTGCATACAAAATGAAAACAATTGTTTCACTTTGAAGCCGATTGCGATTGCGAGTGCATTAGGCAATAGCGACGCAGGACTCGTATTAAGATCAAGACAAATCCGGACATTATCTGCCCTCAATTATCCCACACTATTGCGGTACATAGACAATGAGCAAGACCACATTCTGGCACGACGGTACCGTTGCTGGTGACAGAGTGACAATGGCGGCACGCGACTCGACGACACGTGCTCGACACTAGAATAATCGATTCGGATCGAGTCGATGAATGGCATTTGATTATTATTCCGAGCCGTTAGTGAGGCTACGGAACAGTGGTGTGAGGTGACCCCTTTTCATTGTTATTAGATAACAAACAACTCAACTACTTAGTTAAGTTTGACAAATTCCGTCGCTAGTATCGGCTGACAATCATTACTTGAGCATAGCACTCTTGAGTATTATGCCACGTTAAGAATCTGAGGCCTTGGTAAAGCTGCGATGACCGACCAAGGTCTAAAGATCATATTAGATAATAAACTGATCTCAAATCAGATGCGACAGAAATAACGGTTTTCAAAGATGTATTCTGTCCGTTCGTATTCCAAAGATCCTCTGCAAATTCCTCAACTTTCTAGTGGAGTGCGCTGGTCAACACTTAGAGCGAGTTCCCACTCTTTGAGTGTCGGATGCACCAGAGCACCCGATATTTTGTCGGATCCATCACCCGACAAGTGGGAACCCGCTCGACCGAACCGTCAATGACTGGAAAACTTGAATTTGTAGAGGCGCGTGACTGCGGGTTCCCATTCCCACTTGTCGGTAGTCGGATTCGACGAAATGTCGGATGTTCTGGTAGTAATACATTTTATATGAGACTGTTCGACGGATTCATATAAAATGTAACACCCGACCGACATTTTGTCGGATCCGATACCCGACAAATAGGAACTCACTCTGAGGCGATTCTCGGCCTAGATCTAATTGAATTCCGATACGAAATTCCATAGAAGTGAAGTCACGCTGTCATTCCATGCAGATTCACGATAGAGATTCATCTCGAACGACCCGAGAATTCAATCCAGTTCCTTGGTCATAATACTTGTGAACTTATCCTTGTAACCTTTTAGATAGCAAATGATTTTTTATCATTACCTACTTAGTACTTATATAAGCTGCAGTAAATCACAATTATGACTACTTTGTTCATAGCGCCGGGCTAGCGTGTTAATCACTGTTAGTCTGCGAATCGGAATAATAATTAACCACTTGACACGCGATGTGAAAATATCACCTTGCCTGTCATTTATGCCATCCCAATGTTTTATATTGTGAAATGCGACTAGATATTCAACTGTTATTAAAATACTCCAAATAAAATAAAACAGCCTGTATAAGCAGCATGTATCAAAAGTACCCATATTAACAGCGAAACCATTTCTAGGCTTCCTGATGAGCAATATGATGCAACAGGAATAATTAATTGAAACTCGTCAATCTTGTGACGATGATGTCAGTCAAAGGTTAGAAAAGCCCCCTATATTAACAGACAAAAATAGGGGTTGGATATTTACTGGCTGCATTTGCCAGCTCCTAGGGAGAGAGCACCTGATTCTTATTAGATACTAGCGACACATCGGTATTTAAACAGAATTTTCCTTTATTCAATAAAAACTTTTACAATTATTTATAGTGCATGCACCACTAACTCAAACTAAGTAACCTACGTTACAAACTATTTTCAGCGTTCAAAAAGTTAAATATCGTTTAAGTAATCCGTTTAAATTGATTTATTTAAACAAGTAACAGTTGGATATAATTGTTATTAACCTAGTTGGTAAGTGACCCTGGCAGGGCCTCTAGCCACGACGCTAGTGGTCCTGGGTTGGAGTTCCGGTAAGGCTAAATATTTGTGTTATGAGCACGAGCATTTGTTCCTGGGTAATAGATATTTTCTATGTATTTAAGTATAAAGGTATTTCACTATCTAAGTATATCGTTGTCTAGTACGAGTACCCATAAATACAATCCTAGCGCTTAGTTTACTAGGTACATTTGTGTGAGATTGCGCCCTGACATTATATCATAATTATATTACTATAATTAGGTATAGAGTACCTAATAGTCCGGTAATATCGATAGCGTCGATAAAAAACTGAGACTAATGTCATTTAAATTAATACCACTAAATCCAACAAAACGTAAATAGCGTTTCTACTTTCCACCCTGTATAGCATCCATTTCCTACTAAAACCATCAAACGCCTGTTGACTTGAGACACCGAGAAGTGACATACAAAAGACAATGACATACCCGGTTGTAACAATACGAGTAAATGAAGAACAAAGCGTGTGACACATTCATACATACATAAACCCACGCCTTCGTTCCCAGAGTGGGGTAGGCAGAGCTACAGAATTACCAACAACTCTAAAAACTTGTTGATAATTCTGTAACCACATTTTGCACAATTAGGCTAAGATGTTTACCAGCGTATTAGTGACAAGTTGCAAGCCTATCGCCTCACAGTAACTACTAGGTATAACCCTTTATTCCCTTAGTCACCAGGTCGCCTCTTAAGACATCCACGGGAAGACATGGAGTGGCACTATTCCAACCCGGCAACCACACGGGGTAAGCGTGTGATGTGTTTATTAATTCCCGTTGCGGTATTTACTTAAACGTCGGTAGGTGGTGCGATGAGTGTGCTGATAAATTCGGAACCGGACTTTCCCTGGCTTAATGTCATTCAATGCGTCGCCACTTACAAAAATATCACCTGTACAGTCACCTAATAAAAATGATGAGCATACTTAGAACCTTGTCATTGTGAATGTCATTGTCATTGTCATGTGTGTCATTCGATGTTTACTATGACAAACGTACTAAAGTGCTTAACATATCCGTTGGGGTACTGTACATACTGTATGTCTGTCTGGCAACAATAAAATATTTTGGTTTGAAAATCTCGCCACAAATTAGTACAGTAGGTAGGTACCATCAAGGATTTTAAATGTTGATCCACCAAGAATTAAAGTCCGTGACTGAAAGGTAGTGGAGCCAGTAATGGACAAGAACCCAATTATGGACACTTGATTCTTATTTTAAGGAAATAGGGGTTATTCATTTGTTTTGCAACGATCAAATTTAGGACCGTATGAAATTTTAATTAAGAGTGAATTGTCCATTACTGGTGCCTGCCAGCTAAAAGTGTCCATCGTTGGTGCCGTCACCCTACGCGACGGTAAGTAAAAAAACAGTATTCTGTTAGTTTAGTTTAGTTAATTTAAACTCATTAGAACAGAGTGTTCTCCAACAAAAGGTTTCTCAGTCGCCGCCTTAACCTTTTGAACGTCATACGTCGAATACAAAATGTGCCACCCACACGCCAAACATGTTACACCTTATTTCTACCAAAAAAAGTCTCTTTTAAACTTGAACTCTTGTCGGCTGTAGCCGACGTGGCGTCAGTGGCACGACTTTTAGTTGACGGCCAGAGCCGACTGCGGCGTTGAAAAGGTTAAGGTCTGTACCCACTACACCGTAAGTATCATACCATGACCGTAATAGAAACGTGGCAGACAAAAAAATATTCTTTATATTGAAAAGTATGAGACTATGCCGACTAGACCGTACCGTCACCGACCAACATTTTCAGTCCAACTGAAGTCGGCGTCCAACAATATTTTAACCAAAAGCAGACTTCAGTTGGACTGACCTATTTACCTACCATTTTAAAGAAGTTATTTTTTGCTTTTTGAAGGCGGGTTTTTGTTTTTCTTGAGGACCATGTTGATCAAACACATTTAATGGTCTTTATCATTTAGTCTTAAACTGTAAAATTATTTAGTCTATGGGAATGTTGTATGAATACGAGTATGAATGCATACTCGCAAGTGAAGCAATTTTGTAATTAGGTTGCACAAAAGTTTATTCAATTTAACGTCGCCTTAAGTTCCGTGTTGTCACTTTGTACCTTGGCGAATAAGATGTGACAGAAGCAGTCCTAATGGAACATCAGTCCTAATGAACGTTTGCACAACTGGATGTGTCATCTCGATTTACTAAAAATTGCATGGTCTCAGTTGTGACACAGAACTTAATAGTTGTGCAATTTAAAAACTGTTCGTATGCGAGAGCCCTTAGACACTTGCCCCACCACCGGCGAGGAAGCGATTAGCTATCGACTATTTTGTCGCTCAAGAAACGACCAAAAGATAAAGATCCCCTGTCAGCACGGGTAGCACAAGTTGTATTTTCTCGCTTGTCGATCAGTGCATCTCTATAGTTACAGAATAGAAAGAAAGGGAGATACGAGCGACAAACAAGTCGCGGACAACATGTGCTAGCCGTGCTGTAAAAGAGACACGTATATTAATAGTTGATCGCTGGCTGTTCACACTGCCGGCGAGAACTCCACTAGTTTGTCGAAACAAAAAATATAGATCCCGTGTCAATAAAAGAGACACAAATATTAATAGTTCATCGCTCGCTCAACGTCGGCGGTGGGACCAGTGCCTTATGCTGTAATCGCGTTCGTCGCAATTCATTTAGGGTTGCCAGATCTTCGACATTTATAAATCATCGGATCAAAATCAAAAAACTGCAATACTCAACATAGGTGACAAAAAAGTTACAACTGGGAATCGTAACATTAAGGTCATATCTATTTTTAGAGTGTAAATAAGAACCTACTTTAAAAACGATGCCGAAGTTAAAAGCAAATAAAGTTATTTCGAAATAAGTAAATCCCATACCCCAACGTAGTATCACAATTTAAATACTTGTATTGCATTAGCCAGTATAATTCACGTATATTTTGAGCCACAGATAAAATAAATAAAAAAATGCCATCTAGATAATAATAATAAAATATAATATTAAAGTAAAAAAAAACAATAGCAATTTTGCTACAATATGATTTTTTTAATTTTATACATACATACATACATTAAATCACGCCTGTTTCCCAGAGGGGTAGGCAGAGACCACTTCTTTCCACCTGCTACGATCCTGACAATCTCTTTCGCTTCTTCCACATTCATACATCGAGTCATGCATGCACGTCAGTTTCGGGTACTTAAGATTCGGCCCTAATATAATATAATTAATTATTATAGGTATTTTAATTTTATATTATTTAAAATTCAAACATATAAGTCGCATGAATATATTAAACACAGCTGGGCTTTAAAGCTTGCTTTTTGTTATTAGACTAGACATTCCATTAATGACTGCAATTGTGAAACTACCTTAGCACTTCATAAATTTCATAATGCCATTAAACGAAGATTTTTTTTTCTAAGTTTTCAGACATACCGGCAACCCTATCACAAAATCAAGCGTAATAATACTTAATGTGCTTTGTCTTACTACAATCAAATTTGCGGCTTATTACTTCTTAATACAGTAGAATTACCACTGAACCTACCATTTGTTAATCTTTTGTTATTGGTCATAAGTCATAACATAACTCGTAACGTACTTGTGGACATAAATAAATAAATAAATTATGGGGACAATCTCGTACAAATTGATCTAGTCCCTTAACTCTATGTGTGCATAATTAATTACCTATAGGTATTATAAATAAATGATTATCGACAGTCATTTTTATATCGCTGAGTAAAACCGTAACCTTCTCAGATTTTTTATAGAATCTTACTTGTATAGTTAGGTTAGTTTAAAAAACCTGCTTCATCAAAAAAATACTTTATACCTTGCGATAATTATGACTAAACATAATAGGGACAATGCATGGATTTTTCACATCGCATTTCTCAACAAAATACCAAAATACTGTAAAAGACATCACCAAAAGTGAAAATTAAATTAAAATCGGCCAAGAAATACGGATGATACAAGCAATTTTATCTGCTAATTAGACAACGATGACAGAGCGATCAGCAGGCCTTTCGCGTAACTCACTCGCGATCGCGATCGGCTTCAAAACAAAACAATTGGTTTCATTTTGTATGCAGACAAGCCTTCGATTTTCCAAATGAAAAAGATTGTGATTGCGAGTGTGCTTACTCGAAAGGCCTGCTGATCACTCTGTCATCATATTGTAACAGGGCGGCCATATAAACTCCATGTTAAATTATGTTTTGCTAGAAAGAGGAACCAATCTTTGTTGGCTTATATCTTGGTTATTTATATAGCTATTCAATTATTATTTTCTCAACTGTTTTTTCAATGAATCAGCTTTTATTGAGGTTGTGAAAAAATGTCATGAACTCATGAATATTCCTTATTATGGCAGACAAAACGCACAGGCCCCTGTGAAGTCCCTCCACAATTCCACATTCACCATGCAAGGTACGATCCCATCCGTGAATCACTGTCGCGAGACGACTCCGGGTGCAAGGCCGCAGCATTGACATTCATTACCGAGACTCAGGCAAACTTAAACTTTATGCCACCAATAACAGCGTTGGTAATAGCCTGGCTAGACTAAATAAGTAGGTTGAACGCAGTAATTCTCACGGTGAAACTACCGGGCAAGTTAGTAAGTGCTGAAAGATGGGTGATAACGTAAATGTACTTAATGATTTAAACGGTCGGTTTCTTAAGCGCTCTCTGTTGTCTTTATCAGGCTTTCTTGATCTTGAAAAAGTAAGATAAAGACAAAAGAACTCGTTAGTCTATGCTGATGGCAGTGATGACTAGGATAGAAATACCGAAATTAAAACCCAATATTTGTACCTTAGGCCACGTTTATTGGTCCTTTCTCGCGAGCAAGGGATAGAGTGAGTACCTACCTACCTATTCACACTTGCATGAGAAAAAATAGGAAAAGCGACTGGGTTTTGTGTCTATCTGCTGTAATTGCTAAACTAATCAAACGTGTAAATAAAACTAAGGCAAGAATTTAAATAATGGGCCACGAACGCGTTGAATTACTCATTAACTTAATTATAAAACAAATTAGAAGAAATGCCAATGTCGAACGTAAACAATCAGAAGTACTTAAATAAATAAAAATACCCGAGTAAGTTCAAAGTTAAAGACGTTTATTACTGTAAGTATTTGAAGTCCTGGAATTTTAACACTACGAAATCGAAAACATTAAAATAAAACCTCTGATAGTTATTCGCTTATTGTGTAAGATCGATCTCAAAAATTAAGAAAAAAGACAGTTATTTTTATTTTACTATTACTTACGAGTCCATGCTTTTTTGTTTGTCACTGAGTAGGTAGATATATTTAGTTCAAATATTTACTCGTAGGTCAATTTTATACCAGTTATACTTTTTTGGTATAAACCCTATGAAAGTAATATGATGGTGAAATGGCTATGATTTACGAAGGTGATCTTGTTCAGCAGATGGCTGTGAAAAAAAGAACAATCAGCTAAAATCTTGAAATTTTTGAAAGCACTTATTTCGATGACGGTAGACCTATTTGCATTGTGGGAATTCTGAATTGTGTTTGATGTGTAAATTGTAGCGAAATTACATAATCATGATTATGTACGAGTATTGTTGCTATTATAAGTAAAACAATTTGCATTGTACTCGGATATAGTTTAAAAACATTAACAAATTGTCCACTTTAGACAAGAATGGTTACATTATGTGATCAAAAATAGTGGTTCAGAAGAGACTTGCATGGCCATCATAGTTTGATCTCAGATTCTAAGCATTTGCCTAATCGTCTTGGATCAAAATATAACATGTACTATGGCGATCGTTAATTTGTGACCCATTTCAAGAAAAATAGGCTTGAAATCGTCAATGTCATTAGAGATGCCAAATCATTTGTAACTTATAGGAGACTCAACCCTATTGTTGTAGAATGACAGAATGACTTTGGACCTAAGGTGGGTCCCAAATTAAAGTTCGTGACTGTACCTACTTAAAAAACTACGCCACTTTTACACAGTCGCAAAACTTCTTATCAAAAAGAAGACATTTATTATCTTTGTCAAATAAAAAGACAAATATTAGTTCATGTTGGTGTAACGGTTACAACTTAATGCAAATAAAATATAACTGCTTTATCATTTAGGCCTTAAATCAGTGTCAAAGTCAATGTAAAAGTTATACGAGCGGTTCGAAGTGTCGTAAGAGCCATACTAATTTAGGTAAAAAGGCAACTGTATATCTTTTAAGTAAGACTTCTTTTAAAATACCTCGTCATAGGTATGCCCTATTAAGATTTTTTATCGGTTACGGCCGATTAGTTGATTTGATCCTTCCTGGCGGTTGAATGTAAATATTTAGTTAAAGTATTTAGAGATGTCTCGCTAAATAAGTACGTAATTAGAATACGGACATCAGGTTCGCAGTCGGAAATGGCCTTGAATTCTACTGTATTATGAAACTGTCTGCAGTGGATGTGGCATGTGTGCTCCATGGACTCTCTGCGCATTACCAGACAGGTCATACTGAGTGCAGTCGCAGGTGCAAAGAGGAATGTTAGTGGCTTTACAGACTGCGTCAAGCGAGACTTAAGGGCGTTTAAGCCACACCGTATGCGTGTGCGTAGACGTGGCGACGTACGCATGCGCTTTCCACTGTGCGGTGTATAGTATGAATTCTCATACGACATGTCACTATACAACGCACGCCTACGCGCGCGGTGAGGCTGAGCCTTTAAAATGAAACATGCTGTATGTGATATTGTTGAGGATAGGAAGTAGGAAACAGTGGTGGGGCATCAAGGAAGGTCAACAGATGAGAGAGCCTGGTTCAAGTGGCTAACGAGAGAGAGAGAGAGAGAGAGAGAGAGAGAGAGAGAGAGAGAGAGAGAGATGACACGACTGCAGCACCAACCCATCCGTCCCAACACACAATTTCCCAAGATTGTTGACTTGCCGGTTGTATTACCACGTAATCGGGGACTAAAGTAAAAATGATATTAACACTGATTTACGCTGCCAATTTAAAGTTCAGAAAAAATGCGAACTTAAGCCCGTTGAAAAACTCTTATGGTCACCTACCACCTACTGATAACTTATCATTGCGCTAACATTAAATTTTAGATTCTGACACTTAATGATCAGTTGGAAAATTTATTAAAACGATCTAATCTAAGTATACTTACTTACTTATTTGTAAAAGTGCAAATAAAACTTACGAGATTATATACTCATTGATGTTATAAATGATTATCATCCCAGATAAAAGATTTAAAAAAGAACCAAATCCCATAACAAGTATATAAAGCCTGCATCACGGTTCAGGGACCTCTAGACCTAGCCTAGATGCAAACGCTGCTAAAGTTTCTATTTTCTATTGATTCGAATGTATGGAGTTAACACAGCGGTCGACGCGGTCTCTAATCAACTTACAACAATCCTACACATTTTGTTAGAAAATGAATTTTCCCCAAACACTCAATTCATTAACATCTCAGTTACCTCAGTGTAAACTACAACTTTCTTCGCTAGGAAAGTGTGTGTCTGACACAAACATTTGTCATCTGCAAGAAGGCTGTATTTAATATCCTAGTCTATTCTGTACCTCAATAGGATGAACATAAGGTCGACCGTGAGTGCGTCACGCGTACCGCCGTTTGTTACTCATTTCCCTTTCGTTTCGACGTCACTCGACCGCCGACCGCAATTGGATTTAATCCAATTTCTTTACTTCAATGAGTCGTAACTCAACAAGTGAAAATGAATCATCACACGTAGGTACCCCATGTCGTGAGTATGTTAATTGGGTAAACCAATGAATTGCCTATATTATTATTGGTTATAATAACTTTTTGCTACCTATTGTGCCAATACAGCCTTCCAGAAGAGAAAGGCAGTATACACTTTGAAGGCCATATACGATACTGTCTTTTTTTTGGTCAGCAGAATAAATAGCCCTTCGAATGTGTCATGTATAAAAACGGTAGTTTTTGCATGCTTAGAGTCATTTATCGCCTTCTCCCTTGGACTCTTTACAATTTTCCGGAATAAAAAGTATGTCCGTCCCCAAATTTTACGTCCATCACTTGAGGGGTTGAACCGTGGAAATAGAACAAACAAACACACTTTTATTTTTATAATAAATAAATAATAATATAAATAAATAAATAATATCAATCATCATTCGTAGGCAGGGTCACTACCAACTAGGCTAACGTGTCGTCAATATAAGTAATATTAGTAGGGATAGAGAAAGATATCTTTATCTATTTATAATCCACTAGGTAATTGACATCAGTCTTCACAAATTCAAGTTTAAGTAACGGTAGAATACACGATTGGAAAAAAACAGGTCGAGGTTCAAAACGAAAATTATTCCAAATACAACAGAGGGCCCTGCAAAGATGCACTACGCTAACTAACGTTTCTATTCGATTCGTTTTTAACCCAATCGCGTCACTGGGAGATGACGATATGATATGATGTGATATGCATCTTTGCAGGGCCCTCAGCTCTCATCTCGACCATAACTTCATCTCCATTGACACGAGAAGGGAACAGGGATGTTTAGCTCACGTTAACAATATAAATATAACATACGAGTGCAATAATGTGGCATAATTCGCCAGAGCCCGTTCCACATCCCGCAGATTGAATAAGCACACGCCCACACTCGGTATAATATCAAGCGCAAGTGGAAAATTGCACGCAACTATTGTAGCACTTATTAATACAACACGGTATCAGCCGGCGAGTCACTGAGGTTCGATTTGGATCTAAATTTTCAGGATTATACGATTTAGGCGCATATAGTCCCTTTCGAAAAAGGGGATATCAGGAATCCGTTTCGGGGAATCGGACCGGAACCAACATGTCCTTTCGTTACTTTCGCAAAAAGTCCCTTTCGTAAAAAAATCCTTCTCAAAATATCCCAGAAAGTGAAGTTTTACGAAGGGATAATTCGAAAAAGGGACGTTTTGCAAAAATAATTGCAATTTTGAATTTGGTGGTTTGAGAACGTTGACTTTCGTCTCGAAAATAAATGCCCAATAGGCCCCTGCTCCGGCCTTGTCAATCACACTTCAAACACTGTCAATGACCGTCATACATAATGCACTACGGTGCATACTTTTATTTAATTTACAGATTACGTATTACAAGTTTTATAATATCAGCAACACTTAGGTACTTGATGCTGTAACCACGCGCAAAAATCAGGATACAAAGTAAGTACTTATTTTTTTGTTTCCGCATAGCAATTGTACTTATCGCTTACGAAATGAATGACGCATACACTGACCATAAACCGGTATCGGCGAAAGTAAATGCGTAATTGAACGTTTTGATCTTGTTTTTTTTTGTTTACAAAATGCTATTTTTAAAAACAATCATACTCGTACAGTCGGTGCCCTCACATAAGTATCCAGGCAGATTCGTGGTTTTAAACGCGCAGTCGGACTCAAAGCGATTCTAATAATATTGCTTATTTTTGCTACGATGTTCAAGGTACCTCGTGGCGCAGCGGTGCAGCCGCCTGCGCTGCTAATTGTGCAGGATGAGAGCAAGTTCGAACCTTCGGTTGTGAAGTTACTCGTATTTTTTATTTTTTCTATTTGGTTTGCTAACGATATTACTTAAATGTCGGTTTTTTAATTGATATTAGTCACACCCAAGAAAAAGACCTTAATTTCTTAAAAACTTTATATTTCTTAAAAACACTTACTTATAAATTATAAGTCATATAAATACTATAAATAGTATAAAAAATTACAAAATAATATTGTATTTGACGTGGGAATTCGTCTAACATGACTGTAATCATTAAGTGACAATAAGTGTAAAATAACTACCTATTTTCGTATAACATTTCTACGGAATACTTAAGTCTTTTTAGTCTGAACAGTCTGAACTCACTCTAAATATTTTCTAACGGAGGATTTAACAAATTTACCGGTTTCGGAATTAATAGTTTAAATATCAATTTATGAAAGTATTTCTCTTACAAATACATAAGCACACAGTGAATAAACATGTCAATATTAGACAGAAACATGTATTATGCCTCCATCAAACACAATAACATCACTCGGGCGCCTACTTATTTGACAATTTAAAAAAGCTTTAGGTTTAATTATTTTGAGCAAGCAGAATAACCTTAGTTGAAAATTCTTAATACTTCAAGGATCTACCTTCATTCTCAATTACTTGTTGGAGACGGCTTCTCATGCTCTCCACCATGGATAAGCACAAGTCACCGCCGCGCATGGATTCCCAAGTGGAATGAACTAGATCCTTGAGGTTTTGACTAGACCTTACGTTAGATGGATCCCAGTTAAGAACCATTTGACCCCATAAATTTTCGATAAGGTTCAAGTCTGGACTTTTTGACGGCCAGCTAATGACCGTAATGTCGTGTTGGGCCACGAGCCATTCTTGCACAATTCGGGCTCTGTGCACGGAACAGTTGTCTTGTATCAAATATATTTGGCCCTCGGGATACGCAACTCGCACAGTTGGTAACATAACCTCGCGCAGAATATCCAAATATTTGACACTGTTCATGCGACCACCAACTTCTACAATTTCGCCTGGCCCCATTGATGACATCCATCCCCAATATGCTAAGGTTATTCTGCCGCTAGTTCTAGTAGGTAACACGCAACATTCATTATAACGTTCTCCACGTTTCCGCCACAGTATCTTTTTTCCGTCCTTGTCCGACTTAAACGACTTTTCGTCAGTGTAAATAACAATATTATTGGACCAATCAAAATTTAAATATTGCTCAGCAAATTCAACTCTTTTTTGTCGGTGAACATAAGACAATGAATTTTTTTTTGCCGGCCGGTAAGTTTTAAATCCAGCAGCTTTTAAATGTTTTCGCACTGTCTTCGTTGCTATGCCGTGCGCCCTAGCCGTCGTCGCGGTGGACGCGAAGGGGTCTTCCGTGTGCCTTGCCACCACGTCTCGATGACGTGCCGACTGGGACGTGAACATAACCGGAGCAAAACCTGGTCGCTTCCTTGCTATATCTCCAGTTTCTCCATACCGCTTTATCCACAACCTAACGGTTTTTCTCTGGAAAGAATAATAAGATTAAGTGAAATGCTATTTTTATTTACTTAGGTATGTTATGTATACAGGGAATAAGCCCAAAATGCTATTTTATATAAACAATACATATAATAACGGTATTTTATAGAGATTAGATAAATTATAATTTTCACATGAGTATTATTATTATAACCTAATCAAATCAGTTTTATATAATATTTCAACTCACCGTTAAATGCAGTTTACGAGCAATATCACTAATAGTAATATTGTTTTCAAATAACACTACTATTTCCGCCTTCAAAAACGCTGTGAGTTGAGGCATAATGAAAAGGAAAAAGAATTGTGAGGATAAAACTGTTGTTCCGAAAGCAATGGACGCAGCATATAAAACAAATGACATTGCGGTATAGACAAATAATATTTCGCTTTAATTGTGGGTATTGAGATAAAAATTCTTCATTATTATGTTCCATAAATGCGCCACTCGCCGTAACGACATTAGTGTGCTGCACCTGATATACAATTTCATCGGAAAAATTAACTGATGTTTGGCCGAACGGCTACTCGTTCCGTGCATCGAACGCAAGAGTGATGGTTCGATTCCCGTTAGAACAGAGTTTTAAGTTTTTTGATTTTCCGCTTCTTTAGAATAAGTTATACCTATTATGAATTCTAAGAAGACCATAAGAAGACGAATCAAGGTAATCATGAGATTCATGAGTATCGGTCGATCGATAGCAATATGTTTGAGGCACTCGGTTAGTGCTGCCATCTAGTGTCGATGCAAGAAGAAGGTAGATTGAGAGTTGGCCATTAACCAAAATAATAAGAAAAAATTGGATAACCTTTTGTATTTTTTTTTTTGCTTATTTTTGAAGACTATACGAGTATCATACATATTCTGAACAGATAAGAACTTTTTTCTCTTTTATACCCAATACCTATTACATACAGAAATTTAAATAAGTAATATCATAAGCAAATAATAAAAAGTTTTTAAAATAAAAAATACAAAAAGTAAAAAATTACCAACCGAAGTCTCGAACCATGAAACTAATAGAAACGTTATGAGTTCGACTGCGCGTTCAAAACCACGAATCTGCCTGGATACTTATGTGAGGGCACCGACTGTACAACACTACCGGCCCGTATTACGGTGTCTCAAAACGCAGTGGATAAAGTATCCGTCACTCTCGCACTTACACACTGGTAAGAAAGTGACAGATGTTTTATCCACATCGATAAACACGACCATAGGTAATAGACGAACCATTTTAAAACTAAGCATTGTTGGTGAGAAAAGCTACTTATCTGAGTCATTAAATTACTCCGCAGACATTTGGCTACACATCTGATTCAGGAAGAACGCTTCTCTCCTCAAAGGATTATTTTCAGAAGGTCCAGTACCCTTACCCCATGAGTTACAATTACCGTACTCGCTAGCGAGTCGAATGCTCTGTCCCTCGCATTCTATAGGAATACTTGCGAGGTCTGCGAGGGACAGAGATTCGCTAGCGAGTACGTTAATTGTAACTCATGGTACGGATACAGTTTATTTAATATATACTAGTAAGTATCTTCAAATGGGCCTACCATATTTTCAAATGGCAACAACCACAATGACTTGCAACAAACTGAAAAGTGCTCTATTTTTTTTGCAAAGTTTTAATTATGTGTAGAAATATGGCTCGTGATCTTGAGTGCTATGTGACGCATGCGAGATAGGGATGGGAGCGTGCTGCTGCACGAACTACATTAACATAAACCCGTTCAAGGTGGGTTTCACCCTGATTTGGCTCGTTAAGGATGTTACATGTCGATCTTGTTGACCCCTATCAACATGACCGTTCATCAACAAAGACAGTAGTCACGGTGGTAATTGGGTCGCATTTAATTCAAGTGCAAGCTATTGGACGCTCAAATAAAAGTAGTACAGAATTAAGGAAATTCTGCATTAAGATTGAATATAGGATAGTACGATAGGGACACTATAATTTTTAAATATTTTATAACTGCAAGTATTCATTTGGTAGAAAACTCATAGCTTTATGAATGCTAAATTATGTTGAAGCTACAAAGCTGCTTTTCAAACCATACTCATATAACCATAACTTAACTTTTAGTAAGTTTAGTCCGGTTAGTATGGAACCCTAAAAAAGAAAAATACATGGCATATCATAATCCTAGTCAGCAGATCTTCCAAATTGCACCAGTCATTACTGTGTCATAAAACTATCGCTTAATTGAGTAGACCATTAGGATTTGAGGACAATTTAATTGAGAATCAGTCGCTTACCTACTTTGAGGATGATCTTGGACCCGGGTGATGTTCACTACACATCATCAGTGACGTTTGACCTACATAACTGTCTCCGGTGATGACTTACCTGTAAACAAACATATACATTAATTAACTGGTCGCTAAAGTTTGTTTCTTCTCCACAATAATTGTTAATTTTTCCAGTTATTACTTCGCAAAAATTTGTCAAAATCGGGACTAAAAATGTCTGAACCGGTTAAACATAAACCAGCGTCGGATATAGCGCAAATTTAGTTACAAATGCAAAGATAATTCGAATCAACAAACGAAATAAATAATATCAAAAGTATCGTTCAACAACATATCATAATTCTATACGTAATATACATAACATACGCACAATTCACAGGAAATAGCAAGTGGTCCACAAATCAACGCATCATATAATGTTTGGAATATTCCAGAACTACTTCCTTCGCACGGATCATAGCAGTAGCATGCAAGCGCGCAAGCCCATACACAACGGGTCAAGAATCCTAATGATGATGACGGGAAGTCGCCAATTGGCAGTTGACTTTGCCGAATGTCGATCGACTGTCAATGCCATGAAGACAAATAATATGCCATTAAATTAAGGGGTTGGACGCAATTTGGGAGGACCACTTCAACAGTAACAAGAAACGTCTAAAGCAAAAAAACATACCGAATGGTACTAAAGTAGCTACCTGTTATTGCATAAATATGTAAGGTATACGAGTGAACATTTTCGCTTTACAAAACCACTATTATATATTCTGTGACAAAAAAAAAACAAAGTAATATCGAAAAACCAGATTTATTGATGTGGTTGTTATACTTATAAATTATCAAATAAGTTACCTTAATGCAACTAGTTGAATGTTGATTCATGTAGATTATGCTATGTGAAATATAATTACGAATGATAGTAAAAATCTCTCATAGATATCGCCTTGACCAAAATCAAATTAAACCCCAGGAAACACCGCATGAACAAAAAATAGATAACAAAGACATGGACGATAGAGTCAGAATGTCTTTTTGATTCTGAAATTAACGCGTAGTTTACGTCCAGAAGTGAATCAAAAGCTAATGTCGCAGTACCCAAGGGCACTATGCTTGCCCCCAGGTTGTTACTAGTATATTTCACAAAGGCCATAAGGCAACTCGTTAAAAACATGGAAAGAAATATAGCGCATTAATGTAGAAACGTGAAGAAAAGTATGACATAAACAAGAGTAATACTAAAACCGAAGCCAATCGATGACCTTGCTCCGACACGCCTTACTAAATAACGTTTGAAAAAAGTTAAAAGCAAGTGTTGAACCTTCACCGCCGAGTGATTACTAATCCATTGTAAACATTCGGAATAACACCTTAATCGTATCGTAGAACGTGTCACCAAAATTAGTGACGGTGGTTATAAATAGTCCTGCCGGTTAGTTCAATCGCAATAAATGTCGGTACCAAACGATTCTAGGCAGTAAAAACCATATCGTCTTTGACTAGTTATCGTATTGTCAACGTTTAGATAGCTCTTATTTACTTGACAGTAATGGCGGGCGGCCGAGTTAAAAACAATACCATAAAAGGTCAAAGACGATCGCACTGCTAGATTAAAACAGCATCAACTCAAAATCCTTGCTAGTTTTGTTTCAAGTTCATAGAAGTTGTATTAAAGTTGATTTTAAAATACAGTTGTATTTTGAGTTACTTCTGTTTAAACCTAGCAGTGCGTATGGTTTGTACCGCCTAGAGTAGAGGCCCTGAAAAGATTTCTTACGTTTAATTTTTTCTGCAAGCGATTACCTTTACGAAGATAATTTTTGAATGTATATTAAATCCCTATATTAAAGTATTAGGGCAATCAAGGCTGCAGGCTTCTGGTCCAGATAAATACGGTCATCAATACGAGAAGTAGTTATTTTGCCTTGAAACTTGACTGACAAGAACTGATAGCCTAGTAGTTCAGGTGTAGATAAGATCTTTCAGAGGCAGCACTTGTACTATCGCGATCGTTAATTTGTGACCCATTTCAAGAAAAATAGGTTTGAAGTCGTCTATGTCATTTGAGATGCCAAATCATTTGTAACTTATAAGAGACTCAACCTTATTGTTGTAGAATGTCAGAATGACTTTGGACCTAAGGTGGGTCCCAAATTTAAGTTCGTGACTGTACATTGAAAACAAAACAACTACAAGATTAGGCGTTTGCGTCAATTGCCTCTTTGATACTTAAATTACTGTTTTCCTTAAACTTCATTCCAACGTATAATTTGGGCTTTCTTTATTATTATCTAAAAAGTTGCAATAGTTTTACTTTTTTTTAAGAATTGCGTTCATAAACAAAATAAATTACCGATTAACATAAACGTGTGATGATTTTTATTAAATCCAAATCTATTCAAATTAGATATTACATTTATTTAAACGTGTGATTTAATGTACTTAATAGCATATTTTATTATATTTTATTTTTTAGTATTCCGTACCCAAAGGGTAAATCGGGACCCTATTACTAAGACTCCACTGTCCGTCTGTCTGTCTGTCACCAGGCGGTATCTAATGAAACGTGATAGCTAGACAGTTGAAAATTTCACAGATGATGTGGTGCTCGTATTTCTGCTGCCGTATAGCAACAAATACTAACAACAGAATATAATAAATATTTAAGTGGGGCTCCCATACAACAAACGTGATTATTTGCCGTTTTTTGCTCGATATTAATAACGGCAACTGGTATAGTGTCTAGTGTTGTATAGATAATGGTACTGAACCCTTCGTGCGCGAGACCGACTCGCACTTAACTGGTTTTTTCCGGTCTCTGCAGTAATGTACTATCAATAGTAATAAAACCGTAACTAAGAGCACTGTCTGCTATCCTTAAATAGAACTCTTTACCTTTACCTGTAATGTAATAAATACGAAAAAGTGTTTGTTATTGACGGAAATTGAATATAGTCCCAGAGCAATATATACTTGGGTAGAAGCGGTGTACGAATATGTAAATATTAAATCTTAACAAATTAACTTTTACAGTTAAGACGTTTAAAACAATGAAAGTCACGCATCCACAACGAAATAAAATTGTTATGGCAATACCTAGTAAAGTAAGTATATATGACTGGCCGATTACACTTTCGAAATTATAGCGAGTTACGCTAACTTTACTATGCTAGGTAGGTATAACATCTAAACATGTCTGTCACGACTAAAGAACTCATCGATAAGAAATGTGGTAATGTTTTTACATGTACTGCAAGTGCACTCAGATGAGGGTTACGTCAAGGTTAACTTTCTAGAAAACAAGAAAATTGTTAAAAGTTCTTATATATTACACATGAACAACTTGAAATCTTGAACACTGATTGATGCGAACTATTGTATTTTGTTGATCGTGGATCGTGCCCGCTAAATTCCTGCTCTGATGCTTTCAGGGCAATACCGGTGAATTAGCATTTTATCAAATATTAACGAATTTTAATAAAAATTGCGTTTTAGATATTAACTTGGTAAACTGAGTTTGAGTCCAGAATTTAAGAAACAAAAGAATAAGAACACGTTGTTCATTATGGTCCTGACCTGACCAAAGACGACGTGAACGTAGATGTAGCTAATAACGGTAAATTTATAGAATTCAATTACGGATGCCTCAATCCTTTAAAGGCTTTATAGGTCTATAAAGGTCGTTATAAGATATCCAAATTCGGTAAACTTAAAGTGATTCCTGATACCACCACTTCCTTCCCCATTGTTGCGCCATCTGCGTCATCAATGTCATTATCATCAAAACAGTTAAGTAACTAAACTCAGCATTGTATTGCTCGTCTATTGTATTTTCAATTAAATTCCATCAATATGCGGTTTGCTTATTGTGCGGTTTTGTGATAACGGCTAATTAGGTATTGTACTTTCTGGATTTTATGCCTGAAATTGAATACTGATTGTGGCGAACTAAGTTGCTGTTTGAATTAGGAATAAATGTCATGAACAGTTTAAACGTAGACAGCGATGAGGATTATTATTCTGGCATTCTGTGTAGTTTTTAAAGTACGCTTTGCCCATGTGCGTAAGGCAAACATTAAAATAAAAATGAGCTCAATCTTTTTTTCTCGATTTAGTCACGAATGAAGTGTGACCGAGATGGGCCCTCTGTAGTTTTGAATTTAGTGCCTTAAGCGAACGACCGGGTAGACTAACGTATGAGAGCCATCTTTACCGTATATCGTTTGTAAGAATGACGGGGAACCAGATCACGGTCACACATTCTCAGTGACCTGAATATGCAACTGACGAGAACACCTTTTAGAGAACAAGCGATAATAATACGCTAAGTTGATTTCCATTCAATGTCCTAAGCACCAGAAAATTGATTATTGTTTGAGAAATACGTACATCATCCACGTATTGTACAGTTATACGATTGAACTAATAAACTAAATTCACAAAATATACCTACATCTTCTTTGAGTCTGTACCTACACATTAATTGGCAAAGCCAGTTTTCTATTTCCCCAATTTCCCAATCGCATTGGAATGCATCTACATTGTCTTGCCATCTTCGTCTGCTGCAGCAGCACCCTGCGTGTTCCATTTAATCACAACCTTTTCCTCATCATTCAGCAAGAGGATAGCCTAAGTTTCTTAAACTTGGTCGAGCTACTTTGAAGGAAAAGCGACTTGTTCAAGAGTCTCTCTCTCTTCTTCACCCTGTTCACACCCAATATAGGTTTCTCTAATTTACCCATTTTTTCCAATCTTGGTCTTTCCGCACCCAAACTCTCCCCCGTATCCACGTACTTAATAACCACATATAATTGTACGTGTGTGTATAATTGTAATTATACTTGTAGTTTCATCGCCCGCTGGCAAATCTTGGGTTGGAACTTTTTACTTCGATCAGTTACCAAGCCTGGTTACGCCCGCTAATGTGGTTAGCATGGGAAGAATACAAATGTCTATGAGTTTGACTTTTTAATACTCAACCATATTTATCCAACTGCAAGAAAGGGGTAATGTTTTCACGCGTATTTAATGTATAAGTCTGAATACCTACGATTATTTACCTAACGTTAACTGATGTCTTTCAAACAAACTTAATATAAAAGTACATATCAATGAAATAGTTACTATAGTAAGTAGAGCCCCATGAACAAACACGGATAAAGTTATCAGGAAAGAACCTTGCGAAACTTTCGTAGAACTGCGAACAAAGCAAAGCGACCAGAATGTTAAGTAACGTACAGTAACTTTTTTTTAAATGACCAGGATGAGTCATTCATCCAAATGTTGAAATAACAGTATTTATAATGCTACGGGGCTTTAGGTATTAAACTTTTAACACATTCACTGCCGGCAACGCATATAAGCATTCTCCTGACTTTCACCCAGTGCCATAAACGCATATGTGCGTTCTTACAATAGGCAAGATCCGTATAAAACAAAAGATCTGACACCTGTCGAAAGTTCGAAAAACAGTACTGGCAGTGAATGCATTAAACGCCAACAATACCCAAAATCGTCAGCGGATGTCTTGGCCGCAACGTCTCAGACGCTTTATTTACCTCAGGTACAGTTTTAAAGAGAATTTCTTACGTACCTATTCCAAGAGCTGATCTGATAACGGATTCAGAAGGTGGCAACAGGATCTTCGCTTTACTGAACTCACTGGTTGGTCTCCATAAAAAATCGTACAATCGGCAAAAAAGCTAGTCTTTGAACTGACATATTTGACAGAATCTTTTGAAGTAGTAAAATTGATAAACTGCCTCTCTGACAGTAAGTAGCTTAGCTACTTCCATTGTATTCCATTGTGATACGAAAAGTCACGTGATCTACCAGTGACGCGATTGGTTTGAAAACGAAACGAATAGAAACGTTATTTAGCGCAATGCATCTTGGCAGGGCCCTCTGTACTACAGTCACTGAAAACGCCAGCTCCGGCCGCAACCTAGGCCTTGAGTGATATTTTACCGAGATACAATGTAACCTGTTTACAAGTGTCTTTCAAACAATGAGCCGTAATTCATGATTAATATGTAGTAAGTAATTCTCTAGAGCATAAATAGCATTTGCTTTAAATACATAGTTAAAGAAGGCATCGGGGGATTTTAGCATTCGCATTATATATTCCATTATTATATACCATATATGCAGAGATCGGAATAGGTAGAGCTAATTTGCCTAAACTTGATGCATGTTCATTGAATAATGTATTCCCATCTCTCTCACGCATGAATGAATATGCGTCAAGTTTAGGCAAATTAGCTCTACCTATTCCGATCTCTGCATATATGCCAGAGCACGTAATAACTGTAATTATCAGGCATTTAAGATGAGACCTAGCTCACAGCTGGACTGAAACGTGTTTCAAACACGTTTATGTATTTACTAGTTACTGGAACATATGTAAATGGCGGCATTGTTACATGCGGCCATTTTCTCGGAAATTTACATGTGTAAGTATCCAGTAACTTTTGTCCTCGGAACCGGTGAGCAACGGAGAAAATGCAAATGCAAATAAGAAGAAAATCATAGAAATGTCTATGACCTTAGAAAAAGAAAGACCAGCGATAATAATTCATTACGTTTCTATGGAAAAAGGGAGATAACTAAACGTTAACTTGACCGTCAGTACGTAAAAACTGCAGTAATTTGACCTGGGTCGTTTTGAGGTAAGCACCTAAATACACATAATTAACTAATTAAGTAATGATTAGAGATGCAGCGATAATGTTTCTAAAAGTTGTGGCCTTTTAATCTTTTAAATGACATGACGAATATATCCTTCATGGTTGAGGTCTATATTGCACTAGTAAAGTTTACTTTCGCTATCGCTGAGCAATCGTAAGGTTGAAAATTGCCTTGTTTTCGATTGATGGTCGTGTATCTCAGTGAGTTACTCAGGTTCAAACAAGGTAAAGTAAAGATTTCGTTATTTTGAGTGAGTAACGCGGAACCTTATCGTTCATCAAACCTTCACAAACACAATTTACCTCGAAATGACGTCATATGTACATTTCAACAGCTGCGACAAAGGTTGTGCCGACAAACAGACACACATGTTGTGATTCATGGTACAGTCACTTAGACTATGAAAAGCGAATACGTTTTCCACTGATAAAGAACCATAAGAATGGGTAGAGTTTATGTTAGTTAATATATATTTGAACTAAGAGCAGGTAAACGGAACTGATGTGCTATTTTCTTGAGGAAGACATCCTTGATCTAACTAACTTAATCCGCGAGTGCTTAAAGACTGCATTAGTTGAGAATCTTGACCTTGGTCCCATTCGGGAGCGCCAAAGTTCAACTAAAATTGCAACTCCTATCATCGGAACTCCGAAAAAGAAATTTTTATACCGCTGGAACCGTAAACTTTTCAGAAGTTCTGAAATATTCAATGTGTAGATAAGACTAGGTTAGGTTAGGTTTGATTTATAAAAATCCTGAAAAAAGTAACAGTTCCTGAAAAAAATACGTTAGGAGTTGCGATAATTAGGACTTACAAATCGTTATGAGTAAAAATAATCCCTCCAGAGCAGCTGGACAGATTCTCAGCTGGACAGATTCTCAGCTGGACAGATTCTCAGGTGGACAGATTCTCAGCTGGACAGATTCTCAGCTGGACAGATTCTCAGGTAGACAGATTCTCAGCTGGACAGATTCTCAGCTGGACAGATTCTCAGGTGGACAGATTCTCAGCTGGACAGATTCTCAGCTGGACAGATTCTCAGCTGGACAGATTCTCAGCTGGACAGATTCTCAGCTGGACAGATTCTCAGCTGGACAGATTCTCACCTGGACCGATTCTCACCTGGACCGATTCTCACCTGGACAGATTCTCACCTGGACAGATTTTCACCTGGACAGATTCTCACCTGGACAGATTCTCAGCTGGACAGATTCTTAGCTGGACAGATTCTCAGCTGGACAGAATCTCCCTTAGACGAAGTCGCAGTTGGACAAAGTATAGTCAGGAAAAGTAAACAAACAAATAATAATAATAAAATCATTTAATTATATAAAGGGGATCTTCTTTTCCAAAAACTAAAAACGTATTCTTCTAATCTAACTAATGTATGTGTTAAAATTAAAAAAAGGTAGGGAAAACAGTGCACTGACAAGTTATCTTATTAATTATGCCTAAGCGACGCTAAACGTTCTAGACATGTTTTCACAGTTATTTTTTCGCTTAAACAATCCGTCACAATATTTTGTATTTGTCCATCAAAACGAATTTGCTTTAAACGCCGTTTGGTTTCGTTACAGTGATAAAAACTTCTATTAATTTTGCTATCACTGATTTTCGATTCTTTTCTTATTAACTGTAGAAATAAAAATAGAGATGGCTTTTTTGGGATTTTCGCATTCATTCTGCGGTGCCACCCTTCTACGGCGTTAGTAGTGCGAAAACGTTCTCCATAACAAGACAATTGTTCATTCGTGATTTTCGTCATCCAATAGTTAGTGAAATATTTTAGAAAAGCTTCACATTGCTCATCATTTGGTGCCATTTCGTTAATAGTCAAAAGCCCTTCAGGTATCAAGTGCACGGGTAAAAGTGCTAATTGTGTACAAAGTCTTGTCAGTTTCCAACCATAGCGAGTAGAACAACATTTCAACTCTTTAGATTTTTTCCAAACTGCCCGTTGAAAGTGATAATAACAGCCTTTAATAGCGACATTTGAATAGACAGATTTTATTCCCTGTGCAATAGCTGGCTCGTAATCACATTTAAAGTGATTAATATTAACAAACAATTGTTCTTTCAATATTGTAAACATTCTTTTGTATGTTTCTTCAGATTTATTTGGTAAAAGAATAAAAAGCACTGGTACAAAATTTATAGAATCTTGATCTTGAGTTATGTCAATATGTAGAGTAAAAACCTGGTAAAATGGTTTTGGTGCCATTTTGAAGGTGCCGTCCCCATAAAATTCGTCCACCTTTTTTATGAATTTCATTGCTGTTTTGCTGCCAAAGACAATAATTTTGTCTACATCACCACTATCATATAAAAAAAAAATCTTTTACTAGAAATTCTGGTAATTTTACGTCTGCAATATTCTTGTTACTGCATCTCTCCATGCAAAGAAACTTTTTGCGACATCTGTATAATGAATCCTTTTTGGAGTTAAATGATGGTAATGAATGATCAGACTCACCCTTACTATTTTCGTAAAAATGTTTTTCAAATATTCTTTGAATGGGATCCATACTAGTACACACTTCTTCTTTACATACATGCAAAAGTTGTTCATTTTTATTTCGATTGAAATTTGGAGCACACGAATGTTTACCTTCTTTAATTATTTTATTGTCCTTGTTCAATGTCATTGAAGTACTGCACTCCGTTTTGTTACTACATCTCCAATTAGTATTGTCCGAAAGGTTCCGTTTCGCAAAAATGTACCGATGCCCAGCATGCAATAGTACTTTACCATGGCACGGGTCTTTTCCTCTTTTCCTTTGCCCGTCTATAAAGACTAATTTATGTTTTTTTTTACTTGATCCGGCAATATCCATTTTTTCGTAATATGAGGAAACCAGGAAAATAAAATGTGACATAAATAAGACATTCAATGACAGAGCTATCAATCATTGTTTTTGTTTTTATCGGAGGTTGCATAACGTAGTTTGCATATCAAAGTAATTCTACACATAGAATGAACTATGTAGGAAGCTATAATTATCTTCTTTACATAGTATAAAATGAAGTCGCTTCTGCTGTCTGTTCGCTTAGATCTTTTAAACTACTCAACGGAATTTAATGCAGTTTTCACCAATAGATAGAGTGATTCAAGAGGGAGGTTTATATGTATAATAAATTCTGGTTTGTGTACGGGTGTTACAGAAAACTTACAATAAACCGAAACGAAGCGAAGGCGGGTCGCTAGTCTATACTAATATTATAAAGAGGAAAGATTTTATTTTTTGTTTGTTTGTTTGAATTAAATAGACTCCGAAACTATTTGACCGATTTCAAAAATTCTTTCACCATTAGTATCCTACATTATCCCTCATGAACATAGGCTACTTTTTATCCCGGAAAATTTAATAGTTCCCAAGGGAATAACAATAATCGAAATCTACGCGTCCGAAGTCTCTGGCGTCCTCTATTATAAATAAAACATACATGTAAAAGTATTTTTAGGGTTTTAGGGAATCAAAACCTATAGAGTACTTCCCGCTGTCAGCATGAAATTTGGCAAGAAGCAATGTCTAAAGCACAAGTAGACGAAAAAATCCGAAAACCGTAAATTTATGGGAGTCCACCAGAATCCCCTAGAACCATCCCCCAGAATCAGAATTCCCTTCATTACGTTAAATATGAGGTAGGTTTAGGTTATGTTAGTTCTTCAGCAGGTCCGGAGGGCCACAAGAATCAGAAATAGGAGCTCTGCGGGAGCCGAGCTCTGTCGACTCTGTTGAAAGAGTTCATTGAAATCCCCGGGGGGATTAGGCTAGGGGATCCTGGTGGACTCAATGGTAAATGGTCAATTTTTAGTTAAATCTCAATAAAAAAAATGCTATTTCAAAATGAAAATGATTTGGTTATAGAAAACGGGGTGTCATATAAAAGGCTTGGAAAAGAAGATCCCCTTTATATCTCCGTGTAATAAAATGATTTTATTGTTATTATTTGTTTACTTTTCCTGACTATACTTTGTCCAACTGCGACTTCGTCTAAGGGAGATTCTGTCCAGCTGAGAATCTGTCCAGCTAAGAATCTGTCCAGCTGAGAATCTGTCCAGGTGAGAATCTGTCCAGGTGAGAATCGGTCCAGGTGAGAATCTGTCCAGCTGAGAATCTGTCCAGCTGAGAATCTGTCCAGCTGAGAATCTGTCTACCTGAGAATCTGTCCAGCTGAGAATCTGTCCAGCTGAGAATCTGTCCACCTGAGAATCTGTCCAGCTGAGAATCTGTCCAGCTGAGAATCTGTCCAGGTGAGAATCTGTCCAGCTGAGAATCTGTCCAGCTGAGAATCTGTCCAGCTGAGAATCTGTCCACCTGAGAATCTGTCCAGCTGAGAATCTGTCCAGCTGAGAATCTGTCCAGCTGCTCTGGAGGGTTAATTCTGGATTAGGTATGTACGGGTATGAAAACTTACGTAAACCGAAACGAAGCGAGGACGGGTTACTCCGTGTTTTGTTTTTCACTTATCTAATCTAACGAGTTCGATTTCCAGTAAGTATAAGGGCAAATAATGTATGATGGGCAAGTATTTGCTCCTGTCTTGAATATTTTCTATGTCTTAAGTTTTTATTTCTCTGCATATCGTTGTCTAGTACCCATAGTATAAGCCTTTGCTTAGTTTGGCATTAGGTCAATTTGTGCAAGACCGTCCCTAGATATTTCTTTAATGTATTTTTTATTATTTTATTTCAAACTAGCGACTCGCCCCCGCTTCGCTTCGGTTTATGTGAGTTTTCCGCAACTCCCGTACATAATTCAGAATGTATTATACATAAAAACCTTCCTCTTGAATCACTCTATCTATTAAAAAAAAACACATTGAAATCCGTTGCGTAGTTTTAAAGATCTAAGCATACATAGGGACAGACAGACAGTGGGAAGCGACTTTGTTTTATACTATGTACACTTACGGACAAGCAAATGCATCACTTTGCATTTTTTGCATCTTTGTAAACCGGCTTTTCTTTCTGAAATATTGAAATGAAATAATGTTTCGATAATTTCCATGTTTGTTCACTTCTTGTAAAGCTTAGATTACACGAAACATGAATTCATTTAAATATTTCAGAAAGAAGAGTCGGTTTACAAAGATAATCGGTGGACATCAAAAAATGCAAAGTGATGCAATTGTTTTGCTCGTAAGTGTAGTGATTGACAACCCTAAGTAAAACCAAGAGCATGATGAATTTTGTAAATTTTGCCTGTCAGTTCACATTTTGTGAAGCCAGTCAGAAATTAGCCAATTTATCATGCATTTTTTACACCTCTTCACAAATATGGTTATTTATTTAGTAATTTCAACTCAACTATTTCGGTGCCAAAATTCCTGATTTCCCTCCAAAATTGACTCGATTTGGAGTAATCGGTACAGATAGTACGTTGAACTGTTAAATGTAAAAGGACATTATTTAAAATAATAATGGATGCGCAAGTTTTGTCGCGCGTTCATAAATTACACAACGTTTTAAACAAATTGCTTTGGTTTTTTCTGCACATGATAAAATACTGCAATTAGGGCTGGTACAGTCAAGGGCTTTAATTGTTATGCCATTATGGAACCCTGTCGCATAACGTTAATCATTCATTTAAGCGTAATTTCTATCATGTGGTTTGTCCCTGTCATTATGACAGGGTTCTATAGTGGCATAACAATTAAAGCCCTTGACTGTACCTGTCTTTGTTATAATTTTAAATATGCAACGTTCATAAACTAATACCTGTTTATTTGGACGATCACGGTATTCTGAATTTCTTGTACGGTCACCAGAAAAAATATAATGTTCAACATTGGGTTCAAAAATATCTGACACGTGTTTATTAGGTACTAGAGACGTGAAAGAGTTTCAGATTCGATATTTTTGAGTGAAATGTTGGGTAATATGGTATTGTTGACTGTACATACATGGTTTATTAACATGAAATGCTGGTAATTAGGTAATGTTGTTGTGTAGGTTTATAGTATAATCTCTTATATAAAACAGATAATGCAGATCCCTCACAAAATACATTTTAACTAACAAATTATTTATTAAAACTACAGGAAAACTAAAACTAGATGCTTAGGAAAAATACCGTAATAAAACTAATAAACTAAAACTAGATGCTTAGGAAAAATACGGACAGAAATATAATCGCGCATAAATTATTCATAGCCATTTCCGCCAAAAAACAACAACAACAAAACAAAAAATTGGCAAATTCCGTTATTATATTTTGTTATCTTGAGCTTCAAGTTACAAATAAGTTAATAAAAAACGTATCATTAACTTCAAGCAGTGATTTAAATATAGCAAATTAAATACAAATTAAAAACACACGTCACCAGCTATAATAATATTATTTGAGCTTAATATTATCAATATTATCATTCAACATAATGGCTTCATGTTTTTTTAAAGAGCGGTGCTGGTGGTTAACTTTATTTGTTTGTTGTAAACCTACTATTTTATACCTATTTAAATGTATTTAAATATAATAATCTACCGTTAGAAAACAAAGATCAGCGTCACTAGCAATTATCTATAAAAAATACAGATTTAATCACGCATAATATATTAATACTTCCGGCAAAATACAACAACAACATAATTGGACGATTTTATTGGACAGGTATCCCAATTAAGTTAATAAAACTGTAGATAAATGTCTAGAAATAACTCTTGAATGAGAAGTTATCTACACTAAAATTATTTAAAAAGGGGCTCCGAAGCTACTGTACCGATTTGAAAAAATCATTCACCATTAGAATCCTACATTATCCCTGATGAACATAGGCTACTCGTATGTTTTATTTCTACGCGGACGGAGCCGCGGGTAGTTTGTAATAATTTGTTATTGTAGGATTTAGTTAGAGCGTCAGCCTATTTTGGTCGGCCGAAAATTAGTTTCCGAAATCGGCTGAGACCGAATGATTTTAAGAATGATGATGATGATGATGATGCTGGCGATAAACTTAGAGTGTGCGATGTCTGTCAGACTTTCAGCCAGTCACAGATCAGTTTTATACGTATACTAACTTCTGCTCGCGTAAATGTAAATTCCGATTACCGTTAATCCCTTGGGAACTTTAAAACGGGATGAAAATTAGCCTCTGTGTTAATCCTGGGTATAAGTTATTTCCATTCCAAATTTCATCCAAATCCGTCCAGCCATTGCGGAGTGAAGGAGTAACAAACACACACACACGCACACAAACTTTCACATAATATTAAGTAGGTTTTAAGTAGGATAACTAGAGGACGCCCGCGACTTCGTACGCGTAGAATTAGTTTCCCGCTACTCCCCCTATTTTAACCCCTTAGGGGATGAATTCTCAAACATCCATTTTAGTGCATCCTTAGGATATCCAAGGAATATTCCTTTCAAATTTCAAGTCCCCAGGTCCAGCGGTTTCGGCTGTGCGTTGATTGACCGCTTCCCGCCGTCTGCCCCTCTGTATGTCCGCTTAAATCTTTCAAACAACGGAACGGATTAATTCCGCTTTTCATCAATAGATAGAGTGATTAAAGAGGAAGGTTTTTATGTATAATAAATTCTGGTTTATGTACGGGTGTTACAGAAAACTCACTTAAACCGAAGCGAAGCGAGTAGTCGCTAGTACATACATAAATTAGTATGAGTCAGACACAACAATAAATTGCAAGCGCGTTATCTGAACGACGTGCTCGGCTCACGTGGCTACCTGAGGAAATTGCTTTGATACTTAAATGTTCAATGTATTATATTATACTAGCTGTCCCCGTGCCCACTTCGTTGGGCAATAAACATTTATTTTTGGATTAATATATAGCCTGTGACACTCACAAATAACGCGGCAAATTTTCAAAATCGGTTCAGTAGATCCAGAGATTACCCCCTACAACGTCACAAACTTTACCTCTTTATAATATTATTAGTATAATTAGTATTAGTATAGATTACAAGCTTCTGCCGACTTCGTCCGCGTAGAATTAGTAATTCACTACACCATACCACGGCGATAGTATTTTTTTCGGGATTTAAAATTCGAAGTATAAACTTTCCCCACTCTCATCCAAATTTGCCTACACTTTTCAGCGGTAAATGTTCGGGTAATAGCAGTTCATTGTTTTCTGCCACTTAGCTGGAAAGCTTAGCTATACAGGGTAACCGCCATGCCGTGTAGCAGCAAAGTAAACTAAAACTCACAACACCATCAGAAACATGTTACAGATTTAAAAGCGTAAAGACATACTTAGTTTTTTTATTCAGGAATATTCAGGATCATGGCCACCATTTTAGTATTAATTAGGGAAAATTAATATTATTTTAATAAAATGCTTAACTTTAATTGCTTTAAAAACCACTATACTGCCGATAATGTTGTTTACCTGTGTTATTTTTAATTGTACTGTTCCTCTGTAATGTTTTTTGTTTGGTGTACAATAAAATGTTTGCACTGTATTGTATTGTATACTAATAGAATCTCAATCATTTACTGAGCTGAGAAAATTATGTTAGGTAGGATCACGGCTCCGGAGTCACCCTGTATTTATATAATAAACAGCTCTTGCCCGCGACTCTATCCTATCTGCGCAAAAGTAGTCTTTCGCTATTCTCTCTATTCGATTTTCTCGGATACATATCCCACCTTTTTTTTGTCTTTGGGTTTTGTTTGTACGGGATGGAGAAGGCAATCTAGCACACAGGCCACCTGATGGTAAATGAGATGTGTGACCCATCGACATTCTCAAGACCTTTGACTACAATCTAAATACTGCAATCCTAACACCGCAAACGCGTTACCAATCCTGAGAACTAAATTGATGCCCATATGCTAGTAATTTCACCTGATGTCGGCTTTTTGTTGAAAATATTGTGGTCGCCGACTTCAGTTGGACTAACCTATTAGGTGCCTACAATTTTAAAGAAGTTATTTATTTGCGCTTTTGAAGGCGGTTATTTGTTTTTGATAACATTTATTTTATTTTATAATTTTTAGTGATCATAATACGCTGTTACGTAGTCCCACTTCTTAGTTGATATGAAACTTAGTTATTTCAAGCGCGCCGCACCGCAAGCAACACCGCGGGAAAGTCATAGTCATATTTCAACAAGTAAATATTCTTCGTTGTAGTCGCTCAACTATCTTAATCGAAATATCTATCGCCACTCTTGAAATCGGTACCGTTGAGGAGTTCCGGTGGCCATCTGTGGTCTTCATCATCAGTTCCACTTCACCAAATGATACTTTCTGAATGCAAATGCTAGACTTGTTACTAAAAATACTAAAATCGCTATATGTTTGCCTACAATATTTGAGGAGTTCCCTCAATTCCTCACTGATCCCCTCATCAGATACAGATTTGGTGACAATGGGACCACCTCGGAAGTATAGTCTATCAAACCAAAAAAAAATTTTTAAAATCGGTCCACAATTGACGGAGAAATCGGTGAACACACATAGAAAAAAAAAAGATACATACAGTGGAACGTATAACCTCCTCTTTTTTTGAAGTCGGTTAAAAAGGTCATCAAAATTCAACCCCTAACGGTAAATAGTTGGATATAAATTGTAAGCGTGCGAAGTCGCGGGCAACGTCTAGGTTGACACAAAAATATGTACATGTACATTACATACTTTAACTAGCCATACATATATAGGTAGTGCAGCGATAACAAACAATTCAAGAGTATCTATGCCACTCACGTAATCTATATAGCCCTAATAAAATCACAGTAACATATTTATGTGCAGGTATGTAAATAAACATATATGTATACATTATTGTCACATAACTCTCGTCTTCGCAGGTAAAATGTAAATACTGCAGTAAAATGGCTATTTTCCAGGATTTAATAACGCGTTATGTATGTGTAGTCTGTGTCAATTGAAATCGCCGAAGATGTAGTAAACAAAGGACAATGGGCAAAAATGTATGGAACGTGGTGCCCGCGCCAATGGACATAATGTATAATTATATCCTTGGAAAGGTATTTTTATGTAGGGCAAAGATAACCATATCGCTTATCTCTATTTGATGTCGGAACTGAGTTATTTTATTTTGAATATACGTTTATCAATCAATTTCCTTTAGGGATAACATTATGAATTAAAAGAAAACAACACTACTAATCAAGGCACTACCTACTATTACATTACTAATCAAGGGTACACTTCAGTTTTTCCACTTCGTAAATAAAAATGCATTTTTCATTAGAAAAGTAACAACATGAGTTGATTTTCGTTACATTCGTTTTTTTTACAAATAACTGTCCATGAGGCTGAAGATGGAGCTCTCTGGGGGAGCGCCAAAGTTCAACTAAAATTGCAACTCCTATTATCGGAACTCCGAAAATGAATTTTTTATACCGCTGGAACCGTAAACTGTTCAGAAGTTCTGAAATATTCAATGTGTAGATAAGATAACCTAGTCTTATCTACACATTGAATATTTCAGAACTTCTGAACAGGTTAGGTTTTATTGATAAAAATCCTGAAAAAGTAACAGTTGCTGAAAAAAATACGTTAGGAGTTGCGATGATTAGGACTTATGAGTCGTTATGAGTAAAAATAATTAGGTGAGCCAATATGGACCCGCTCTCTGGTGCAGTAGCAGCCTATTCACTTTTGCTTGAGTTGTATTTTTAAGGAGAAGTGTCATGTTATATGAATATCTCCGTATGGACAGGGATTTGAGACAAACCACCGTAGTAAACGTTGTTCCTATTGGTATGACCTATTCACTGACACTCAATGCCGTCTTTACCATAAGGGCACACGGGGCCCGTGCCCAGAGCCCCCATCCACAGGGGGCCCCGAAGGGCCGATAATTTACTACCCATAATAAATAGAAGATCATAGTAGAAAAATGTTAGTAATAATTCGCTTTCTTTACTTTCCAAAAGGGGCCCCAAATTCTTGTGTGCCCTAGGGCCCCAGCATAGTTTTAGACGGCCCTGCTGACACTACCATTATTGCTATTGTAGCGGGTACCAAAATGCCCATTGTCCTTAGTACTGTTTGACATATAACCTCAAATTTTTATCAAGTGTGTTTTTATTTAAAATCGTATAATTAATAGTTATTTACTATTAAACTTAAAAATAATGATCAAGTGCATAAATCATGGCTAAGACCTCACTTGATCTAAACCAAGTGATTATCAAGTAACAATGGTAAATTGGTTCGTTTGGTTGTGTTTACATGTTTGGCAATTTCAACTGGCACAGAGCCACACACAACTGTTCAGTGCAATCACGCTAATAATGCTACATTATCTTAAGTAATATTTTATGTCACATCATTGTAGGTACCTCAACATAAAGACAGACAGGGTTTCCATTTAACTACGGAGCGCTAAAAAGGGACATTAAAAAGGAACGACAGAAAATGAAAATGAATTGAAAGTGCGGTTCTAATCGTAATAGTTTCTAAAATTATAACGATCCATCAATCAACTTCCACGTTCGTGAGTTCATTGCTTCTTAATTTAACACCTTACAGCTTAACGAACTTGTGTAACCTCCCTATATTTCCAACACCCAGCACGCAACACAAGAACCAATGTGACGGTTTTAAAACCCTAATTTTCGGTCAAGAACCTGAATAAACAATGGTCTATTTTGCGTCTCATTTACGAACCCTCAAAACCTTAAACTGGGCAAAAAATACCTCCCTTTGAAGGCCATATTTTTCCTAAACGTATGATTTGGTCTAAAGTCCAAAAGTCTACTTAAAGTAAAATACATGGTACAAGAATAAATTGAAAGTTCATCTTTTTTATTCTTCTTACGTTTTAAGACAATAAAAGACCTTTTAACTCCTTCCATTAAATTATGTTGATGCTTCCACCACATTTTATAATTCAAGAACATTGTTCTTTTTTCTAACAATATCAACAAAGGAAATTCCTATCATTCTTGATTACAGAATCACGGATTTGTCGCGAGCCAAACTATATATAACTTTACCATTTAGCTTCTTTAGTTGGAAGTTGAAACTGTACCTAATACTTAATGAAACGTATTTAATAAAAAAAAATCTTAACCGACAAACAAGCACGAAATTGGTTTAACTAGATGCTAACCAACAATGCAAGGAAAAACCAGGTAAAAGCTATAAAGATGAGTCTTTTCTAAACGGTCAACTCCACTAATCACGCCATCTAAAGGCCCTCCAGTTTTTAGTTTTCCTGTTTGCACCACTCTCAAATCACGTTTATTGTTATCAACTCCTGCCGTGTTTGTCCAAGTTTAATGACTTGCCTCTTCATATCGCATGTACGACAATGTACGTGTACGTACATTTCGCGTACTCGAGATGACGCGTGAAAATTATTAATCTCCTCTTCTGTCTTGTCTGCCGCAATACTACATTTGTATCACCATCATACTAGCGCTTAGTCCCGATTTTCCACTTTTGTCATGCACCTAATAAAGGTGGATTAGATTTACAATGAAATCACTGCAGTCTGACTTCAATCACCCTTGACAAAGGGAGCTAGAGGCCATTTTAGAATGTAACAAACCCAAACCAACCAACCTGCCTCAATTTCACTGCCTGAAACATAGCAGGTTTTTAAAATTTCATAATAAGACCCTAAAGATCAATATGATTAATTAGGTTACTGGTCAACTGAGGCAAGTTTGGAGACATTCTGTCTTAGTTTCTGAACCCACTTTGGTTCTATTAAAGAATAACTCCATAGGATGTAAAAATAGAAGCAGTCGTGAGAATGCCAATTAAATAAAATACCACATTAAGTATAAATGCATAAACGCGCTATTATTTAATGTGGTTTACAATGACATAATTGTGTCAAATTAGAGGTTAACTACCAGTAGAACCGTAAAGAACGTCTCTTGAGTTTTAATACCATTTCAGACATTAGTGGTGGCCAATATGAGGCTAGAATGGGTAGACCATCAGCTTGTTCGTCTGATGATATTTGCCAATCAGTTGGGAATAGTTGGATAATAATAATAATAATAATAATAATAAATTTTATTTCAGGCAACGAGGCCCATAGTTACAAATACCTTATAGACTAACATACATAACAATATAAAACTTAAAACTAACACCGAGGTGACAGAACAGCGGGTATCTGTTTTGCCAAAATTAGAATGATTATTTTGTTGGATAAGTTCAGGACCGCCAACTTGACAGAGTACCGGCATTTTTTTATAAGAAAAGGACTCTGATCAGCAATTGGCCAAACAATGCAAGGCTTTGCTATGCTCTAACTCACCTGATCGTAGGTGATGATAAAGTCGAAGGTGGATTGGATGATGATTGGACATCAAGGGTTAAACAATTTGAAACTCTTAAGGTGACGCGTTTAGACGTTGCATACCAGCATCACTGACGAGTTATGTATGTTGGTCGATGGTATTATTAGTTAAATATGCAAGTAACAGTAGTATCAAAGGTGATAAAACGGGGTTTTACCCCGGCTAGAATATTTAGCGAAATCCTTTTTGTGTAAAGGTAGGTATATGATTGCTTATTGTCGAGGTGATTTTCCAGTGAGTTCCAGTAGTAGTGAAATCGAGCGAACCAGAAAGGGGGTAGACCGATACGGTTACCCTTAAATGTCAACCTACCTGCAGAATTTCAATTATTCTGATGATTATGTATGACGATTGCAACATCGTCGGAATATCGGGAATTCGCCAAATAGTCGAACTAAGGCAAGAATCCGTATTATTACACGGAACTTTAATAATAACATCGATAGTTCAAAGAAGTGAACGTAACTCTGATATATGTAGGTACCTACTCGTAATTAATAGCATTAACGCTTGTATGACGTTATGTACAGCCGCGGTATGAAAAGGTTCGTCACTTTTGGAACTTAACAGCATTGAAATAGAGTCGAAAAGTGACGAACCTTCACATACCGCGACTATACAGTACAGAGTGGTTTCATACATGTAGGTAGACCTACTGCTAGTTAAAGTGACACGGTTTCAGTATTCATTTCAAATAAAACGTTACAAGATTGTGAAGCTGAAAATTTCCATACAAAATGCGATGACGTTTCTCTCCCCTTAAACCTACTCCGATTTTTACGAGTTTTGAATATGTTGTTGATACTATAATGGAAACGTGCAAACCAAGTTTTTCATATTAATTATAAAATATTCAAAAAACATGGAAATCGGACTTGATTTAGGGGTGAGAAACGTTATCGCCCGGAGCTAAATTTGTATAGAAATATTTTGAAAGTTACGCGATCAAAGCTTCGGTTTACTATCATTTAAGTTAAAACTAACGTATAAGCACCACTATTAGGTTTTAATGCAGAACTCAATACTTCCATAATTGACGTGCAATAACGTCATTGTAGATTTACATAAGTGTCCGTTGATCACGACTTTATTCAATTTCCATTTTTATGCCTTTGCTTATAAACGTGGAGTAACCGTGGAGTAGCTAAACCATGCGTTGTCTGTCATTGGACCCGATTCTACGTGCACATCGCTTAAATAGCCTAAAACTAAATTGTCTAATTTTTAGACATACCTAGTTTAGCCGGTTTAACAAGTGCTATTCCAGAATGTCAATATAATATTGAATAGACCGTCTAAAATAAGAAGCGTCAGATTCAAATTAGCGCTGTCATTTGATTATGACAGCTGCTCATAGAATAGCAACTAAAGTGTTTTAGCGACACCTAAATAAAATTAGGAAGTTTAGAGGCCACTGTAGAATCGGGTCCATTGTGACGTTTGAATTTGACAGATAAGGACAAAGCATGGTTTAGCTACTCCACGGTTACTCCACGTTTAGAAATAAGGGCATTAGAGTGGAATAAAAATAGATAGATATAGGCAGGTATATGGCGGCAACATGTCAAGATGTTCCGCGCGATATCTAAAATTCTCAAAAACTCTTCTTTGTAGGGTTCGGGAGATGAACGGGACCCTATTAATATGCGCTTATGCTGTCCGTCCGTCCTAATTTTAAAGAGCCGTATCTTTTGAACCGTATTAGATAGCGTTTTTTTTTCAGAATGTGTTATTACGGCGGATTTACTAATTAAAGGAAGGAAGTGAAACAAAGGGGGTCCCGATAAAAGTTTTTTTTTTCATTTTTTTTTTTTGCTGTCGTAGAAACGCTAAAACATGCAAGTGTCAAATTGGGTATGATTATAGTTCAAACCGGGAAAAAACATGGTCCAGTGTGAGATTCGACTCGAAATCGAAATGTAATAATACGTACTGTGCGGCGGTACGGAACCCTCGGTGCGCGAGTCCGACTCGCCCTTGACCGGTTTTTTAATCTCAGCACATGCACTTCACGCCGTAGATGTATGGCAGATAACTTATCCAAGTACCCGTGGTATATTCATCCGCGAAACCGTAGTAAAATGACTTATCAGTACTTTTTGATGTTTATCTCAAGTGGTTCGTAGTCTAAGTGGCCGACCTTGGAGTTAAGCCTTAAGTTTAACCTGTCTCGGCTGTAAAACCTGGAGACTGCGGTAGTGATAAAACAGCCTTCCGGTTAGGCAAGAATAAAACAGATAAAACTAAGTACATACGAGTATTAAATGCATATCCACCACAAAAAAACTTCGCCGTGGATATTTATTTCTTAAGGTTCAGTACATTATGGATTTAGCTAATAAAATAACAATTTTTAGCCGCCCAGCTTACGGCTGCATTTTTATGCCTGTGTAGAACTATATTTTTCGTGCTTTCGCTAAGTTTTTTAAAGCGATGAGTTGCGGGAATTTTATATAAAAATTCATTTCTGGCCGCTTTTTATCGACCTACGTCTCCGTCAATGTAAAATCACTACCAAACCTAGGCGAGAAAGGGCGCTTGCTGGACTTGTACGAGTATAAAGCGCGGCTTTGTCTGCGTCTCGTCTGAGCTAACTCATATTCTTTAAGCAACCACTTGCTTTCTGGCCTCTACACTATGTATTTCTTACATACATACATAGTACATTAAATCACGCCTGTTTCCCAGAGGGGTAGGCAACTTCTTTCCGCCTGCTACGATCCTGACATATCTCTTTCGCTTCTTCCACATTTATACATCGAGTCATGCATGCACGTGGGTTTCGGGTACCTAAGATCCGATTCAGATTTTCTCCGATTTGATTCGAAAAAGTACGCCTAGGGCGGCCCCTTCCGATCCTCCCACTCACTTTCGTTCTGTATATCTCCTTCGTCAATCTTCTTTCATCCGTCCTTTCCAAATGACCGAACCATCGAAGCATGCAATTTCAATCTTAGTCACTGCATCTTCTTTCTTTCATGTATTTCTTCATACTCCCAAAAGCCAAAGCCAATTCTAACGCTAATTTAATAAGAAAAATCTATTCGTCTGTTCCACTTTTGCATTTATGTTAAACTATGATTAAGATAGATGGTTGATTCACAGCTCACATACAGGTGTTAATCTGCAACCAACAAGTACGGTAAAAGACTTTTTATGACCCATCCTAGGTTCAAACCATTTAGTTTGGGTTTTCTATAAGTTACAAATGACCTAGCATCTCTAATGACATTGACGACATCATGCATTTTTTTTTTAAATTCGTCCTAAATTTACGTTCGTGGCCGTACACTCATTTTGTTTACAACGTCACATATGCAAAGGACAGTGGAAATTGGAGTCAGGGCTAAAATAAAGATATTTTGTAAAAAGGACCTGAGAACAAGGTTTTCGAATTCTACGTCTGCAATAATCACATTTTGAAGGGCGACAAGGTATAAACTGTGTAGTTTATTGGGATTACCTTTATTTCGGCGAAATAATATATGTTTGCCAAATTTATATTGTTTCCCAACGTTTCATTTGCCACCCGCTTTGTTTTCTGTAACCGTAAATAGTTCAGGATTTTATAAAAACTAACCTAACCTAACCTATAGGGTTCTACACGATGGTACTGAAATAAATCCTGAAATATTCACAATTATAGAAAAAAATGGATTGGCAAATGAAACGGTTGGGAAACGATACATTTGGCAATCATCTTTCGGCCAAACGGCAGGCTTCCAGTTTATTGGGATTTAATTGTTGTAAAGAAATCTGTGAAACATTATTTTAAAGTAAAGAATTAATATATAGTTCTACTTGTTTCGTCGTACTACTTGGGAAATGCGAGTTATCGTGTTATCAGAGAGGTCGGTGAACGAGAACTGTTCTACCTTAGTTGCAGACACATCATTAAACAGATCATTTTATTAATCAAACTGCTAAGCGTAATACAACCTATGTGTGAAAGTTTAAGTTACTTTTTTTATTTAAATTCAGTTTCTCACATAACTTTTTCTAAAGCTGTTGTTTCATCAACTTTGCATTTAAAGATTAAAACAAATGTAATTAATTCAATTCAGTTGACTACTTAAGTGTTAACCCTATAATTAGATTTGCTCGGACACCAATCTGCATTGTTATTCTGTTTATCTACACTCATATCATAAGTCCTCTATTATGCGTTCAAAACCCGTAGGCAATGACCAGCATACCTGTGGTAGGTAGTAGGTGACAGCGATGACAGCTGTTAATTTTGGAAGATGTTCCAAATTTAGATCTCATTACCTTACAATATTCGATAACGTAATTTCAAATTTACGTTACAGCTGTCATCGTTGTCACCTACTACCACAGGTAAGGTAAAGCTGGTCATTTGCCTTTCGGCTTCTGAACCCATCTTAGAGTACTTATAATATTTGACTCTGATTTAGCATTACGCAACAGTCACATAAACTACTATTTTATGTGTTTAATGTAAAGTTATACTTATATAGGCATGGAATAAGCGTAGATCTAACAGTAATACGCCTCGTTACTACAAACTGCGTAACCCGCCATGGCCGCCATCAACAATCATAGTTGATCTAAATTAAACGTTATAATTATGACAAGTATAACGAATCACAGTTTCGTCTTACATGTAAGTTAGACAAATCGCATTGAACGCTTCAATACATTTGAAAGTATGTCAAAACACAAGCCCGCAATGTATACTCATGTAGGTACAATCGTGCAATCGCCAACCAAATAAAATATCAAAACTCAACCCTATTTCAAATGGTGTAAGAACGTGTTCAGATCTATTTTGAGGACCTTGTGGGCTTCAATATATTTTGGCGATTGTACTTAGTCTCTCTAATCTGTAACCCATCACATTACATTGCATTACATAACTACGTAATCTAATAAGTAATAGTTCAATATTGCGTTAACGATGGCTTTTACTTCCGTCATTACGCAATATAATGTTTGGAATCCATTATAATGACTGTATCACTTATTGTGCACTCAGTTAAAAATAATGCAACGTTTAAATACTATGTCTAGTGTAATGTTTTTTATCACCGGTTCTGACTTCCGTGCTTAAATTTGTGTTCACGGGGATATTATATAACGGTCCATGAAGAAAACTAATTCAGTCATAAATATAATTGTTTTATTTTTATTAACCTTTTGTTTATAATAATATTAACCGACTATAAACTTTATAAACTTGACGACAGGTGCGTAACGATTGAACCGTTAATATAACGATAAGTATTTATAATTAGAAAAGCAATTAGATGTTGCGCACCTATTTAACATTCTCTTATTAAAGCATTTTATCATTCTGTTGAACCTATGAGTTTTTTTTAATCGACGATTGTAAAACTCTACTGACTGAGGATCTTTATTAAATGTAAACTACATTTTCGAGTCAGTAGCCGCATCACAACATAGAAATAGTAATATGTTGTAATAACAACTGCATTGCGATGCGTCTGAAGTTGGTTTCGGCGTTGCGCTAGGACCGGAGGAGTGTAATCAGTGCTAATAACGCAGCGTGCATTACCAAATAACCATGGTAAATACCAACACAAACCCCACTATCGCATTATAATAAATAAATCAATAAATATCAAGGGACGATCTCACACAAATTGACCTAGTCCCAAACTAAGCTCTAGGCTTGTACTATGGGTACTAGACAACGATATAAATACTTATATAGAGAAATATATACTTAAATACATAGAAAACATCCACGACTCGGGAACAAATACTCGTGCTCATCACACAAATATCTGCCCTTACCGGGATTTGAACCCAGGACCGCTAGCTTCGTAGGCAGGGTCACTACCAACTAGGCTAGCACGTCGTCATTAATATTCAAATGTGGTCATGCACAAGGACCAGAGTCAACTACATCCGGACATCGTTGGAGGAAGGAAATTTCATTAAACAAACAACGCAATGGACAACCAGTAACTTTGCGCGTCAAGGTTCCTTCACCGGTTAAAATGATATAGGATGTTGCGAAAATGTGTCGGATTCTAAGAAGCGACTTGAACGTCGTGATAACACCCTTGGTAGCGCTAAGTACTGTATTTGATATTTGTCCGACAGATGTCTCGCTTGCATCACCTGCAGTTTGTTTCTCTAGAATACATATGAAGGTGTTTGTTTCGTTAGTTTCGAAATTAAAGAACATAACACACAAGTTTAATTCTTAGTAAATGCTGGACTTGATTCAGCAGCTAATTCAACAATACCGTTGTAGACACAAGATCAAAAATGACAATAAACGCATGTTCATACATGGTACTTCGACAGTAACGTAGCGTCGAATTATAACGTTAGAAATTATCGAAAGCTTCGCGCTAATAATAAATTTCTGTAAAAACTACTTGGTAAAATTATGAATTAGTTTCATGAAGTTTACTAAGTAAACTAATAATGTGTGTACTCTTAGTAATTGTATGTAGGTAGTAAAAACAAGTGAGGGATTTACAGCCGTTCACAATATTAAATTCATCTCTTGTTTAACCATTGTGCAGATGGAAAAAAAACTGTTGTTGCCATCTTAATAAACTTGTCACTTGTTAGAATGTATTGAACATGGCTATTTACTAGCGATCGATAATTTATATAACTAACTGTAGACTGAATATAAAAACGGGTTAACAGGTTATCCAAGATTACTTTAACTAATCTTACTTAAAGGTAGTTCTACAATACAGGCCATGGAAAGATGTCAATTTGTAGCGTCCACTTTTGCAATCTTAACCACGGCATATCCGAATCAGGTCGTAAGCGACAATTGCGATACGTTGTGCCAATTTATTATTCTGAAATTATTTACAGCTTTTTGTCGGTCACTTTGATTTACTTTAACTTCCAAAGTAACTAACTACTTGTATAAGATATTTTTCACTTCTCATGCTATTAAAATGTTACTTTAATCTCTGCACATCGGGACTAAAGCTCCTTATTAATCTCTGGGGATTAAAGTATTTTTACACTTCTCATGCTTCTAAAATGTTACTTTAGTATCTGCGGATCGGGACTAAAGTTCCTTATTAATCTCTAGGGATTAAAGTTTTTTTTAATACTTTGGTGACCCCTTGACCAATCACGGTATTTTTCAATGGAGGATTATCGCCATTTTCAGTGATATTGTATAGACAATTTTTAGGACGTGGAAATAACCTAAAAAAGACAACTGTGAAAAACATCTAAAAATACCGATTTAATTTCGTGAAAAACGATTAATGATTAGGAATATGAATCTATTTAAATATATTAAGGATATTTTTATTTTATTAGGCATGGTCCAAATAGTTTTCAAGCTTGTATCTGTTGGCTAAATATGCAAGCATTTGTGTCACTTTACAAAAAACTGACTGCTCGCTCGCTCGCGTGGCTAAACATCTCTTGTCATTATGGCTTGTTTTAGTCTCTTGTTGAACAATCTATTATTTAATCCGTAGCTATCATCTTTTTGGAACTGGTAGATATGGCCTTTGCGCTGTTCTTGCATAATAAAGATATTCCAAACAAGAACCCTGTTTTTGTCTTCTTGTCCCAAAATAGCTGCTAATAAATATGCATGCAAGGATATTTAATTTGGTACAAGGCAGTTTGACTTATCATTAGCGTTATCTCGCTCTTCCCGTTATATTTTGGTATTGATTCAAACTTCACACAGGTAGTTATGAAATAGACTTTTTTTAACCTATTAGACTAATAGGGAATAGGGAAAGTAGTGTTTATCGATGTGGATAAAAAATGTGTCACTTTTTAATAAGTACGAGAGTGACAGATGCTTCATCCACTGCGATAATGGCCATATTACGGGCCAAGGTGTAGCAATTGATTTTTAGGGTTCCGAGCCCAAAGGGAGCCAAACGGACCGTATTATTAAGCCACCGCTGTCCGTCTGTTTGTCTGTCTGTCCTATCTGTCTATATCTGCGGGCTATATCTCGTGAACTTTTCACAAAATGAGTATTACTATGGTCTCTATTACACCAAATAACTAAAATAAAATAAATAATGTTTATAAATAGAAGAGGATACATGAGACATGTTTAATATAGTATGTTGGTACGGAACCCTACGTATCCCAGTGCGTTTCGTACTTGGCCGGTTTTTTATTTATACGCAAGAGACTATAATAAAAACCATTTTTTATTGCTCCATTAGTACCAAGATCCTACGTTAACATACACATTCCGGTTTCCAATAAAGTGACAAAAGTTCAAAGACTCCTGGAACTCTTAAATGTCAACTTCAATTTGGCATTCGTCTTTTGTCTGACCAGTTTCAACAAAGTTGGGAATGTTAATACCATTATCGTAAAAAAACCGTTGACGATCCGAGAACTGCAATTATGGAAGCCATCCATATACTCGTAAACAACCAAACGCAGTCAACCGGTTCCAAACATAATTCCGGAGTGTCCACGCTCACATTTTGCAAACTTTTCACGTGCCCAGTTCACCCTTGACACAATTTTCCGTGTTTATGAATTGTTAACAATCTAATTATTTTCTCATATTGGTGTATCGAGTTTCGCAAACTCTGTTATCGAATCGATTGTGTCCTAGAATCGATAAAAATACGTGGAATTGAATTTCGTAAGTACGTGAGTGCGTGGTTATAGAAAACACTGGCCGCCGACAATGTTATCTATTGTATTTTTGAAATCAGAATAGTTACTTTTCTGTTACGCAAAATCTATGATTTGATTTTGTGACATACTCGTACCCCACTACGCAATTAGAAACTAATTTTACTATTTTAATTTGCATTAATCAAATGACCATGGGATGAATAAAATGAAATAAAAGGAGATGAGGAAGAAAGGTCTGATGTAGGGCGTTACCACAGAGTCAAAATCAATCAATCAATGAATGAGAATCAATCAATGTAATTTCTTATTTTTTGACATGCAATGCAATTTATATTGTAATATTATTAGATAGATGATTAAACAAACTACGATGAAAAAAATTAAGACTACTCCTTTCGTCCGATTTATTGAAAATGGTCATATTATAATTTTTACGAGCTTTTATTTAAGTGGCAATGTTGGTAGAATCTTGCAAGTTAAATTTGACCCACTTCCCGTCAACGGAATGAGCTGAAATTTGGACCACATATGTAAACCCAATGACAATGCAATATAATGGTATCTAAGAGCTGATCTGATGATGGAGTAGGAAGATAGCGACAGGATCTCCGCTATACTTATCGTAGACCCACCGCGTTAGGACTCAATAGTTTGGTCTTGACAAGGAGATAAAGATTTTGCAAAAAAAAAAACAGAAACAAAAGCTTGTCCCAAAAATGTTTTTTTTGACAGAACCTTTTATCATTAACTAAGGTAAGTGAAGGTCACTACTGACGTTTTCCTAATCCATTCATGATAAGAACTAACCACTTATATATTAAACTACTAGACTTCGTCCGCGTAGATTTCGATTATCGTTATTCCCTAAGGAAATTTTAAAATTTCCGGGATAAAAAGTAACCTATGTGTTAATCCAGTGAATAAGCTATCTCCATTCCAAATTTCATCCCAATCCGTCCAGCCGTTACAGCGTGAAAGAGTAACAAACATCCATACATACAAACTTTCACAATTATAATATTAGTAGGAAGTAAGGATGTTTTTGAAAGGTATACAACATCAATCATTTTCTGCAAATAATAACAATTTAGTAAACTCTTTGCTAAAAATATAGATCTCAGTTTCATCTTTGATATCATTCTCATTGTCAGGTCACAAATCAAAACACAGCTATTGTCTATCAACCGTATTTAGACTATTTAGTATTATTTATAAAACACGTGTAGCCGTTGGAGTTTAGGTGTAAATAATGAGATGATATGAGTTTAGCAGGTTGCAGAGCATAACAAATGTTTTAAATTTGTTTTTTTTAATGGTGATTGGGAGATTTATGTAGAGCAAAAAAAACCCTAAACTTCTATAGCAGGTATTCTCAAAGTGTGCTAAGCGGAGACTCAGAGGCTACTTTGAAAATCGAAGTTCGAAGTTACGTTAGCTCCACCTCTTTCTCTCGATTTAGTCGCGATTGACGAGTGACAGGGATGGAGCTAACGTAACTTCGAACTTCGATTTTCAAAGTAGGGCCTCTGAAGACCTTTGCATGGGATCAGTTTTTTTTTTTCGAAATATTTTTTTTTTAAATTTCATTATGTTTTGCCTAATTCGGGGGTCCGTGAAATAATAAGGGAATTAAATAGAGTTGGTCGCAAAAAAATTGAGAACCGCTGTTCAATGGAAATATGCTAGAGCTAAGCGTGAGGAATCTATTACTCGTCTTTGCTAAGTGTGTACAGTCAGTACAAAGATATGAATAGAATTTTCCACCTTAACCTATTGAAATAAGATACATGCGTATCTTACAAATTAAGTACATATCTTAGTCCTCGACTGTACAAATTAAGTTTATTATTTTACTAGCTTCTGCCCGCGATTTCGTTCACGATGATTTTATTAATTGTTATTCCCTTGGGAACCTTTAAATTTTCCGGGAAAAGTAGCCTATGTGTTAATCCAGGGTATAAGCTATCTCCATTTCAAATTTCATTCAAATACGTTTAGCCGTTGCTGCGTGAAGGACTAACAAACTTTCGCATTTAAAATATCAGTAGGATTATTTCTCAATCGCTCAAAGGTTAACTGGAAGAGAGCCCTTAAATGGATAAGCTTGCTTTTGTACATCCCTGCTATATTTTTCTCTATATTATGATTGTTATCTCTTTTGTTTGTACAAAGTGTTTACATACATACATACAAACAGCTAAAATTGTACATTGATATGCAAACACAAGTTAGTAGTTCATTAACCAACAAAGTTTTCACCAATGTATTTAGAAATGAATTACACAAATCTACAATTGTTTTATCTCACGAAAGCAGGTGGGCCATACGTGTGTGTGTTGATGCACGTGCACGTTATCTCTGAGTGCGCAGCTGTCGTCGCCAAGCGTCGCCGTAGTGTGCGTGTCTATACGTGTTACAACTACAAGTAACGGCCCACCTGGGGCACGTTTTATAAAGCTACAAGTTACAATTTTACAGGTCTAAACTGGCATCACTGCGCAAATGGCTGGTCGTGATTGGTCGAGGTTGTGTAAAAGGGAAACTTGTAACCTCTAAATTGTAATTTGTAGCTTTATAAAACAGACCCCTGCTTTCATGAGATAAAACAACTGTAGCAACTTCTATTAAAACAAGCACCATTAAGCGAGGTTTAGACTAGCAAGTTGATTGTTGTCTTAAGCTAATTTTTAAGTTAGAAAGACAGCAATATTTTGCTTCTCGCTCTAGAACTGAAGTTAAAGTGAGACAGCAATCAACTTCTGCAATTTTTATTACCAGTCTAATATGCGCTTTACAAGCCCTTAAAACGTGCATGCACGTTTGCTCGTTTTATATTTATACGCTATACCTATATACAAAACGCTGTGTAATATATGTATGTCACATTTACGTATAATGAAAGTTATTTGTGCAACAAGAGAGCAAACTTGGTTGTTGCTGCGAGTGGTGATTTTGTATCCTAAGTAAAAAATAATTAAAAAGCTACTTTGTCAAAATCGAATTTTGCTCACAGTTTTTGAACAGCAAAACCTGCCTGCATTGTATCTTGTAGTAATGCTGATGAATTTTTAATGCCAGTTATATAAATCTCATTTTAACTATTTTTAAATGAGTCCTTATGAACGACCGAGTGCTTAATGAGCTATTGTCTCACATGTATAAATTGTTCACATTATTTATACCTCGGGCACGCGTAGCATTGAAAAGGACGGGCTTATAATATTTTTTATATCTTATTGTGCCTGTGACAGATCTAAAAATTTAATTTCAGGCGAACGTTGTTCCTGCTAATTTTGAGCAGTCAACTAACGTAAAAAAATACGTAAGATACTATAAGATACGTACTTATCTATTAGTAGTAAATAATAATTTGTTCTACGCATATTTCAAATCAAAAATTATGAAAAATCATGGGCATATTTCATGGAACTAAAAACAAAATAATTAAACTACTTTTACAGACTTCCTGTATGCAAAACGGACCGTTGAAAGTGTTTGACAATAACCTCTTTCTTCGACCGAATTGATTCGCCGATTTAATGTCATTGCGTTTTATTTAAAAAACACCTATTTAGATTTTACCATACGGTAGCAATAGTTTTGGCATGGAAATAAATTCATGATACCTTATTTTATAGTAAAGTAAATTTAGCTAATAAATTTATAACAGAATACGAATCGATTACATTTCCTTTATTATCGATAATCGATATCGACCTTATCGATAATCGAAAAAAATGAGATTTTACTTAGCAGCATCACTAAATTGGCCAAATGACATCTGTTACAGGCACAATAAGATATGAAAAAAAATATATTTACTACAAATGAGTCGCAGTCAAAACTCTTAAAGTAGCTGTATATTTTAGCACCTTGTCGCTAACGTATTAAAATTGAGAGCGGTTTGAATTTATATTTGAAATGGCGGTAGTTTTTAACTATAGTAGCCCTCAACCAAACTGACGACTGGGGCCATAAACCCCTTGAGCTCGCGTTATCAGTTTCCCATTGTCTTGCATTATCCTTGTCATTGTCCCTTGTATTGCACCTCACCCGAGTTTTATGGCCCAGGTCGTCAGTTTGGTTGAGGGCTACTATAGGCTTCATGAAAATCGGTTAGGCCTTTTAAGTGATATTTCTAAACGAAGGGGCGGTTTTTCAACTATCTATCTATGTATTCTATTCTATTCTATTCTAATAGTTGCTATACTCATCAAAGAGGCTGACATAACACTCCCGCTGCTTTTCCAGTTACGAGCCAATAAATGTTACCGAAGTAAGGTGTTTGGCAGAGGTTCCAAAAAAAGTAAATACTTTTCTTGTGTAAGGTTTTTACTTAAATTACAAGAGTCATTTCAATATTGACCCAAAATTATACTTACATTTTATTATAAGGGGGCAGGCCTGTACAAACGAGCTAGGTATACCAGTTTATAAAAGTCAATCTTACATTTAAGAGGATTGTGAAGCGCCGCTAAAATGGCGTAGCTGTCTTAAAAAATCCATACAAATTTAGCTCCGGGCGAAAACGTTTCTCACCCTCTAAATCAAGTCCGATTTGCACGATTTTTGAATATGTTGTAGTTATTATAAAGAACTAGGTCTGTACGTTTCTGTTTTTTGTTTTTTCAATTTGTTTCATTCTAAGAAATATTTTCGTGTAAAGGGAAACGTACAGACATAGTTTTTCATGATATCTACAACATATTAAAAAATCGTAAGAATCGGACTAGGTTTAAGGGGAGAAAAACGTTTTCGCATTTTGTATGGAATTTTTTTGCTTCACAATCCTCTTAAGGCACAGCCACACCGCTTGCGTGACGTCCACGTGCACGTGCGCGTTCGCTTTCCACTGCGTTGTATATAATAGTGACATGTCGTAATGAGAATTCATACTATGCAACGCAGTGGAAAGCGAACGCGCACGTGCACGTGCACGTCACGCAAGCGGTGTGGCCGGGCCTTTAAGATCCATGTAAATACTGTCCACATATCTATTTATAATTGTAACATAATGAAAATATGGACAGCATCAAGTTCATTTTTATCAGGAAGTATTTATCTAACCTCAAACAGTTGTATAACCTGTCTTATGCATATGACATAAGGATTAACAAAACGTAATTGATAAGAAAGTGTACTAAAAAGTAAGACTTTGGCGTAAGAATTGACAAATATTTAAATTACTTTGTTTCATGGGCGCACAAGCGTTATATGTTTACTGCGATATTTTTACTGTGCCGAATACGCCAGACTATTTTCAAAAACATATATTTAATAACACACTTTAATGCCGACTGTAATTATAACATTGATAATAATTAAACTCATTAAAAATAGTACTCGGTCTACTACGAGCCATTAAGAAGTTCCTATGGCCACCTTCCGTCTCCATCATACCATCGGAATTGGATGAGGATGCAAAACGTCGGTAAAACTTCAAAACCGCGTAAGTAATTTTTTTAATGAGGAGTAAAATGCACCATTTTTCTAAGACGTTAAGGTTTATTTTGCTCTATAATAAATTTGTTAGTTACGCGGTTTTGCAGTATCACCGACGAAAACTTCAAGTCAATCTGACAATTAGACGTAGGTAGGTTAGAATGGACTTTTATTACATTTAGTTAGTTAAGTGTTATTTTCAGCATCAGGAAGAGTTAAACCTTGAAATTGAGTAAAAAGTTTTTATTTAATTTGAATGTAAAATAAAAAGTATTCAACCCTTAACACCGCATTAGCTTCAAAATAAGAAGGTTAAAGGTTAACATATAAAAAGTTTACCTAGCCTTTCTGTCTAGAAGGAGCGGGCACAAAGAAACTGTCATGCATACGTACAGTCAAGGAATTTAATTTGTGACCCACCTTAGGTGCAAAGTCAATCTGACATTCTACATCAATAAGGTTGAGTTTCCTATCAATTACAAATGACTTGGCATCTCTAATGACAATGACATCTTCAAGCAGATTTTCTTTGAAATGGGTAGCAAATTAACTTCCGTGAACGTACACACATGCAATGTATAATAATACAAATATGCACATCCGAAAAACTTTACCTAGCGTCTTAGGCAGCCGGGTAAACCCTCAAAAAAGCACTCTCTAAAACCACAAAAGTCGCTAAAGAATAACCGGTCCTTTTTTAATAGAGCCTACTGAATACTAACTTAAAAAAACCGGCCAAGTGCAAGTTGAACTGGCGTGTACGGAAATACATAGGTTTTTTTTTTGATAGAGTTCTTCTAGGTTTTCGTGTAATCTACAAGCAATGAAGTATATTTTGTAATTTTTTTTTAATTTTAGGCTCTGTAGTTTCGGAAATCAGGGAGGGAATGGTCAATTTTCGTCTTTTTTCATGAATAAAATCAGAATTATTTATTCTCCAATAAAAACAAAAATACTTAATTTAAGATCCTCATAACGAGTCCTTTCATTACATATATGACACAGTGTTTGCAAAACTTTTTGTTTACACTGTACCCCGAAAATGACCCTCATTTAAAAAAAAAAAAATTTCTTTGCACATTTGTGTTTGGGTCATAGCTTTACACCATCCTACCAAATTTCATCTGATTTGGTCCAGTGGATTCGGAGCAAATTGGCTGTGACAGACGGACGGTCAAACAGACGCACGAGTGATCCTATAAGGGTTCCTTTTTTTGAATTTTTTGTACGGAACCCTAAAAACAACATAAATTATAATTTATAACCAAGTCGTTGGTAAGTAAACTACTTCTATGTATAGAAATGACGTTTAGTTTAGGTATCTTTACCGGGAAATTACCAATTTGCTTTGACAAGTTGTATTTTTACTTAAACCGAAAAAAATAGGCAAAGGTAGATATGCAACGGTTTACCCTTGTAACATAAAATTTCATAGAATTTGTCAATTTGGATAACATTCTATTCATCGATGGCATATCTTACCGCATTAATTAAAATTGTGTGATTGTCACTGTACCAGTCTTACTACGTACAAGTAATCAATGTTCAGGATTTCCTGTAAACCACTACACATGATGATACATACTATGTAACGTTTGTCGGTAATTCAAGCGATCCCCGACGTGCAACTATATGACGTGTCATTTGACACATGATTGACGACATGTTGGCCTAGTTGGTAGTGACCCTGCCTACGAAGCTAGCGGTCCCGAATTCAAATTCCGGTAAGGGCAGATAATATGAATGATGAGCGTGATATTTGTTCCTGATTTTTGGATATTTTCTATGTATTTAAGTATTTACTTATCTTTATATTATACATATAAGTATGTTCATCGTTGTCTAGTACCCACAGTACAAAGCCTAGAGCTTAGTTTGGGACTAGGTCAATTTGTGTGACATTTTCCCCTGATTTGTACATAATTTCCATAAGAGGACTTAGTATTCTTTCAGCTTAAAATAATGCAACTGGCTAGGCCTGATTATTTGTTTACATTGAATTAGTAAAATTTGCTATTATTTGTGAAATATTTACTCAGTATTACCATCCATTAGTATTAGTATAATTAACGTTGAACCGAGAAGAGTGGCGTCATCATAGGATACTATGTCATACATAGGCCTATACCCAACTGTAGACTGATTAGATACATTCTGATTAAATAGATAGATGGATTTCCATTTTAGGATGCTAAAATCAGAACTTGTTATAAGGCTAGGTTCACATGAATGTGCGTCCAGAGCCAGCTTTACTTATAGTTATAGTGCAGGGTGAGCAGCGCACACGGGCGCAGGGTATTAGGGGGCGCTGAGCACCGCTCACGACGCCTCAACGCGCGGTTAGCTCGCCGCGCGGTGTGAGATTAAAGGCCCAGCCACACCGGATGCGTGACGTGCACGTGCGCGTTCGCTTTCCACTGCGTTGTATAGTGACATGTCGTAATGAGAATTCATACTATAGAACGCAGTGGAAAGCGAACGCGCATGCACACGTGCACGTCACGCATCCGGTGTGGCTGGGCCTTTACAAATCAATTTCGTCGTTTACATGACCGCGCGTTACCACGCGTGACCCGCGCCGCGCTTTCATGTAAACGACAACATTGATTTGTTATGTTATAATGTCACACCGCGCGGCGTTCATGTGAACCTAGCCTTAGTGTTTGTGTTGTGGTAATTTACCCACACACATCACGATGCTTGGCTGCTTTTTTAAATTATTATTTAAAGTCTAATACGAGTATGACCCAAGGGGATGGACATGGGTGCTCTCTCCCCATTTTCTACTTTCTGACGTAAAAACGTTACACAAGCTTGACGTGAACAAAACTACGAGCAACGAATATACACTTACTTTATAAAGTTGACGTCTAATAAAGATTATGGTTTGAAAATGGTTTGACAAATCAAACCAAAGGTTTCTCTTTATAGTCAACTAAGTAAAGCTATAAAACTTATCGCAAAGTTTATAGGGACATAAAATTAATTATTCGTTTTTTAATGGACACGAATCTATGGAAACTAACATTCCTTGAGATAATGAATTATTTAAAAAAACAACAATGTTAATTTTTGTCAAGAAATAGGTTTTGTAATGCATTGCTTGTCCCCGCCTGCAATACCTTTTCCAATATTCAAGTTAAATTTAAATTGTTATAAATATCAATAAATACATTGCTCTATCTGTATCACAGTACCAAAAAAGGGAGATCTCAGTCAATGCAGCAACTGCCACCCAGCCAGCCAGCCACACTCGCGCAGACATGCAGGCCAAATTGGACGACCTACGTCTTGAGGCGGCGAAGACGGGGCTCAAAATCAACACCAGGAAGACCCAGGAAATGAGGTGCGGGGCAACGAGCTCTTCGCCGTTGGTCATCGGCACAGAGGTAGTTGATCATGTCCACAAATTGGCGTACCTCGGTAGCTGCGTGTCAGAGACTGGAGGAACTGAAGAGGACATCACTTCGTGGATCGCCAAATAAAATACGGCATTTTATTTTACTGCAATTGACCAACCGGTTCGAGTCCCGGTTGAGACAAAAGATTTTTCAAAAATCCTTAAATGCAGAGTTTATAGTTTTTAAAAATAAAGGAATGTCTCCTTTACACAGAATGTGCTATTTCCAATATTTAAGGTAGTTGCCTTCCATGTGGCATTCGAACTTCCACCCTGTATACCAAAATGAGAAAAAACATTTAATATATTAAATTAAATATCAAGGGACAATCTCACACAAATTAGCTAGTTCCAAACTAAGCTCTAGGTTTGTACTAGACAACGATATAAATACTGACAGAGATAAATAAATAGTTACAAGACAGAGATAAACGCTCGCACTCTTCACACAAATACTTGCCCATTCCCGGAATCGAACCAACTAAGTATGCTAACGCGTCATACATAATTATTTACATACTTAAATGTGACGTTATCTATGAAAAGGGACCTTATTGTCGATGGCGCTTCCGCCATTATTAAAGATGCTCCGATATAAATACAACGTCGTGCGATGCAGTGCGCCCTAAGCGCCATCGACAATAAGGTCCCTTTACATAGATAATGCCACAAATAGAGATATTAAGCAGTTTTTTACAATGGAGACAGCTTATACCCTTATTTATCACATGATTGTTATCCCGAAATAAACACTGTTCCCAGCACGGCTAGCACAAGTTGCCCGCGACTTCTTTGTCGCTCGGATCTCCCTTCCTATCTAGTCCGTAACGATAGAGACGCACTGAGCGACAAGCGAAAAAATACAACTTGTGCTACCCGTGCAGATATTCAATACCAGTATAGTCAATACCAGACTCGGAATATTTTGAGCAAAATCATTTTGCATATTGATAAAATTTCTTATCGATACTTGACACGTCGACTAGTTATGCCTTCAAGATTTAAGTATTTGTAAAAATACATTATTACAACAAATATACAAATTAAAATAATTTGACAAAGTTGTATTCGGTTTAGCTTCCTGAGATGAACGTAATCCATTGTTTTAATTTAAAGGATTTATCAAACTGATGTATCTTCATAATTTTATTTAACCTTCTTCAATGACGCTGCTCCATTAGCTATTATAGTTTATGAGTTTTTTTTGTGTATCGGTGCCAATTGCGGTCTTTACGTAACAAGCATGAAGCATCGATAAGCGATTTTATCGATATAGAAATCACTATTCGCCAAAATGATTTTGTCCCAAATTTTTTGTCTGGCCAACACGGACCGTCGTAAAACGGTCATAAAGCCTTATAAACTAAAACAAAAACCATTTGCGAAGTCGAAAATAGGTCTCAGTCTCATCAGCGTCGCGTGCACCACGCACCAAAACGGCCGGTCCGTGAAAAAGCAAAGGTCAATAGCTCAGCGAGGCGGAGAATAAAGAACGATAATTAACGAACTGATCTAGTAATAACCTTCATGATTAGCCTGGGTCATGGAGGTATACGTTTTTGCTACTAGCGTTTTTGACGAGAATTTTTCATAGCAATTTGGGGGATACTTTTGTTTAGAAAGGCTACATGCTTTTGTTAAATATTTGATGTGACTTCTTATTCGTTTTAACTTTTTATTGCAACGGATTTCTTTTTTCTATCGTCTTATAATAAAATAATACGGTGCAACACTAGGATTTTGTTTTAAATTACACGATATTGTACCTTATTGTTATTAATTACATATGTACTATCACTATCATCGACGCTTTATGCTAAATTCTTAGTTTTATTGTTTGAATTAAGTTTACTATATGATTGGTAAACTATTTTTTAAACTTTTGTCATTAATTTTTGGCCTATTTATATAGAAAAGACATCAACGCGTTCCAACTTAGGAAATTTACACTTACTAGCGTCCCGCCCTCGCTTTGCTTGGATTTATGAGAGTTTTCTGTGCATAAACTACTTTATTGTACATAAAAACCTTTCGTGAAAAAATATCTAACTGATAATGCAAACCGCATCAAAATCCATTGCATAGTTTAGGAGTTATCGGATATTAGACAGACAGACAGAGCGAATGGATCAAAATCGAAAACGAGCAAATGGGTAAAAAAGCTACGCTAATTCGTAATGATTCTAATAATGTAAGAGACCACTGAAAAACATGAAATTAATTATTTTTGGTGACATGGAAATAAGGGAAAATTTAAAAAAAATAGATTTAGGGTGGATTTTGAGAGCAGTTTTTTAGATGTTCCAAGGCTTTAAAAAACCAGTGAACAATCTACGAGAAACATATTTTTTATACATTAAACAGGATAAAATACAACGAGGCAAAACATTATAAACACTACTGTTTTAAACCATAGCAGGAAAATAAATTACGAAATTTCAGAATACTAGGAGCAGTAAGTCTGTGAGCCCTGTCCCACTCGCGGTTTTCTCCAAACAAATTATTATAAAATTACTTCTAGTCAGCTTATTAATAAGTTATATAGATCATTAGAAAGAAGAATAAACAACACAATTCAATAAATATTACTCAATGCTAATATTTTTTCATTTAAAAGTATGTTGATCATTTTGTCTTTGTCCCACGATTAGCAACTAATTCATAACGTTCAAATTCAAACACCTGTGGCCCGTTTCACGAAGCTACAAGTTACAATTTACAAGCGGAACTCTCTTTCTAGCAAAAGGAGTTGGAAACGGGCCACTGCTGTTATCTAGATAATTAGTCGACCAACCTACCGCCATCTTTACAATCCTATTGAGTCGAACATTCGTTCTGTTTTGATCATTCAGTGGAGTGGACGAGCTGTTGCTGAGCATTGCGACTCTGTCCAGGAAAGTCTTTCACACGACGTAATTGGTTCTCTCAAACATCATTTCCGTGGATTATTATATAAGAATGTACAATGTCTTCTTTCAGTTCATCTTTTAATATTTAATAGGATACTTTGATATAATTTACGCGAATCGGGCGTATATTTATTGCGTAATTTGTTTTGTAGTTATATTAAAAATACTCGATTGTCGTCATCTCGGTGGCATCATTTCGGTGGCATTTTTGTTCACCGAAATGACGATTGACGTTATAATATGTACAAAATGCGCTTAAATGCATTATGATTTGGTAAAACATTAGTGAACCCTACCACTTAGTATAGGTTAATTAAACATGCAGAGGCATTCAGGCTTGAAACTTTAATATTTCCTGTCGAAGATATAAAATATGTACTCATTTTGACATGGAGACAAAATCAAATCTCAATGAGCTAGTTTCAGCATTATCAGAGTGACAATGATTAATGACTGACAGACGATTGCGTATCGGCAGATCTGAAGATCATTTCACGGCTCATATTATCAGCTGATACTCAGCTTGCGAAATAACTTGACAGATGTCAAGTAGGCATTCAACACTTGAAATTTGGTTTACTCGAATATTAAATGTTCATTAATATTAATGTACTTTGTCGAATTAGAAAGAGGCAGGTGTACTAATGGGACGTTAGGTGCTAATTAACGTTTTTGCAACTGAGTCTATATAAGTGAAATCAGACAAAATACCCAATTGTATTAAAATTATTTAAACAATTCTAATTGCCGCCCTATTAATATAAGTGAAATTCCCGACAAAAGAAAACATAAAATCATAGAAAACTGCACAAAGACTGGCAAACGAACACACAATACACATGCAATCTGATGGCAACTGGGGTATAAGACTCATTCATAGACGTTTTTATTCTCAAGACTACAATCTGAAGGTTGCAATCCACGGTGTGCAAATGCGTTGCCAACCCTGAGGACTAAGCACTAGCTTAGTTAGTAGGTTAAAGGAGAAAATGGTTGTGTCGACCCGGACCCTACGCAAGATCCTATCACCATAAAAATCCGACGAAGCTCAATTTATCAACATGGCCCTGATACAGACAAATCACTACCGAAACTGTTTTCATTCACAAGCATTGTATACGTTTGGAATCGAAACATTTGATTCGTTCATTACATCGACAATCACGTGTTTATGTGTTCTGAAACTGGCTTGGTTGATAGTAGAGATCACGTTACTTATTTTGAAAATAGAAGTTCTGGTTACCTTATCTCTTTCACTCGATTTAAGAAGTCATGACATGGATTATGAGTGAAAAGGAGAAGCCATGCGAAGTTTTGAATTCAGCCGTAGTAACCATTAAAAACTATCCATCTAGGGCTGTCATAAATGACAAACAAACGCTCATTCTCATACAAAATACGCTTCAGCCACGCTTTGATTTTTTTTAGCGTAGGATCGCGCGGCATCACACCCCCACTCTCAGTGCATCATTTAACCTTTAATTGATGACGACGTTTCAGAGCACTCTCAAAGTAACACTTAGGCCATGGTGACATAAAGTTCAAAATAATAGTCATGACGTCTGTGAGAGGTATACCACGTCAGTTAAAGGTTAAGGCTGCATTTCCACCACATCTGTGCAATGCAGCTAAGCGGTGTTGCGAGGAAAAATCCACCAATAGGATTATTTTGTTTTACTAGCTTAGCTGCCTCGCACAGCTCTGGTGGAAACGCAGCCTAAAGTTTTATTCTCATAGAAACCTCTTCGCATACTACGTTCCTAATCTCTCCTGACACTCATAACTTGTCCTGCTTGTAATCTTAGAACCTTGTCTTGGCAGGGCTGCCTCGAAATACGATCAACTTCGAAATATGCCCGAGCACGCAATTGATAAGTACTGTAGGTGAAGTCAGAGATGACGCGCATTACCATTTATTTTAAAAAAGTACACTTGAAATAAATTATCAAAAATATTCAAAAGTTTTGTTCGATTAAGAGTTTAATAGATTGTAGAAAATAGTTAGTTATATAATAGTTAGTAGTGAATAGTAATACGACTCAAATTATAAAATATTATTTTTCCTACCGGTAAAAAAACGCATTTAATGTCAATAGCTAAAGTGAAAAATCACAAATATTAACAAAATGCATGTATATTGTGGTCTAATCCCTCGTTGAAATGGTATTTTATTGAAGTTTAAATATGTTTTAATTAAATTTTTAGCAAATTTAAGTAGGTTTAATAAATTTGAAAGTGCATTATTTATGATTTGTTATATACAATTTTTAATGTTACTTCACACTTAATTGTTTGCCAAATTAAGAGTTGCCAAATCAAACGACGGATTTTTTGGAAAAACAATAAACCAGAATCTTAGTTAAACTCTGAATCCTTGAGTTCTTAAGGTAATCGAATTAACAAACTAAGTATTAAAATCTCCATCGAAGGGTCAATAATTTCAATAATTTCAATAATTTGGCAGACGGAAAAAACCTTTAATCCTCTGCTGCTGCTGCTACCTGTTAGTGAAATTTGATATTTAATGCACGGAGGTTTTGTGACTGATATAACTCATATTGTTAAGGTAGCCCTCTTTATTCACGTGCTCGATCATTGCAATGAATAGAATGATTGCGAGCTATCACGCCAGCTCTTTAGGGACTGAAGCAATTATACTATGAGTCACCTTGCCGATTGGCCGGCAGATTTCGCGGGCAAGGCTTCGTATGTTAATGATATGCATCGTTAAATTTCAATAAGGGACACGAAAATTTTCTTTAGTACACGAGTTCGCTCATTATTTATAACTTCCTCAAAATTACCTTTTTCGCCTCAGGGTGCGTTTAAGTATAATTTTCGCGACACCTTGTACGCGTTTTACAGGCAAAATTATTTACAGTTTTAGCGAAAATACAGAAAATGATACCTAACTTTTTTTATAAAAATTTTGTTAAGTATATTTTTTATAATTAATTACACGAGTCATGTTTTTTTTAACAATTTACACAACTTTCCCTAAAATATGACCGTTCAGAAACAATTTTGTTTACTTAGTATTTTTTTTTAATTAATTAAGAATTATTTATTTATTTCTTGACGATTTCCAACAAATAATACATCTGTCTTATGCTTATATATATTTTGACATGTAGATCGATGCTTACCCAATTATAGGTATCCACATCTTTCGCAAGTAAATATACAAATTGAACTACGGCTTGCATCAAGAACTTGTTAACAAATTAAAGACTAAATTAAAAATAATACATAACAAAATATATCATTATGATTAAGATATGACTGAAGTGCGAAAACAGTTAAAAAAATACATATAACAAAAATATTGAAAAAACTTACTTGGCGTGTCCGATATGTCATCCATAATCGCCAGCTTGCTCGGCCTCTTGTCATCTTCCGGCTTCAAACCCATTTCCACTGGAACAGTTCAAAAAAAGAAAAAACTTGTAACGTCAAAAACCGCGCACTTTTTGAAAATCGAACTAAACCGCGTGAGCCATATACGGGCTGTTTTATTTTTGTCCTATATTTTTAATTGGTAATTTGAACATTGAATTGTTTTGTTTTGTTTTACTGGTACGATTATTTTTATAATGTCGCGCGTCGATCGATTGTTTTTGCTGGCCGTGTGGCCGCGTACTTCGCCCGCGAAGGTAGTACGGTCGACTGTCGCGGTACAATAGGCTGGAGTTGGTTTTAACGGGCGGCTTCGACAATGGCACGTGTGCCGAGCGTCATTCGGAGATCAGCGAATATGACAAGTGGATAAACACTTCTCACTTACACGCTACTTATCACGCACCTACCCGTAAATTGAAAAATAATACGGCTTGCGACTTTTTCGCATGATGGACATGGACGGTGGGTGTTCCCATAAACAAAAAAGTTATAAAGGAACTAACCAGTTTTGCCAAACGTCCCGATTTCGGCGGGACGTCCCGATTTTTAAACCAAAATTAAATGTCCCGCGCGTGACAGACTCAGTCCCGCTTTTCGGGGATAACTCGATGAATAAAACTTTTTTGACTTTGATTTCTGTATTTTTATTTTTTATTCAGGAGACGAAGAAGACCCAACTACCTAAAGATAGGGTAAATCTGATTTAAATATATCATATTTTTATTAAAATACATTTTCTATGGCTATTTTTGCCTTGTCACGTAAACGTAATGAAAACCCAAATAAAAAGATAAATATTTAAAAACTTCTGCCCATATACGTCTTTTTACTATGTCCCGCTTTCGACGACAAAATCCCGCTTTTATCACAAAAAAGTTTCAGAATCCCGATTTGGCAAATTAAAAATCAGGCAACGCTGAAACTAACATACCTACTTCTATTTTATGAAGACCCTTTGCAGTGTATTTTTAAAGCAAAGTATTTATTGATTTTTTGATTAATTGGCTTTTTTACATTGACAGAACTAAGGAGTTAGGTACCCCATCTTAAGTTAAATGTTTGCTGTTATGTGTGCTTCTGTTTAGTCCATTAGAGAAAATACTCTTTTACCGAACAATTGTCTTCGCGAGTGATATCCATGGACATATTTCTCTAATAAGTCCATGGGAGTGTCTATAAATAACTTGAAATTGGCGAAATACACCTTAACAGGAGTGAAAGCCATTAATTAAAATTAGAATTAGAAGTTAAATGTTACCAGTTTCGTAATTATTCAAAAAAAGCCGTTTATTTACAGTATTGTTAGCCGTTGTCATGCTCAACAAAGTTTATACTTACTAAGTAATGAAATATTGTGAAAATCTTCAGATAAGAAGAATAATAATACGTTACTTAGTAATTTAATACAATAGTATTTGTACAGTGTATAATTACATGCAATAAGTAGGCATTATCAGCCGCTTATCATCAACACTACACGATAGCTCTTGGAGTATTGCGGAGTACTTGGCCATTTTGCTACTTAGTGGTGTTGAATTTAAACAGTACTGGAACATCGCGATTGGTTATGGTATTTGCATTGTTTGTTATTGCTACTGATATTAGGTTAATTATTTTATTTTATTTATTAAGAGGATTGTGAAGCGACGCGACGCTAAAACGCGTAGCTGCCAAAATGTTTCCATGCAAATTTAGCTTCGGGCGATAAAGTTTCTCAAAATCACGTCCGATTTCCAACTGCCTGCCCGATGGCTAAGTGCTTATTCCTAGTACTTCTACTAAGAAATTAAAGGGATTGTTTTTTTGTTGTTGTATTGCCTGTGGTTTGTATTTCTTTTTTATTCTTGTACAATAAAGAGTATTCATACCTACCTACGTACTTATATCCCTACTTATCCTATAAATTCGAAAGTGTGTTTGTTGGTTTGTCCATTTTGAGGACGCGATAGCCTAGTTGGTAGTGACCCTGCCTACGAAGCTAGCGTACCCGGGTTCGATTCCCGGTCTGGGCAAATATTTGTGTGATGAGCACGCGTATTTGTTTCTGAGTCTTGGATGTTTTCTATGTATTTAAGTATTTATTTCTCTACATAAGTATTTGTAACCACTCTGTGGTTTGGCAGAAGAATAATTCGTACTGCTAGATCAAAACAGTAGTAACACAAAATCCTTGCTAGTTTCGTTTTAAGTTCATAGGAGTTGTATTAAAGTTGATTTTAAAATACAGTTGGATTTTGAGTTACTACTGTTTTGATCTGTAGTGCGTATATGTATTTAGTTGTAAGCAAGATCTGTGAATAAACGTATTATTATTATTATTATATAGTTGTCTAGTACCCATAGCACAAGCCTAGAGCTTAGTTTGGGACTAAGTAGGTCAGTAACATAAGCTAGGTACTTTTATTTTTAACCTCAAAATATTATACAGTTCCCGTTGGAACAGCGATAAACCACTTTTACGTAGTTGCGGATAAAACATGGTGTGCAATAAAGTTTAAAATCATCTTTTCATTATAATTAACAAATATTGTCTTTTTGCCTTCACACTTCTTAGTAACTTGTTAAAAGAACAAACATTAATTTCACTTTTACTAAACATGAGTGCGCATTTAAAGTCCCGCAGAGATTGTCAAAGAAAAAGTAAAGACGACGTCGTTAATCACTTAATTACAATGACGTTTGCAATTATTACGCGCAACGGTCAAGTTTAGCACTTTTGAGGGTATGTTTTATATAATTACTAGCTTCTTCCTTCTTCGTTATTACCTCGGGAACTTTAATTTTTTCAGGGATAAAAACTATCCTATGTCCTATTCCAGGAACTAACCTAAATGTGTGCCAAGTTTCATCCCAATCCGTTCAGTGGTTGAAGCATGATTGAGTAACAAACATCCGAACTTTCTCATTTATAATATTAGTAACAAACTTCCAAACTTTCCCATTTATTTATTTACTAAGTAGAAAAAAAATTGGGTCGAAAAAATCTTATTGCGAACTATAAGGAAAGAGCCCCACTTAATTCAATTAGTACGTGCCATAGAGAATGCAATAACGTCATATCGAATGCAATATGGCTAGCTATCACTTAGTAGATTAATACTTTATATGTTTGCATAATAAACGCATATTACTAGCCTTTACCTGCGACTTCGTCCGATCTGTCGTAGATTATTTTTACTCTCTCGGGAACCTTTAAATTTTCGGCAATGTAAAGTAGCCTTTGTGTTTATTCAGGGTATAAGTAATATCCATTTCAAAATTCATCTGTCCAGCCGGTAAAGCGTAAAGGATTAACAAACAAACACACACACAAGTTTTCGCATTTATAGTATCGTATTCTACCGCATCTGTATACATAATATATTCTCACTAAAACATTGTGCTGACAAAATACAAGTTTTCCACGAAACCCTATCCTGTAGTAATACGCACCAAGAACATTATTGTTCACCGGCTCACCGCGCTTTTTAACATTACTACTCACTCATGTATAACAGTCAAGACACTGCCTGATTTCGTATGCCGGCCTCGTCGCATACACTGACAATGAAGAAACTTGACAGTTTTTGGAGCATCCTGTAATCTCGTTTCATTTTGGGATCCGGATTTTTACCCGAGTGCCCAATAAGGGTACTGCTTTAGACACAGGGTGTACTTATGTATGGTTCTCTATTCGTAGAGACTGTACGGAAGACGGTGACTTATAAAAGTTATAAAACAACAAGGTTATTAATTCATTTATCTACACACATATCATAAGTCCTCTATTCATTATGCGTTCAAAACCCGTAGTCAATGACCAGCATTACCTGTGGTAGTAGGTGACAGCGATGACAGCTGTTAATTTTGGAAGATGTTCCAAATTTGGATCTCATTACCTTACAATATTCGATAACGTAATTTTAAAATTACGTTACATCTATCATCGCTGTCCCCTACTACCACAGGTAAAGTAATGCTGGTCATTTGCCTTTCGGCTTCTGAACCCATCTTAGAGTACTTATAATATGTGTGTAGATAAAGTATTGTACGCGACTCTGCGTAATTAGCATTACTATAGTCGTGTGATCTAATATGAAACTCGCCTGTCGGCTCGTTTCATAAACCACACTCATGTTGTAATGCCTGTCATTACGCAACCGTCACGTAAACTACTATAATTTGAATAGTTAGGCATTTTAGGCATAAAGTCCGCCATTTGTACTTGTTCTTGTGAAATAAAGATTAAACAAGATATAAAAACATACAGAAAGTAGAATAGGAAAAATAACAAAAAACATAAAAGTAAAATAATCACGTGCGTATGCGTACTACGCGTCAATCAAGCAATAACATTATAATATTTATAATACAATACATAATAAATCAGATGGAATCATCTAATCTTATGTTAACATTGAAAATTTACTGTTGACGAATGGAGTTCGCATTAAAACTGCCCCAAAATTAAAGTTTTTTTTTATTTATACAGTGGTGGTCACATAATTAGGGACACTTGTTTTTTTCCCATACAATAGGGTATTTGCCTGATATTAAATTTCATATATTAATTTGGATAATATATCAATATACGTAGTATGATAAAATAATTCAAAATCAAATTTGAAATTGGTAATAAAATAAAAAAGTTATAGCCTTTTAAAGTTTTTTGTCTATCTCTTTCTCACGAAACGATGTTTTGCGTGTAATTCATATGGCGGTTGAGTAATATGACGTCATATTACTGTATTTTCCTCTCGGTCTAAAAGCAAGTTTTAAACATTTATATCTTTCTCATTTTTAAAGATATTAAAAAACTATTTATACTAGGCTATTCGGAAGGTAAAAAAGCTTCAATTAAATACTAATAAAAAATTAGGCAAATACCCTATAGCCTACAAATATGACTTCTCAATATTGACAACCACTCAAAAGTTCTTAACCAATTTTATTTTTAGTTTCACTTATCGTTAACCTTTAACTAAAGTTTAAATTTACGTCATTATACAATTTATGTCTGTTGAAAACGAATTTGTAAGGATTTGAAAAAAACAAATATTTGGCTTTCATACAAAGTTGTAAAACTAAGTTTTTAAATCCCTATAAAACGTAAGGTCCGTTTTTAACAGCAGTTCACTGTACATCAGTTTAAACCTTAGTTAACGATCTAAAGATTCTAAAGTAAATTATATTTACTTAGCAATAAAATCGGTCAATAACTTTTTGATTGGTCATCAAAATTGAAAAGTCATATTTGTAGGCAATTAAATGGGAAAAACTCAAGCGTCCCTATATTTGACCACCCCTGTATATTATATACTTATGGCCGCACCCTATATTCAAACCGCGGATAGACAGGCTTACTTCGAGTTAAAATTTGACATTTCGTATGGGAAAATGTCAAATTTTAAGCCGAACTAAGCCTTATCTGTCCGCGGTTTGAATATAGGGTGCGGCCGTTAATCAGCGCATGGATGTCTTTGATGCCATCTGGCGCAATAAAACTGACTCACTACCTACTGCAGTGATCCCCAAAGTGGTCTATATCGACCTCCAGGGGTCGACGACGACCTGCAAGGGGTTCATGTGAACGGAAAAAATAAATGGGGGTCCATGAGATGAAAATGGGGGTCCACGATAGTGGATCCCGTTTAACCAGGTCGTGACTTTAATTCCATTAATGCAATAATCCATATATGAATATAGTAGGTCCCTACTTACTTACGTAATACTTTCTTATAAATATACATATGTATAAACAAAACAACAATAATGTATAGGTATAATTATGTTTCAATTGTAAAAAATATTTATCAGCGCAAAATTTTCATTGTAGCCTGTGTAAATTTTTAGCCGGCTAGACCTCCAAAGTTATCCGTGCAAAAAATGCCGAAGATTTTTTGCTTAGTTTTTACGTGATAACGTAAATATTAGGTAAGCACCCCTGCTCCACCCAAAACCGAAACAAATGCCAAGTGGTCTATGAGACAAAAAAGTTTGGGGACCTCGGACCTACTGCATAGACTGCGCGGGAGCAGTAACCGTATGATGAAAGTATTTGTGGATAGATTGGACAGTCCTCTGATGTGGAAACTTATACAGAGGTCTGTCTGTGTGCTTAGACACCCAGGTAAACTTCAACACAACACCCAATCTAGCGAATGCTTGAGTAAATGCTCAAGTCCATTAGCAACCTAAGGCATATTCAAGCATATTTTTTTTAATATGTCGCGTTACTATCATGAGCAATTGGTCAAACAGTCGCTACACCTACACTGCAGAGATATGCTATCTACTTGACTGTTGCAGAACAATAAGTTAATCTGCAGATAGGTATCTATTTGTTCAGTAAATAGGTTTACGGTGTTTAGAAACATGACAGGCGCGGTTTCCGTTTAAAAAACAGCATGGATTTAAATAAAAAAATAGTATTATGTGCTATTGTGCCAATCGAAAGATACCTGCCTACCTATACCTATACAGTGGTGGTCATTAAATTAAGAACGCTTGCCATTTTCGCCTAGAATCGCCTAAAATTTTGTCACTAACTAGAGGACGCAGCAGTTTTTTCTTTTTACCCGACTACGGCAAAACCAAAAGGAAGGGTTATATATATATACTACTAAGGTTTAAAAAACAATAAATCTCTGTTGGAAATAGACCTTCTAATTTATAGGGATTTAAAAATAATGTGGTTCTCGTCCATTCAAAATTTGTCAACTTAGTATAAGGCGGCCTTTACACTGAAGCTTACGACCTACGTAAGTAGGGACGCAGCTATTGGTTAGAAGTAGATAGAAATATTTTTTTCCCATTCTAACAGATAGCTGCGTCCCTACTTACGTAAGTCGTAAGTTTCAGTGTAAAGCCGGCCTTACGCCGGACATTTTTTCTTCAAATGAAAGCTACGATTTCAACAGAAGTTAATTGTTACGCAATTTTAAACCTTACTGATTACAGACAAGTGTAACTAACAATCAAATTGGTCAATAACTTTTTATTGGTTGTCGTTTTGATAAGTCCCATTTGTAGGTTTGTATGAAAAAAAAAAAGCGTTCCTAATAAATTATGTCCACCGCTGTACCTACAATGGAATCTATATATATATTCTATAGATGATGCAGCATGCAGTTAGAGTTCTATTCGTTGGATAGAAACATTACGATTGACATTCAAATTGGGCTTTTTATGTGTGTCCCACATAAAAAGCCAGGTTTTTTTATCCGACTGCGTCAGAAGGAGGGTTATGTTTTTCGAGCGTATGTATGTATGTATGTATGTCTATTTCTGGGCACGCTCTGCAGCCTAAACGGCTTGACGGATTAAAACATACGAGGTGTCATTCGATTCGTCTTAATTGCCGAAGTGACATAGGGTATATAATATTTCAATATGGCGTCCGCGGAAAAAATATGGAGGGGGAGTAAAAAATATTTTTTTTATTATAACAATATGGGTATCAAATGAAAGCTATTAAATAGCCCATTCCAAATATATATACATTATAATACTTTTATGCTACTATTTTGACAGGAAAGTAAAAAAAATACGTAAATGTTAAGCTATAAACTCCTTTCGCTAGAAAGAGAGTTTCGCTTGTAATTTGTCACTTGTAGCTTCGCGACATTAATAATTTGAGCTCCAGAGCTCATATATTGCTTAGTAATAATTAATTAAACCACTATTTTATTAATAAAAACTAAAAAGAGTTAAATAAATTAAATTATTAAAAATAAACAAAAAACCCGACTGCGATAAAAAAAAAACTGAAAAGCGAAAAACAAGCTCTATAATCTATAGAAAATTGTAAGAGCATGTACTTATTGATATTTATAACAATTTAAATTTAACTTGAATATTGGAAAAGGTACCTATTGCAGGCGGGGACAAGCAATGAATTTCAAAAGCTATTTCTTGAAAAAAAATATCATTTGGACTAGCTTATTATTATTAGGCTGTCTACCAGTGTATTAGTGACAGGTTGCAAGCCCATCGTCTAAAGTAGGTAGGTACTACAAGCCTTTATTCCCTTAGTCGCCTCTTACGACATCCACGGCAACCACACGGGGGACAAATATAAGAATAATAAGATTAAGAAATTTTTGTTTTAAGCAACGAGGCCCATGATTACAAATACCTTAGGTACTTATAAACTAATAACTAGGGTTAGGACTTTTAGTAGCATATCGTGGTTCTAGAATCCAGGGAGTCGCTATTTCCTATATATTATAATACATATCACTTTGATTTTGACCTTCAGTATTTTAATATTTCAAAATTCATTTATTCATTAAACCGCTTAACCAATTTAAATGAGTTTTGGTATGGGGGATATCTCTGCTGCGAAAGCAAGCAACAAGCAAATATTAGTAGTTATGGAATAACCGAACTAGAAATGTATTTAGTTCATTTTGAAATATGACCATACCGAAGGTCAAAATCAAAGTGTCATGTATTATAAAAATTAGGAAATAGCGACTCCATGGATTCTGGAACCACGATATGCCACCAAAATTCCTAACCCTACTAATAACAATATAAAGACAAATATAAAACTTAAAACTAACACCCAGGAGACAGACCAGCGTGGTCCTGTTAGCATAATGTGGCCTCGTATTCCTCTAAAGAGTCTAAAGGATATAATTTATTGTATTTGAACAAAGCCCATAGCAGCCTTTACACGACACAGTTTGGACTACATCTGGGACTGCTTTCCGAACCGCAGATGAAACCGTCGGTCCGTCCGATGGTTTCGACCGCGCATCAAACTGTCAAGACTTTATTACGACCAAATAATTATTAATTAATAATAATTATTAATTAAACGTACGGTTCTTAAAGAAAATTGGAACGGCGCGTGGCGTTTCCCGCGGTCCAAACTTTACGTTTAAAGGCCGCTATTGTATTGCGGATTACGGCACTCGCCTAGCTTCTGCCCGCGAGACTCCGTTCGTGAAGTTTTCGATTATCGTTATTCTCTAGGGTACTTTAAAATTTTCCGGGATGTAAATATGTGTTAATTCTGGGTATAAGCTATTTCCAGTTCAAATTTCATCCAAATCCGTCCAGCCGTTGCAGCCTGAAGGAGTAACAAACTATCACACACTTTCACATTTATACTACTGCTACTTTTATCGAACAGTAACCGAATAAGGTAATGGCTCTAGTGTTGATCAGTTTTAGCTGACTGGTGCCGATAATAGACACTATTAGATAACTCTTAATTTTGAAGGCAGCCAAGTGGCAAGAGTTGCGAGTATGAGCATAATACGGTCGGAATAGTAGATTGTGAACCAAGGGATGAAAGGCACCTATTTCACACGAAATATTTTGGCCCTAGAGCTAGAGTATGAGACATGAAAAATAAATTGCGCCTGAAAAATAATATTTAGGAAAAACTCACATAATGGTACATCCTCTGCGTTACTGCTATGCATTGATGTGGTCGCATATTCACCGCGTTCGTGCCGCGACATTTCTGTTACGTTCATTTCATTAAAATAATTATCCATAGGCTCTTATCAATATCATGAAGGTAAACCAATTTCTAACCTAAAACAATTACTTGCATGGTACAAAAACAATTTTATATTAAAAGTAAGAGACAAGTAAATTATCAATTTTAATTCGTGTCTGGTGGAATATGTAAAAAGAGAAAATATATACCTGATTTAGGTCGTGTATAAAATCTTGCAATATTGTTTACTATTTTAAACAAGTAAAGATAAACCAAGCTTTGTTTACTGAAAGAGTTTTAATCTTTTAACTTGAATTGACTTTAATGGTCTTCACTTTTCCACAATTCTACAACAGTTGCTCTATCGACTATTATTTCGTGTTCACATCGTGTTTACAAAGGATAGGAAAAAAAACATTGAGGAATGCCATGTCAAGTATGACAATACCAAAGGTAAAATAAGGTATAACACAACACAAAAAAAATCTCGTGAAAAGAGACCACTCGAAGGAGGTCATGTGTACCTATACAACATAATGACATTTTCAGGGATCTTTACAGGATCTTTAGTTCATTCCCATGTTTTTTTAGTAAGGTTGGGGTTGGTTGGACTAGCTCAAGAATGTAGGAGTGCGAGTGAGAAAGCAGTACAAACTCGAAGAACTATTAGACCGGCAGCACAGAGAGAGCATAAGTATATTTTATTATTTTTAGATTTAATTACCCATTTTCCGCCATGCCACTCTCAACGACGTCATCCGGAGATGATCCAAATTGCTTTAGACCCTGTCAATGTACGTATCCCTGTAGTTTAATTCAATCGGAAACCACTTTAGGACAATGGTTCTTAACCTTTTAGTCCCGGGGGACCATTTGCAAAATTTCCGTTATGCCGTGGACCACCCAGTTGGTTTCTTGATTTGGAGGTAATATTCAGTAAATTCAGTAAAAGGAAGGTCAGTAAAAGGAGATGGCGGGATGACTTAAGACGCGTTCCAAAGCGAATGGCGGGAGCATGCACTCAATCGGGACGAATGGCGGAAAAGAAGTGAGATCTTTGCCCAGCAGTGGGACACCCAAATAGGCTAAAAAAAAAATAAAAAAATCAGCAAATAAATGTAAGTAAATAAAGGGTTCTTTTAGATTTCAACAAATAAAAAACGTATAAAATTACTAAAACCAGTTTATTTTTTCGCGCGCTCGGGTAATGTTGTGTCGACTCTTGTCACTTATTTATTGGCATGGCTCGGACCACTTGAGATGCTTCTTAGAACCACTGCTTCAGGATAAATGAAAATGCAGACTAAAGATGCATTAGGACAAATGACGATTAGGGATTCCAAAATAGACCGAATGTAAGATGTGACTAGGCTATGTTTTACTACAGATACCAACTTATCCAGAAAATATTGTCGCAATACTCGTAGTTACGAATAAATTCTGGATATCGAACGGATAACGAAATTGTAAAGGAATTTTGATCCGTACTCAACGTGGGTGGGTAGTTACAACATCGCAAAATCGTTACGAATTTTTGTTTGAGTAGCACTCGCTGCTATTGTTCTTGAATAACGTCTCTAGTGGCTGAAATTACAACTAATCGTATGCATAACACTAAGGGCCGTTAATAAACTCATCTTGGGTGAGATGCCCGTCACAAGATACGTCAAAGTAAACGTCAAACCATAGAACACTGTCATTTTTGACGCATCTCGAGACGAGCATTAGAGTTGAGATTAGTTTATTAATACGGCCCTAAATGCCGATAAGGTCTTTAATTTAACTTTGGAAATGGTTTCTTACTATAGAATGTAGTACAATCATTTCAAAAAAAGGTCAAGTACCAGTCGGACTCGCACACGACATCCGTATAGTACGAGTAAGTAAGTGCCGATCGAATTAACCATGTCGGAGCCCGCAGGCAATGCAATTCTGGAGGCCCCATTTTCTTGCTTCCATATAATAAACTTTTCTCCGACATGGGGGACCCCTAGGTGATGCTGGGCTCCTAGCCGGTGCGGGGCCCGTAGGCTGTTGCCTACACTGCCTAATGGATAATCCGGCCCTGGTTTGTTTTTACTCAAATATCCCGGGGAACGTCATTTTATATACTTCTTCCTCTGTTCTTTTATCAATGGCGGAACCGCGGTATTCCGCAGTGATTTCGCCAGTAAGTAGGTAGACTAAATCAGGAAACAGAGGGCCCTGCCAAAATGCACTACGCTAGCTAGCGTTTCTATTCGATTCGCTTTTAAACCAATCGCGTCACTGGGAGATGACGTGTTAAGAAAATTCACGTGCTCTACCAGTGACGCGATTGGCTTAAATAAAAACGAATCTAATAGAAACGCTAGTTAGCGTAGTGCATCTTGTCTAATGCCTTAGAATAAATCAAACTTAACAGCCGGACATCTTTCAATCAATCGACCATCTTCCCTCCCCGAAGGAAGCCTGTCATATACTTATTATTTTATTGGGTATTAAAATATCAATCTTAAGTTTGAACCCACAGTTGGGACCACTCTGAGTTGCAAATTCAAATCCACGGGATATAGCGTTAGTTATCAGGGAAATGTCCGAAAATCGGTTCGATCTCAAGTTTAAAATATCGTTAACTAGTGACCCGCCCGCGCTTCGCTTCGGTTTATATGAGTTTTCTGAAAAACCTGTACATAATCCAGAATTTATTATACCAGTATATAAAAACTTCCTCTTGAATCACTCTATCTATTAAAAAAAACCGCATCAAAATCCGTTGCGTAGTTTTAAAGATAGAAAGAAAGCATACATAGGGACAGACAACGGGAAGCGACTTTGTTTTATAGGGAGACCGAGGGGTTTTGATACAGAGGTGAGTTGAAACAACGTCAATTTTGCGAAATCTGTAACCGTTTCGAGCTGGCCAACAACGCTGTTTAGCCGTGCCCCACAGCCCGCGGGCCCCTCAGTATGCGTCCTAGGCTTTAGCCACGCGGCTGCGGAGTTCTTGCGCACATGTCGAAAAAAATGCGAAATGTAAGTTTTAATAATTATTTTTAGCTACCTATAATTCGACAATGTGTTGGTGTTTTGGGTTGTGTTATGTAAGTTTCGAAAGCTCATTTAATTAAGGACTGAATTAATAGTGATGGTGCAAGTCATTGCTTGTGGTTTGGTTTTAAGTTGTAATTTTATAACGGATGGGAGGATTTTTGCTTCTGAGGGCATTTGAAACAGAGTATTTCAACTCTCCTCGGTTCTTGTTTGTATGGCTGATTTGCTAATATGGTGAAGTCCATTTTCTTTTGGGTTTAGCATGCCTACTTAGTACCAAAGAAAACCATACAGAGGTATCGCCATACCTATCGCGACCCAAGAAATATATGATCTCGCGGCAGAAGAGGTTGTACTGGGGCAAAAAAGTCTTCGGGATGCTGCCTCCAGCTATATATACCACGTGTCCCAAAACTCAACGATAAGCCGGCACCAGAGGATGGAGCTGCTTATGATTAGTCGAGAAAAAATAAGGAAAAAAATATATCTTTTCCTTATTGGTATTGGTATTGGTAGTATCTTGACGTGTAAAAGTGCCCGAGCGGCCTACTTACTAAATAAATTTCTTTTATCTTTTTTATCTTTTTTATTTTTTCTCGACTAATCATAAGCAGCTCCATCCTCTGGTGCCGGCTTATCGTTGAGTTTTGGGACACGTTGTATATGGTTACGTTAAAATAGTTTTTTTTTCGTTTAAGCTGAGTAAGGAATACTTTAAAAAGATGGATGTTTATTGATTATTTTTAAATTTTAATAAAACCGTTTAAGTTAAAAAAAAAATCTAATATACAACCCTATTTTTTCAATTTCAATAATTGTTTCAACTACCCTCGACCCCTGTTTCAACTTACCTCGGTATTAGGGGAGTTGAAACAGAATGACTTGTCACGTTTAACTTAATTTTTGGCGCAGGCGTTCATACTTTCACTTTTTTTGATGGTCTCATATAAAAGTGGAATTAATGAGCTATCGATTGGTACTAATCTCGTACGATTCTAGCCGATAGATTTTTGTTTACGACACATTATGTCAAAATTGTTTCAACTTCCCTCGGTCTCCCTACTATGTAGTGATATTGTGCACTGTACAATTTGTGAGGAAGACGATTTAAATCAAACACAATCTTTGATTTAGTATCGTATTTTTAATAGACTGGTAAATTAAGCCGAATAATTTGATTAAGTTTCGTTGTACGTTGTAGGTACATTACTTATCACTACATTTGGCTTTTATATAATACAAAGTTCAGAATTATAAATCAACCAATTCCTGTGCGGTATTGTTAGCTGATACATCATCGAGTTTCTGTAATCACTTTCAACTAAATCCTAATAGACATACATATTATAGCACATGATTGCTTTGATTTAACCTTAATAGGTACTTGCAAATAATAGGAAATGCAAGTCCAAAGTCGATTTTAAAGGTTACGTAGGTAACTCGTAGTTACTAATGTTATAATTTTTTGTTTATTGTAGTATTTTAATTTTCGTTCCTGACGTAGAGACCCGTCATGTTGTTCTCCTAGTAACACAGAAATAAACAAACAGAATAAATATTATGGACAAAACTCGGCTAACGTATTGTCTGTGATTTCTTTATTTTAATTAAATTATAAGAAATTTATAAGACAAGTAAGAATGAACAGACCTTAGTAACAGACCTTACAGTAGTTAATATTCAGATATTAAAATATCATGTCTTAAAATTCTAATTCGAATTAAAATTATTTCCTGGAAAATTAAATAATTCTCAAAAGAATAAAAGACTTCTGCGCGAAATAAGACCACAACATCATACTTTTATAGAACTGGGGAAAATCAAGTATCAAGACCTTTAAATCCTATTACCCCGGAGTTGCAAGCCACAAATTTGAATTTCCCGTTCTGTCATGAGATTTTGGTTGATCTTATAAACATGGATAAACAATATAGAAAAATTAATGGAAGCCATACGGACATCTTAATTCATTCTTTCTTATCGGAGAATACTACTACATAGAAATAGAATGTTGAACCAGCGTTCAATAACATTCGGTCGGGATGTTTTAAGACCCCGGGATGTTTTCTAACAAAGAAAGAAGATAGCTAGCTATGTCTTGTCTGTTAGATGGCCGCTTCACCAAATAAAAGCATTCTTAGATCCTTGTCATTGTGATTGTCATCGTCATTAATAAATAAATAAATAAATCTGGGGACCATGTCACACCAATTGACCTAGTCCCAAACTAAGCTCTAGGCTTGTACTTAGGGATTGCAATCCCGCAGCTCATTCAATTGATATGCGGGATTACTCAATCCCGCGCGGGATCCCGCATCTTTGAAATTATGTTATAAAATCAAATTGAAACTACAGATTTTTGTGTAAAAATCAACTTTTATTAAACATTTCTTACATTAAGCAACAGAAAGTATTTATTTTCTATTAATTAAGCATAAGTAATTAGCAGAGGTCGGAATAGGTAGTGCTTATTAACCTAAACTTGTTGCATCTTCATTCAATAACGTATTCCCATCTCACTCGCGCATGAATGAACATGAGTCAAGTTTAGGTTAATAAGCACTACCTATTCCGACCTCTGGTAATTAGTAATCTGTTTTCTAACATTCATCTTTAAATGTTTGGCATAGTTTAATAGTTTTGTTTAATTTTATCCTTACTTCTAACAACAGTTTTATATTTTTAATTCAGTCTTATTCATATAATGACTAATAATCAAATCACAACTTTCTCTTAGATGCTATTACCTACCTGGTTTTAGCGCCAAATTTTTAATTCGCGGGATCCGCGGATCCGCGCTTTGAAGGTGCGGGATCCAGCAGATTAATAAAAGCAGCGGTAACCCGCGGGAATGCGTGATCCCGTTTTGCGCGATTGCAATCCCTACTTGTACTATGGGTACTAGAAAACGATATAAATACTTATATAGAGAAATATATACTTGTTAAATACATAGAAAACATCCATGACTCAGGAACAAATATTTGATCTCATCACACAAATATCTTCGCTTACCGCTTACCGGGACTTTTTTTTTTTTTTTTTTTTTCTTCTGGCTTTGCAAGGATTAGCCAATGTCATGTCCATTTTACCGGGACTTAAACCCATGGATCGTTAGCTTCGTAGGGAGGGTCACTACCAACAAGGCCAACGCATCGTCTAAATCATTGCCATGCCTGTCATTCATTAATTTCATTATTCATGATCGGCTTGAAGTTTATTATGGCAGCACTAAAGTGCTCAACACTTTCCTTTGCTTACTATACTTACGGTACGTCTCCGTACCGTCGTGAGTAAAAATTGATGCCGTCATCTCTAGAAATGAGGATCTCACTTAAGATTAGAAAAATTTAAAACTGTCACCAATGACCAATATTTCAGCAACAGTGTAAGTATTACTAAAGATTAGATTAGCCACTACCCGCTAAGCATCAACCGATATAAGTAATTTCTCAATGTTCAGTGCCGGAATGTCTCTCTTCTCCTTTCAAGGAGCGTCTAGTGCATCTTTAAGTGCGAGCTTAAGGGCTATGTCGACGCTTCAGAAATCCTAAGCATCATTTAGCACTAACACACATTTATTTGCTAACTGTTGCTTTTATAATTACAGTTTTATTTATTTTTAGTTTTATTAAGGCTGTATATCAGTATTTAATGCATGCTTTATTTCCTGCCTCTAAAATTATATACGTAAGTAGTTTTAAAGTATAAATAAATACCTAGTATGATTGTACGGCGTTGTTAGTTGTCGGACTTGTCGGACACATCAGCATTTTGCTGAGCCAGTGCCCCTTCCACTGCCGCGTGGACACGCATTTCGTGCTATTCCTGTTGCTTTGATTGTTTTATTTTAATTTTATATTTGTGTGTCTTATGGTTAGTGAATAAATCTCTTTCTTTCTCCTTCATATTTCGTTAAGTACAGATGTAGTGAATAATAATTTTCGATCGTTTTTTGTCTTGCTTTCTCAATTAGCTTCAGTAGGTAGGTAGGTACCCTTTAATAACCGCAACTCACTATAATTATCTGTACTTCATCTTTTTTATACACTATATGGATTTGAATATGCTTAATTTAGAACATCGTACAACGACAGACGGTAGATCAACCCTACTCAGACCCACTCGTACCATGATAAAACTAATCCTTCTCGTAAGCGACAACACGGATATCGCATCTTCAATTTCAGCCAATCACGAGGCAGGATTCCTTCACGCCCACGCGACATGGCTGGCACGCACACGTGCTCTGGTCTTGAAGTGACAGGAGATAAAGCCTAGACACATAAGAGTTGAGCACTTTAGTGCCGTGCCTCCTGTAGATCCTATTGTAAGCATGAACAAACAACTTACATGTTTAATCAATGATTAAATACCTAGTTATTTTTTCGTATGTTACTTGCGTCCGGGAAAAGTGTATGATGTCAGCTTGCGGTGGAGTTTACCTTGTTCAATTAATACTAAATCATTAGAGCTGTGGCCGGATTATGAATGGTTAAAATTATCAAGTCCCAGACAGCGAAAAGGATGAGGCTGCTATGAGCCTATTTATGGCTGTACTTTTAGCTGTCTGGAACATGGCAGGTCCTATTATAGGTACATTATGACCTGATTGGAGCACGGGAATCCCGAGGGTCAGGGACCCAAAATACAAGGGGTGTCTATGTAAAATCATTTTTAAGGTTCCGTATCCAGAGGGTAAAAACGGGACCCTATTACTAAGACTCCACTGTCCGTTTGTCTGTCTGTTTGTTTGTCACCAAGCTGTATCTCATGAACCGTGACAGCTAGACAGTTGAAATTTTCACAGATCATGTAGGTATTTCTGTTGCCGCTATAACAACAAACACAAACAAACGTGGTTTTTTTTTGTCATTTTTTGCCGTTAAGTGTCTAATATTGTTGTATAGATTGTACGAAACCCTTCGTACGCGAGTCTGACTCGCACTTGGCCGGTTTTTAAGGTAACACAGACTCCTACCACTCCTGGTATGAAAAGGGTACGTGGGACTATGAAATTTCGTACGTGCGAACGATATCGTCTACGCTAAGAAACGGTGGATTAGAGAGACTAGCTATCAATTCGCATGATGAAACGAGTAGTTTGCATACTAAAGCGGGGACAAAAAATTGCCCCCACTTGCCTATACATATCATAATGAGGGAGCTAATTAAGGGTCAAATTCCGAGATTGCCACTGTGGCAGGTGTGTGAGCAGCCCACTTAAACGTACACCCGATACTCGACAGCTAAATGTCACAGCTAGATGTTGAGCACTTGGTACCTGTCTTAATGATATCTTTATGCCAAATGATAAACATATACCAAATTACAAACACGACGGAGGGGATTCTCTTTGGGTTTTCGACAAGATGGCGTCGCTTTCTTAGTTGTAATTATTTTTTTGCATATTTTGTTGTTTAATGGATAGTAATGATGTATTAATATGCAGTAAATTAACATTCAAATGTGCAGTATAATGAAGAATTCAAGTTTGAACACGTTTCGCCTTTGGAAGGATTGCTCCAAGAAAATCCCATCTGGTCTTCGTAAAGTTACATCGCTTCACGGAGGCTAGAGGATCACCGTACAACGTCGACTTAAGTTTTTTTTTTGATATCATTTACACCGATCACGTGTAACTTCCAACCTTGACACTGGCAGAATTGTCCCACTGGACAGAAGCCATATATCAAAGAATTGAACTTGAACTTGAAACACGACGGAGTTTTAGTCCGGCATTTATAATTACAAGGTTCTTAGCATGCTTAACATGACAAATGTTAAGTATTCCGACTGTACACGTGACAATGACGCGCGGCGACTCGTGTAGATAAACTCACGATACCTAGGTACCTAGAAACGAGTACCCAGTAGTTGTCAGGTATGAATCGTCGAGTAGCTGATACTATGTACCTATGAAAGAGATGTGATATGTAAATGTAAAAAAACATGATTACCCTGCATGACTTGAGAACTTTCTTATGACACCTATCATGATACGTTGATAGGATAAGCTCTTTTGGCGACTTAATATTGTCCCATGAAAATTTTTACTATACTTACCTACGCATTTGATTTTTAAAATCGTAGCTATTGAGAATTTGGGTACCTAGTGAACCTGAAACGCAAAAATACCATGAAACACGAAAAGACTAAAGTTTTTTTTCATTTTTAATAGGTACATAGGAATACGTGTGCATGTGTATGCCTATATTACAAAATTGTCTACAAAAATGCAACCTATGAAAGTATAAAATAATTGCTAGAGCACTAGGCAAACTTTGTATTCAGGTTGGTAAAATTGTCTATCGGCAAAAAAAGCTGAATAAGGACCGAAATGAGTAGGTATCTTTAGCGGCCTTTACACGGCACTGTTTGGTTTGGACCGCGGGAAACGCCACGCGCCAGTCCGAACCGTAGGTTTTTTACTAGGTACTTATTTTACTATTACAGTTGCATTTACACGTACGGTTCGGCGCGAAGATTAGAATGGCGCGATTGGCGCGTGGAATTTCCCGCGGTCCGAACTCTACGTGTGCAGGCCGCTTTTGAATGAATATGTCCCGTATATGTTAAACATAACGACAGGTAAGAGGTCCTCGGCAGGTGGAGGTTAACAAGTAATCAATTAAACACATACAGTACCTGGGGGATTATTATGACATAGCAATGTAGTTCAGTTTACGCTGAGAGAAAAGGACAGAGCTATATAACTACTATAGAACTGTCCTTTACGCTCGCCGTAATGTGAACTGCATAGCTATGTCATAACGCCCTGGTTTCCTGATTTTGATGCAAAATAAACTCAGGAATGAGTTCACGATCCTGCTTGTATTGACTGAATTATATTATTATGAGTCTTAGTTTTGCCACTACGAGTATTATAAAGTGCCTGCAAATATTATATCAGCAACGTGTTATTTTCCTTTAAATTTGTGTTTTAGTTTATTTTAAGGATTTTTAATGCAAAAATAATTATTACTTTCTTTAATTATTATTTTTTGTTTTTTATGTCTGTTTGTCACGAATAAATGTTTTTTCTTTCTTTCTTTTTCTTTTTAAAAATGTATAAAAACTAGCTTTCCGCCCGCGACGTCGTCTGCGTAGAGTCAGAACTAATGTTAAAATTGTAGATATAGTTTACATCACCTTCAAAGGGTTTTTTATGAAAAAGTCCAGCACGTGAATTTTAAGTAAGCGGTGCACACAAACAACTTTTTCACTTCTCATGCTCTTAAAATTTTACTTTAGTCTCTGCACAGCGGGACTAAAGCTCTTTATTAATCTCTAGGGATTAAAGTAAACTTTTTTTAATTTACTTTGAAAACCCCTAAACAGCCAATCACAGTGTTTGTGAATGGAGGATTATTGCCTTTATTGCCATTTTCAGTGATTGTGTATGGACCATTTTTAGGCAATGGAAATAACCTCAAAATGACAACTGTGCAAAAATATTTAAAAAAACGATTTAATTTCGTGAAACACGAATAATAATTACGAATATGAATCTATTTAATTATATTAAGGATGAATTCATTTTATTATGCATGGTGCAATTAGTATTAAAATGGTTTTCAAGTTTGAACCTGTTGGCTAAACATGCAAGCATTTAAAGCGGCGCTGTGCAAAAAAATAATAAAAGAAACGAAAAACCGCGGAACAAATTACCTAGTAAGAAACTTTCTTATACTAATCAATATTGTAGTTTTGTTTAGAACGTCGTCAGTGCCGAATTGAGCAAGCACGGGGTCCGTAGCAAATTCTATAAAGAGACCCCGGTTTGCTTTAGGTTACAGGTTGTGGCGGGATCTTTTCTGCAAACTGGGCGACTTAGATATGCGCCTATTTTGTGTGGGGGTTTGTTTTAGGTTATTCTGGTGGATAATATCGACTGGATTATTCATCCTATCGTCAACCCTGATGGATATGAGTACACGCATACTGATGTAAGTACCAAAACAGGAGAATAGCGGCCTTTACACGTAAAGATCGGACCGCGGGAAACGCCACGCGCCATTCCAATCTACGCTCCGAACCGTACATTTTTACTATTTTACTATTACAGTTGCACTTACACGTACGGTTCGGCAAGAAGATTGGAATGGCGCGTGGCGTTTCCCGCGGGCCGAACTCTTCGTGTACAGGCCGCTTTTTTAGAGATTAGACGTGGGTGCGCGGGGCCACCCAATGCGCGAGGCCCGTAGCATTTGCTACTCTTTCTACGTGGCTAATCTGGCACTGAACGTCGTTTTTTTTCCTTGCATTCAAAGTGAATTATAGAGTGTTTAACGCGAGACTAAACAACCATAATGACACTCGAACTATAACCACTCTCGCTCGCTCGCTCGCGTGGCTAAATATCTCTTGTCATTATGGCTGGTTTTAGTCTCTTGTTGAACAATCTACTATTATTTCATGGCTCTAACCCTTAAAACAAGAAATTGCCATACAAAATAAATTCACTGTCCCTTTCACCATTAGGTTTTTTAATCGACCCTACATTAAATATATTCGATTCGCTTCGCTGCTTCGATTCGCTGACGATATCGTAGTCATGGCTGAGACCATGGAGGACCTCAGTGCAATGCTCGCTGACCTCAGTGGAGTTTCCGACCGAGTTGGCTTGAGGATGAACATGGACAAGACGAAAGTTATGTCCAACGTCCATGTCGCGCCAACTCCCGTGATAGTCGGAGGCTCTGCGCTCGAAGTTGTTGACGACTATATTTACCTGGGACAACGGTCCAGTTAGGTAGGTCCAACTTTGAGAAAGAGGTCACTCGTCGAATCCGACTCGGATGGGCAGCGTTCGGGAAGCTTCGTAGCACCTTTTCGTCCAAATTACCGCAGTGTCTGAAGTCAAAAGTCTTTGACCAGTGTGTGTTGCCAGTGATGACTTACGGATCTGAGACGTGGGCGCTAACAATGGGCCTTATAAGGAAGCTCAAAGTCACTCAGAGGGCTATGGAGAGGGCTATGCTCGGGGTTTCTCTGCGTGATAGAATCAGAAATGATGATATCCGCAGTAGAACTAAGGTTACCGACATAGCCCGAAGAATAGCCAAACTTAAGTGGCAGTGGGCGGGGCACATTGCTCGCAGGACTGATGGCCGATGGGGTCAGAAGGTTCTTGAGTGGCGTCCGCGGACCGGGAGACGAGCTGTAGGTAGGCCTCCAACAAGATGGAGTGACGACCTTGTAAAGATCGCGGGAAAGCGGTGGATGCGAAAAGCACAAGATCGGTCTGAGTGGAGAGCCTTCGGGGAGGCCTATGTCCAGCAGTGGACGTCTTTCGGCTGACATGATGATGATGATTAAATATATAGATTACAACTGGGGAACGTTTTATAAAGCTACAAGTTACAATTTTACAGATCTAAACTGGCAACACTGCTCAAATGGCTGCTGGAGCCTGTTTTATAAAGCTACAAATTACAATTTACAGGTTACAAGTTTCCATTTGACACAACCTTGACCAATGACGACCAGCCATTTGAGCAGTGTTACCAGTTTAGACCTGTAAAATTGTAACTTGTAGCTTTATAAAACTTGCCCGTTTCATGAAGCTACAAGTTACAAATTACAAGTGGAAGTCTCTTTCTAACTCCTTTTGCTAGAAAGAGAGTTCCGCTTGTAATTTGTAACTTGTAGCTTCGTGATACCTTAGTGTATACAGAAGAAGCGAGCAAGCGAGAGGGAGCGCGAGGGAGCGGCGAGGGCGCGGTGAGGCAAGGCGAGGCGCGGAAAAGGCATACAGTGCGACCAAAAAGAGTAGAAATTAAATGAGGGCGCCACTTTCTACGTAACTGTCACATTTTTGACGTAAAATGCGTAAACATGGCAACAATTTAGTATGGAGTTTTTTTAGTTCCATTTTATTTAATTTCTACTCTTTTTGGTCGCACTGTACCTGCGAGTTTTCCACGCCTTAACGCGCCTAGCCTGACCGCGCCTACGCCTTGCCTGCGCCGCACCTGCGCCGCACCTGCGCCGCGCCGTTTCCGTGTATTTCACGCCAAGTAAGAGAGTATGGCAATGATGATTGAGTAGTTAACATATACCTAAATGACAGCTCTTTAAATAAAAATAAAATCCTAAGAAATTTGGAAGCTAACGCCCATCTATTTGTCATGATACTATAGGTCTACCAGAATCTCATGACAAAAAGGGTAATTTAAATTTAGGGCTTGCAACTCCGGGGTAGTAAGATTTAAAGGTCTTGATACTTGATTTTCCACGTTCTGTAAAAGCATGATGTGGTGGACTCAGTCCGCGTAGAAGTCTTTATTTCTTCATTATTAAATTTTCTAGGAATACATTAAAATAAGTATAACGTTTGTGCCATAGAACAAACAAAGATTTTTAATATTAGTAACGATTAGTTACCTACGTAACCCTTTATATCAACTTTGGACTTGCATTTCCTAATTAGTAATGAATATTAAGGTTAAATTTAACCAATTATAATTGTATTAATGTTGAATTCTGTACTTAGTTTGATGTAAATAAAGTCTTTTTTTTATTAAACCAATCATGTTTATTAGGATTTAGTTCAAAATGACTTCAAAAATTCGATGAAGTATCGTCACTTAGGTAGCAATACTGCACAGGTCAAAATTGAACTTTGTAACTAGTCGGGTCATAAGTTCTGTTACTGAAGTTGAATCAAATAAATCTATCTAATGTTTATTTTTTAATTTCAATACGAATAAAAATTAAAAGGTCAATTAATATACATTTGAAAAACAAATAATCATTCTATATATCAAATCAGCCGGCATAGATAAAATTACGCATGACTTTTCTGTAAATTTCACTTTTTGAAAACGCTTAAAAGTAAGTTTTTGTTTATCAAGTTTTTTTTTTGGTTTTATGTATTAAACTTCCTATCTCTGTGTATGTTTAGAGACTAACATTATATTTCTCAACAAGACTCAATTCCAGCTTATGAAGCAGGAGATTTGGTGTGTTTTCATATTGCTTAAAATTGATGTGAAATCGTAAAGTCGATTTAATGAGACATCAAGATTGACCGGTGTACAAGCGAAGCTTTAGTTGCTTGAAATACATTTGTATTAGAAGTTAAAGCTACATGTCTGTTCAATATGTCACGCAAAATTCAACTCTCTATAAGAACTCTTACAAAAGTTGTGGCCTTTATCAGTACTTATCATCGTCGTTCGTTATTTGAACGATGATTGTCTCCTAGTCTCAAATGTTAATAATTTCAAGCTCGCAGTCGTACATCAAATATTTGCAATAGTTTAGAACACATTCTTTTTATTTAATTTTTATATACTTCAATCAAAGTTTTGATACACTATTGCCATATGAAAATCGATTTCTTTTTACTTTTAGTCATGAGATTCTAAAGTCTGTTCATTATTACTTGTCTTATATAGTAAACAACTTTCTAACCTCAAAATGACACTTTTTTGGGCTAAAACAGTTCTTTTGTCGTAAATAAAGTAAACTGAATAAAAAATTTGGACATCATTTGGCCAATGTATTCTCTGTGATTGCTTTATTTGGTTTTAAATAGCGGTTTTAGCCTAAAAAGTTTCATTTTGAGGTTAGAAAGTTGTTTACTATATAAGACAAGTAAGAATGAACAGACCTTAGTAGACCTCTACCTTTACCTCTATGGAATAATAATGTAAAAAAAATAGCTCCTACCTATTTTAGACTAACACCCATCTACCACCACTGCCACTGCCACTGTGGCCCGTTTCACGAACCAACAAGTTGCAAATTACAAGCGGAACTCTTTTTCTAACAAAAGGAGTTAGAAAGAGACTTCCGCTTGTAATTTGTAACTTGTAGCTTCGTGAAACGGGCCTCAGGGAGCTTATTCATATATCCTTCGTTTCTTTACATATTTTTATTAAGAGCTTTAATTATAATATAACCCTCCCCACCAGTGGCTCTAATTCGGTGTGATTTTCACGTGTGTGTAGGATTGTGAAGTCCGCTTTAAAAAAAACCTCTATAATGCATATTCACTATGGTTTGTCTATGACACACTATATCTTCATCGTGTCGTGTAGTGTAAGCAAAGCAAAGCAAGGTTCCGCCATTTTGAATCGCTTCCTTTGCGTTGCTGTGAAGTGCGCCGTATATTGTGTTAAATTATTGCTTTAGCTTAACGTACTTGTGTTAATTATATAAATCTGTGATAATTAGGTTCTTAAGATTTGTTTTTAATATAGTTATTGTAAAATAACTTAGTTTTTAAGCGTCTGTGACTCGTGTAAAATGGGCAGGAAGAAGAAGAAGGCATCTAAACCGTGGTGCTGGTATCCTTTTAAATTATTCGTATCGTTGCAAAGCTGACCTTGTAATTTAGGTCAATTAATCATTACTTTGTCGTTTACTTATATGATTTCCTTAGCGTTCAGTCAGGTATTGCAACCGGGAGTTCGATGATGAGAAGATCTTGATTCAACATCAGAAAGCGAAACATTTCAAATGTCACATTTGTCATAAGAAATTGTATACGGGGCCGGGGTTGTCTATACACTGCATGCAGGTACGTCAGCCCTACCGTAGTAGTTGGCTCAGCGCCATCCGCCCACGGCCAATGCGCCAGTCCTCTTTTAACTCTGTTATTAGCTTGTGGTATTTTGGCTTGCCATACGCACTAATTCCGCGCCCATAAACAGTACGTAATTGACCCGCCATGATCTATTGGATAATAAGCAAATATATTTCTAACTTCGCCATTTCCCACTTTTTTGCAGGTTCACAAGGAAGCCATAGACAAAGTACCAAATTCATTACCAAATAGGTCAAATATAGAAATAGAAATTTATGGTATGGAAGGTATTCCACCTGAAGATATAAGGGAGCATGAGAAGCAGAAATCAGGTATAAAAACTTTTATTTTAGGACTTGGACAGTTGGTCTTTGGATCCATCTGTATGTACGTTTTATATTTTCTCAATTTTTCTTTTAAAACACAGTAGCAATACCTAGGTGTTTGTCGATGTGTAGTTACTTTTAGTGTTTTCTGGCAACCTAATTATAACTGAGGTTTGTTGTAACAACACCCTAAGCTTGTTTGTATCTTCGTGACTGGGAACTCTGTTTACTTATATTTAATGTTTAGGTGGTGGCAAGGCTTCCGACAGTGAAGATGATGAACCTGCTGCAAAGAAGAAAGCTACGCCAGCTTTGGTATGTATATTACGTTTTTGTACTTCATCTGAACACAACTTTAAGATATTATTGAGCACCTTGCTTGCTTAGATATGATGATGACTGTACTGTACCTTTTTGCATACTAATAGACAAATAAAAATATATCAGGTTAACATATCAATAGATTTGCTTGTAAACTTAGTTAAATGTTACAATAAAATTATGATATTATTGAAAAAACATTCCAATTCAAATTCTTTGAGTAATTCTATTTAAATCAAACATTTAATTCAGTACATGTCTTCCTTTGCAGCTTGGTGCCGGACCATCATCAGTCAGCCAGGGCATCCTGCCGACACCCATGGGGCCTGTGCCTCCAGGGATGTACCCTGGGCACATGCAGATGAATGCTATGATGCCGCCCTTCATGCAAGCACAAGCTAGGTAAGATTGTATACCTTGTTTTTAAAGTCTATTGCCTTTTTTCAGCATATTAAAATTCATGAAACAAAAATATATGAAATAGGTTGTTTATTAAGTAAATATGTGTCTATTTCTACACTACTGAATTTTCCTTGTTTCCCATGTACATTTACTGCTACTTACTGACATCCAGACTGTGTTAACAAGCGCTACTTCTATTGCTAGCAACTAGCTATCATCATCAGGATAAATCAGTCAGTCTTCAATAAGTATATATATCTATCAATAGACCACTTTGTCTTGACACCTGGGACCTCATTGGCAGAAAATGCCTTCTAAGTATCCCTCATTATAAATTGTTTTCTCTATTTTAGACCCATGACAATATTTGAACATGACACCCAGAAGTTCCTAAGGTACGCAGAGTTTGACCCTATAACATGACATTAACAATTGTTGTTTAAATAACAAATAATTTAAGGTGATAATAGCATTGGGATATCATAGTATTGTAATATACCTGTTAAATTTGAGAAATAAATGGAGAAATTGCAAAATTACAAGTTAAATAAAGGGATGCAATAATTTTGCAGTGGTTCATCTCTGCAATAATTGTGATGAATTCCTATTTTAATTCAGAATTTAAGAAACTGATAATATTTCATAATATGCCCATAATGCCAAACCTGGCCAAGACACTAGACACCAGAGACAAAATATCAGGAATTGTAAATTTTCGTGAAGTCATTAAATTAACATAAAATGTTAGTCATATTGCCATAGAAAGTGGAGTTTTACTCATTTTAATACTTCACTTACATACAAAAAAAAACTTTAAAATTGTGTTTAATAGCATCCAGACTAATAACTGCTTAAAATTAGTTGGCATGGACACTAAACCACTATTTGTAAAAATCCTAATCTAATTTTCTGTGAATACTTTCTATGGGCACCTTGTAGCTTCTCAGTGGTCGGCATTTTTACAAGTGGAAAAGAGAGTCACATGGCATATTTTGGCCGGAAGTTTATTAGGTAGCACAAGATCGCTCTAGATGGAGAGCAATAATAATAAGCCCTTTCACTTTATATATGCAGGAGATAACAAACAATTATAATGATTTTTAATGACTGTTTTTTGAATGTATGTAATATTTGTTATGTGCTGTTATTTTGTAAATTTGCCTATCCTCTTGCATTTTCCTCGCTTATTCTACCCCAGGGTGATCCCATATGGGATATGTTCGCCTATGTACATTATCTTTCTTTTGTGATGAAAAAAAGAGTTATAATTTTTTATGTGCAATAAAGGGTTTAGATTCATACATGATGACAGAAATATCCTTTCCCCCTGATATTCATTTTTGGGTTAAGATTGCTGTTTGAATATTTGGAATAGGTCTTCTTGGACTAGCCCTCTGCAAATCTGTTTTGCTACTAAGCTAAGATGATTTGGGGCCCGTTCCAGAAAGCCACTCTGCAACTCTGCACCTCTGCACTCTCCGCTTTGCAAATCCACAATAATGCAAAGTGCAGAGTAAACTTGTTCCAGAAAGCACTCTGTGTAAATTGCAAACTCTGCAAAGATTCTGTTCCTAAAAGATACTTTGCAAATCCACAAATCCACACTTTGTATTTGACTCTGCCTCTTCAACTTTGCATTTGTCTTGCGGAGCAGAAATATTTTGCAAATGCACAAATCCACACTCTGCATTTGACTCTTTCTTTTCAACTCTGCAATAGCTTTGTGGAACAGAAATATGTTTAAAGAGTGGGATTTGTGGAGTGCAGAGTTGCAGAGTGGCTTTCTGGAAGGGGCCCCTGATCCCATTGGCAATAATGTGATCTATGACCTGATTTATAGTAAAAAATTCTATCCTCTCGCTAAATCTTAGCATCATATTATTATTTGTTGTGCTATTTTATTGAATTAAGTTCATTTAAGTTCCACCTGTATATACACATTATGGATGGATTGCATTAAGTGAAAGATGTGAAAAGGAGAAAATAAGAGAAATACCCTTTATATTGAAGTGAAATTGAACTTCAATAACTACCTGGGGTGCTACCATAACAGACCTATAGCAGTTATAGGGCCTTGGCCCTTTCTCTAACTGCTTAGCTTTGACATGGTAATTCTCCAGATTTGTTACTATGCCTGGGCCAGATGTGCTGTAGTTACTATTAACAAAATTACGCACTAGATCTACCCAAGAGTTAAACACCCCTCACGCACGTTGTCTCATTTTTCCAGTGACATCATCAACTGAGGAATATCGCTTATCATACACAAATGGAGGGCCCATTTAGGATACACTTTAGGATCTTTTGTGCAAATGTCCACCTTATACTTGTATTGAATTGACGAAATGTGAAGGTTTCCTTCTGATATATTTCTTTCACCGTAAAAGCATCGGTTATCTACCACTTTAGCACAGAAAGCACTTAGAAATTTTAAGGTAGAAAAATTCACCGGCACGCGGCAGTTACTAGGATTAGAACGTACCTTGTGATCACTGATCACGACGCCTCCAGCCATTAGGCCACCGATGCTCCGAGGAATCTTGCTTGCTTTAAGTGTTAGTAGTTTCAAAGTACATTAAGGATGCGTTTCCACCTGAGTTGCGCTGTTAGGGTATTAGTCCCACCCTTTTTCCCCAGTTGGGAACACGTGCAAAAAAAACATTAATTAATTAGCATTCGTAAGAACTGGGAAGAAATAATTTTCATTTGCGACCACTGACAGGAAATAATTCTCATTAGTCCCCAGGGGTCATAAACAGAAATAAAAATTCGCAGTTGTTACCACTCGCTTAAACCTTAATGGTGTTAAATTTAATTAAACTTGGAATTGTTACTGACATTTGTGACCACTGGGGACAAATGAGATTTATTTCTTGCCAGTGGTAACATATAGATTATTTTCGCACTTGTCCCCACGGATGACTGAAGGGTGGTGGGTGAAGAGAACATTTTTTTGAATGCACATCTCTGATGGAAACACAGTCTTAAAAGTCCATTCATCAAGTTACTAATCAAACTTATATTATCTACTTACTCCATTTCTCATTTTAAAATACTACCCTGTTTCGGTTACTAAGTTTATATGCAGGCTGTTATGTTTTGAATAATCTTAATACTCGTATGGGCCATTATTAGCTCGTATAATTATTCTTTGTTTTATATGACTGCTCTTGCGTATTGTGGATATGGCAAATAATATGTTCAGGTTATTCAAAACACAGACTATGTTTAACTTAGTAACAAATACTTACGAAATACACTTCGTGTACTTTGATTACACTTGCAGATTAAATAATTAATTAATCTGCGAGCGTATAACATTAAAATACCTCACTCGATCTTAGTACATGATTATGGAGTAATAATGGGAAATTGTTGCTTTGTGTTTGTATACATCTTTGTTCATTTCTACTGATGCTCACTTTAGGCTGTCCTCATTAGGCGAACAGTGAGTGGGTGACTTTTCGTCTCCAGTTCACCTCCCTAGATGTTTTTAAACGGAGTGTCTATACAACGCGTATTGTACACTGTTTGCGCTATATGGACAATCCATTTAAAATATACGGCGGCGAACCGGAGGCAAAAAGTCAACTCACTGTTCGCCTAACGAGGCCAAAAGCTGCCAGACAATCCCCTCGGGCGCTTATGGTAATTCCATACATTTAGACAGTGTACGGAAGTCGCTAACCATCTTAGAATACAACTAGGCCCCTTGACCTGAGGAGGGCTGGGGTTCTTAGAAATCCTGGTTTCATGTTTGGAAACGAGATTCCGGGTCTATGTTAAGAGTGGCGACGGTTGCGTTGTTACAGGATGATGATGCCAGGCATGCGGCCGCTATTCCCCGCCGCCAGCGTGCCTACCTCTACGCCTAGCAAACCGACCTTCCCCGCATACAGGTAAAACTCTTAAAAAATACATTTGCAAACTAGCCAATTTGTCTGAAACTTGCGCAATATGTAAATCAGGTTTATCTAGAATTAGATAGATAAAACGTTTATTTGAAGAGATAGACTGCGATAGAGATGTTGCTAATAAATAATTCAAAATTATTATTTTACGCGATAAGGTCCCGTTTAAATACAAATATGTATGAATATCGTTAATGTTTAATACAATCAGTATGAAAAAGGGTTTCAATTGTATAGCTGTAAACGAACTACGGTGCGGGAACGGGTCTCGCTTCTTTCTCGTACATTCGACTACACGGTGATCCACCCCGTCGCTCTTCGGAGAGAGAGCGCTAGATGTTGAAAAAGGAAATATAAAATGTCGAATATGGGTCGTGACGTTCGTTTCCAGCAACGCGACAATAAGCGCGCCGCCCACGACGTCGAACTCGGCGCTGGAGCTGAAGGAGAACGGCGACGTGCGGCCGCCGGCGGCGAACGCGTGCCCGCTGGTGACGAGCACGGGCGCCAGCTCCAAGATCGTGCACCCGCCCGAGGACGTGTCGCTGGAGGAGATCCGCGCGCGCGCGCCGCGCTACCGCCCGCGCGCGCCGCCCGCGCCGCCCGCGCCGCCCGCCACCAGCCAGGCGGAGGTAAGGATGGTAAGGCGACCGTGTGCCGACGGCCCTGCGAACATGCCCTACGCTAACTAACGTTTCTATTCGATTCGTTTTTAAACCGATCGCGTCACTGGGAGACCGCGTGACTTTTCGTATCACGTCATCTCCCAGTGACGCGATTGGTTTAAAAACGAATCGAATAGAAACGTTAGTTAGCGTAGTGCATCTTTGCAGGGCCCTCTGGTAACGTTTTCTGATGCCGCATGCCGCCCGTAACCCGTAAGGCCCGACATACTACAAACAGTGAGATTTTTGCGAGCGGGACTTTGAATCTACCATCAAGGCGATAAAGTTCCGTTTCGTTATTTATGAAGATAGGAAAAAAACCTTATTCCCATTGCAACACAGTTCAAATTAAATTGCCACACTGGACGTTACGAGGAAATTCCGTGTAGATACCGGAATTTAGTGCTGACTATGTTGGTACTGTTCTTGCGTGACAGGGTAAATGCCATTTTGCTGCTATCCTCGCTAACTCGTGGAACGCTCCGGGAAATTGGCTACCATATTTTTTATTAACTCACTTTCTTTTCTTTAATAATTACGTTGTTTTTAAAGCTGATTAACCTACTTAAAGGTTAACTTTACACGTTGGATACTAGGGCGTCGCGCGGTTAATATTACGTGTAAATATTATACAGGATGTTCGGCACATGGACCGTCAATTTTTTTGGAATATTATATTTGTTATATTTTCGCCCTTGGACCTTGGGTCATAAGGGCCACGGTTTTAGACATATGATTTTTTAAATGTTTTTTCTAAAATTTTCCGAAATTCCGCCTTTAAACGTTTTTAACTTTTTTACTAATACATGTAAAAAAAATATATTTTGTATTTAATACTTGTTAATATATATACATGCTCGTTCAAATAATAATAGTCTTTATTCTAATTGATAGTCTCGAAAGGGACGTACGAGGTTTTTTATTTCACAAAATTACTGTTTGTGTGAAAAAATCCAAATTTTATTTTTTTATTTTATTTTGATGATCGTTTTATTTTGAAAAGATGGTTACACAAATTAAACTTTTTTTCATAGGTACTTAACGTTTTAGTTTACAAATTTGTTCGAACTGTTCACCCCTGTTCCATTAGGATTATGTTGTTTCATTGTCATAAAAGCTGCGTTTATCCTTTCTTTTCGCGTAGGCACCTCCGTAACATAAACTAGCTCTTTTGCCCGTCCCCAGACATAAAAGTCTAAGGGCGTTAGGTCTGGAGACCGTGCGGGCCAAGGTATCGGGCCGCTTCTGCCTATCGACAAGTTAGGAAAGGCTATCCAGGTGCTCTCGAACTTCTCTTTGAAAATGTGCCGGGCAATCGTCAGATTAGATAGAGAAATTTAAAAAAAATAGTGAAATAACCTCGTACGTCCCTTTGAGACTATCAATTAGAATAAAGACTATTATTATTTGAACAAGCATTTATTAACAAGTATGATATACAAAATATTTTTTATTAGTAAAAAAGTTACAAACGTTTAAAGGCGGAATTTCGGAAAAATTGAGAAAAAACATTTACAAAATTATATCTCCAAAACCGTGACCCTTATGACCCAAGGTCCAAGGGCGAAAAGATAACAAATAACCCCAACAATATCCCAAAATAAATGAAGAATGTCAGTAGGTACGCCAAATCGCTTGAAACTTTGTAGCAGTAAAGTTTATAAATAAACAAACATACTACTTTTTATTTTATTCAAAAAGACTCGGTAGTTTTGATTCTATGAACGTTTAAAATTTGGGTCAATAATATTAAAGCGCGCGGGGGCCATCTTGCTGGGGTGACGTCATCGCTTAACAGCGGTACGCGCCCTTATATGAAAAAGTAAGTTTACAGGGCTATAACTTTTTAACCGTTATAAGTAGCCAGTTGAATTTTTCACAGAATACGTGTTATTATAAAATCTATCGTTTAAAATTGTACAATGAACCATAAATCAAATCCCAAGAGTTGTCCCCATACAAGAAACATGAAAATAAATCATTTTTTTTTAGCATTTTTATATGGATTGTATTTTTATAATGGCTTCTTATTTTGATGCTATTTTGAGCTTAAATTGTAGTCTAATTTTTTTAGTTCACGACTAAATAGCAATGTCAAGTAAAAAAGCTATAAATATGTGACAAAACTGATTTTATCAACACGATATTTTAAGCGGTCACCCATCCTGTTTTAGACTACGCGTGTAGTTGCTTAACTTTGGAAGGCAAAGTACGGGTTATATTTGTATAATAGCTTTTTATTTCGGTGTCACATTAAGTTTAGATAATAATCCAAACTCCATACAAACATATATAGTTTAAGACCAAACAGTAAACTGTAGTAAAACTCTTACAAATATGTTAAAAAGTGCCTAGTTTAAATCAACACGATCGATGTTTAGTAAGCGGTGGTTGCTTAACTTTGGTGGTAGGCCTTTCTTTACAAATTTCGTGTTATTTTAGAATTAATATCGCTACTGTATAAAAGAGTGAACTATAAAACATGAATTTTTGATTGACTTAGCAGTAGTATTGATACTTCGTGTATCCATTTCATCGATTTCAAATTTCGCGCGCGGGCGCAACCAAGTCGATAGACGTACCTACTTACATACCTACAACACTCTCGCTTTGCTAGGTCTAGGCATTATTGCCACTATCCCAAAATTTAAAGTGCTTGATTATTATTCTAATTTTATTTAACCAACTTATTCGACAAACATTACAAATAGAGAAGCCAGTCAGTGACAGACAGTTAGTTATGTAATACAAAATAATAGATAAACATAGCTGCCATAGTAACATCAAAACGAATTGGTAAAAATATTACGACTTACAAAGTTAAGCAAGTACAAGCGTACCTACCTAGTCATGATGGGTGACCGCCTAAAACATCGTGTTGATAAAATCAGTTTTGTCACATATTTGTAGCAGTTTTACTTGAGATTGCTATTTAGTCGGAAACTCTGAAAATTAGACTACAAATAAGCATACAACAGCATCAAAATAAGAAGCCATTATAAAAATACAATCCGTATAAAAATGCTAAAAAAAATGATTTATTTTCATGTTTCTTGTATGGGGACCCCTCTTGGGATTTGATTTATGGTTCATTGTACAATTTTAAACGATAGATTTTATAATAACACGTATTCTGTGAAAAATTCAACCGGCTACTTATAACGGTTAAAAAGTTATAGCCCTGTAAACTTACTTTTTCATATAAGGGCGCGTACCGCCGTTAAGCGATGACGTCATCATCCGTGAGCGCTAGCCGCCGGGTTTCGAGCGCCGCATACGAAGTTTAAAATTTAATATCTCGAAAACTATTTGACGTATCGAAATGATTTTTTACAGCAATTTTTAGTTTTTAATGAATAATACGGTAAGCCAAAAATCGAAACTGGCTGACATTGTCTATTGACGGTCTATGTGCCGAACACCTTGTATAAAGTTGAAATCATTTGTTTATTTGGAAAACGATACCACATCTCCATCTCATTGTTATGTTATTCTACTCGATCAATCAATAATGAATCGTCATATCAGTTGGGTCCCACCGGAAACTTGAAGTTGTAACTTTCTTTACACAAATAAACTTTATTTTGTTTATTTATCTATGAGTTTTCATGCAAAGTACAAGTAATTAATCCACAAATAATAGTTATTTTGAATACTGTAGTTGTATATCGTGCGGAAAGTTGTTTTTTTCGCACTAGTGTCTTTTACTTTTCAATTTTTACCTTTATTTACATTGGATTGTGATTTTTTATTGAATTGCGTTTTTTAAATTATAAGTAAAATTGTTTATTTTAATTGTTTTATTTAAGTTTCATTGTCATTTCTTCGCATATGTATTAAAAAACATCGTTTGATACGCGTGCGAAACTGTCATTTAAACTCATTTCGAGTCTTGTCCCATCCTTGCAGCTCGGGCCGAGACGCCTCAGGACACTCGTGTAAAATGACATATTTTCCGTATTTGCATCAAAATTTAGTATTATGTAGCCGTCCCACAATAAAGCCACTTACAATGTTTCATCTAAGATGAGTGCTGTGACAGCCGTATTTCGTAATTTCAATCACTTACTATGCTCACATGCGAGGTACTTAAAAATAGGCGATTAATTATTTAAGTTCCGAACCGCGTCGCTAGGTCTGGACGGTGTACCGATGTCGTATTTATGTAAAGTTAAAGAAACAAGTGTAATACGTGTTTATATGAGCCGTCACAGGTTTCATCTTAGCTGAAAAAGAGTATAGAACAGGCGGAGCGTCCTCACGACGCGCGCGCGTGTATCTTCAGGCGTCGTTGAAGATGTCCCGTGGTGTGCAGGTGCAGGCGCACATGAACGCGGCGGTGGCGGCGGCGGCGCGGCAGCAGGCGGCGCTGCGGCGGCCCATGATGCAGCAGATGGTGGGCGTCATGCCGCAGCCCGTGCGCGTCGGCGTGCCCGTGTCCATGCCGCCCGTCGTCGGCGTGCTGCCCGTCATGCAGTCCATGCCGCAGTTCAACCTCGTGCGCCAGCTGCAGCCCGGTCAGTACTCACACACCCCGGGGCGGGGCCGGCCGCCCTACCGGTAGGCTATGGGCGCTCACAGACATGCGATACGTCGACACTCACGGAAACGAACTCTCATCTAACGTTTGCCGTGGCCGATCTGAACCTCCTGAGGCCCCTTGTGCTGTTATTTATTTTTAAATATCCTTGAAACCTTATTTGGACTGAGTTTTAAAAAATAAACCAAATGTATCTAGTCGTTTTCGAGTTATGTTCATACTAACAAACATAATTTCATTTTTAATAGATGTATATAGATAGATAAACTTGAGCCTAAACCTAGAATTAAGCTCGGCACTAGGTCAGTTTGTATGAGATTTTCCCACGAAATTTATTAATTTATTTATAGGAATATAGATCTATAGGGAAATAAATGAGGTGAAAAAACCAACAGAGCTGAATTGTAGTTATTCATTTTGTTTTCATGAATTAATAGCAAGATCTCTTATTCACAATAGATTCGTGATCTATTTTTTTACTAATGGGAGGCCTTGGGAGGTAATCGCAGAAACCCACGATGGCGATAACTGATTAGTCGGCGAAAAACATGACTAAAATCTGCCCCAAATGAGTAACATTTTGAAAGTACATATTCCAAGAATAATAATGTAATATAAAGTACATTATAATTAGTCTTTGCATTTTTTGAGAAATAAATTTTCTCATAATATAATAAGTGAAGAGATTATCAACTTGCCATAAAGTTTTAGTCTTATTTTTTAAGATAGGGTAGAGGATTCCCTATGGAAGTTCTTGTGTGATGTTTCAGAAAAAGGACTACTCCTATATATGGGCGTCATATCATATTGTAAAGGACGTAATAAAATGAAATCCTTATAAAACGCAGTGATATTACAAAACATATCTCAAATAAATTAAAAATTGAACATTCTGTGTTGGTTGTAATATCTTATTTCACGATGCATACAGCGGATAAGAAAACGTCATCTTGGATGTGAAACAGATCTGTTAACGCCCATAGCTGACTGAAAAGTTCTCTTAACAAAAGTCGATTTTGATACATAATGTTTTATATCCATCATTAGGTAAATGAAACCAGTATTGTTAACTATGTAAACTGTATTTTTATATTAATACGACGTTCCAAACTTATTATAAATATACTAGTGTATTATAGGTGTTCAAAACAGTGTAAGTAGAATTAATTTTTATGGCACAGTTCATTATAGGATAGCATTTATGAAAAAATATAAGGGTACTGTTTCTATCGATGTTGATTGGGCCAAATACTGGAACATTGTTTTGTATTGATAAAATAATTAAGACTATTTGATGTTGTGCGAGGTCGACTTCTAGCATTCTCTCGTATTTCATTCCAAATGACAAAAACAAAAATATTTTTGTATCGACCATTTGGCAGCAGTACTTACATCGATAAGTGATGTGACATTTTGTTGTACTAGCAATATTGCATTTATTATGTCCAAGAAGTTTTACGTATAGGTGTCTTTGTTTTTCCATTTAGATTATTCATTTCACTTCAGTTGTCGTTACCATAGCTCAATTGTCTGTAAACTCAATCTGCGTGGAAAATGGACTGACTGGTTTTTGAATCAATAAAGGAAAATTATTTAGTCTTAATTTTATTTTCTATTTTCCATGGCAACGGAGGTCTGCGAGTAATTTGTTTATGTTTGTAAGATTATGTTTCGGCTGTTGCGGCTCGCGCTTGCCCGCGGCGGCGGCCGGCCGTAGACTCATTGCACACTCACTAACTCACTAACGCGAGCCTCTCGCCATCTCACTCGCTCGATACTGCCCTAGACAAACGTACCACTGCCGAGAGAGTATAACTGTGATTTTGATGTGCCATCCGCACAACCGAGGATCGGAATGAAAATGAGCGGTAATTTTATTCACATTCCTTAATGGATTTGCTTACTGTAGTAGCTCTATCTTATTACTGTCTCGATTTTCTAGTAGTGTCATAAGAGATGTGATTTTTTGTCGGTTTACGGGTGGGTACACTAATATTAATATTTACGTACAGTAGTTTGTCGCTTTACAATGTGCATGAACCGAAGATAGTCGTTGGCTGAGTTGGATCTACGTGCAACTGTTATCGGATCACACTGGACATGCATGTCGACGGATACAATTATTATATCGCCGAGTATTTTTGAAAGTGTGATTTTTCATGTGAATTATTTATCCTACCTACCTGTGTTCCTTTGCTTACTGCACCTTAATCAGTCGCCACACTCAGTGCATACATGTGTCCCGCGCCGCGCCGGCGCGCTAGCGGCCTGATCACTTCACCTAACGAACTGACCCATCTCGACCTACCAGTTAGGGTTGCCACCTATTGGGCGAACTAAACTAATCATCAAAATTAAAACACCGTCTCCAACAATGTAGCTATCCACTCGGAACCAGGTACCGCTAGTTTAAACACGCTCCACAAGCGTTTAACTTTATGTTAGAAATACACATTTTTTTATTTTGTCAATTGAACCTAGTGATATGCTATTATATGTTGGTGGCAACCCTAAGCAAGAGTTGTGTACTTTGCGGCTAAAAATCCGCAATTTCGAGAAGACGCGAGACGTGTGACGCGTTACTAGCGGCTTCGGTTTAAACTGAAAATGCTATTCTCGGTATCTAACATTATCTAACGCCGAGTTTAATTCGAACCCCAAATTGTCATATGGTATTTTCGGTGTAAACTCGAACCGCTCGGAAAAGTTTGGCAACATCGGCACATGGATGTACGGTGGTGGTCCGGGCGTATCGACAGGCGATTGTTCGCAGTCACAACGGCCTGGCCGTGTGTTGGACCGGCGGGGGCCCGCCCGCGCCCCGCGCCGGTCCCCTGTTGCTGGCGCGCCCGCGCCGCCCGCGGTTCAATGGACTGTTTCTGCACAGGCATGCTGCTGCCGGGAGGCATGGGCGGGATGGGCGGCATGGCCGGCATGGGAGGCATGGGCGGCATGGGCGGCATGGGCGGCATCATGCCCATGGGCGCCATGTTCCCCGGCGGCGTGCACGGCCTGCAGATGATGCAGCACCGCTTCCGATAGCCGCGGTACGACGCCGGCCGCTCGCCGCCACCCGCACCACACCACACCCTAGTTTCTAAAAGCATTGGCTGCGCCCGCGAAGGTAAAATCATTTAAGTTAACTAGATATTAAGTTCCTTTTGATTGTTTAAGTTGTCACCGTTCTCGTATTGTAATTGTTTTGTTTAATATTGTAAAATATCGAATTGTAATTTAATTGTGATTTTCTATATACATTCAGCGTCATAAATACCTTTAACATTTCTGTAGCCAATACTTTTACGAACCTATATCAAGTAATTGTAAATATTAAGATGACAATCCGAAAACTTATAAACTTGAAAACTTAAACGGATTTTGCAATAAATAACGCTTTTTATAGACGAAAATGTTCTTCTAATTAACATTCCATAGTAACGGCGAACGAGCCTAGCGAGTGAAAGATCTTATGATAGCTGTAATTGTGTTCGTGTTAGATGTAAAACGGTTTGCTTACTGTTGACAGACTCAGAGGCTGAGTCGGCCCGCGCCGTCTCTGCGAGCGAAGGTAGGCGCTCAATACCGTACTTACATTATATACGTCCGCTTGAACGGTTGTGTCCAATGCTCTTGCTAATAAGGTGACGGGATACTTACGACAAGGTAAGACCGCGGCGCACGACACTAGCTGCGCCCGCCGGCGTCGCACGCAACGCGACACCACGTTTAGCACCTCTCACGCGTTCATGCGTTCATCTCGAGACGAGTGTCGAACGAGACACGAGCATGTGATAGTTTCCAACTCTAAATGTGATCACTGATCAGACCTCCCTAATGTCGGAGAACTATTTTCTTAATTTATTGACATAAGACGCCATAGTGACGTTTTTATAGTTATTCTATGCCCACTAAAAACCCTTCAGAGTGGAAGATTTTATGATCTCTCTTTTGTTTACCATTACATTACGAATGTAATATGAATATGCTATGGCATGTGACCGTCCTTTTCAAGTAAGATATAATTATGCATTGATTTTCGAGCCAGTCCGCAGCGCAGCATAGCATTTGCCTCCGTAAGTGAGTCCCGACGGCCGTAGTGTTGGTTGCGTGCGGCCCTCTCGCAGGCGGTAGGTAGCGGACAGGTGACGGCCTGGTCGCCACAGGTTGGCTGGGCCGACAGTTCCCTGCGATGCAGGCGACCCGCTGTCACAACGACTGTTGTTGGATTGGCGGCCCCCTGTCCCTTACTTTTTTACCTACATAACCTCACATTCAATACCGCTGATAAGACGTGTAAAGATTAAGATTCGTTACTGTTATTTGCCTTAAATTTTCTTAAGCATTTCCATAAGAAGTTGTGATGTTTGCCTAATCTTGTAGAATTTTGACTATTTTACCGAATAAATGCGCTGGAATTTATTTTGACTTTCATTTTACTTCCAACAAAAGTCAGTTGATATACTGACAATTGTGAATACTACGGTACAGTCAACAGTATAAATAAGTGATCATTTATGTACTTGGTCGCTTTCAATCGTTTCACAATTGGACGTAGTTTTGCAAACGGGAACCAACCCACAAAGATTTGGCAATAAAATGTCAACTGTCATGCTGAATACTGTGGGTTGGTTCCAGTTTGCAAAATCTTTGTGGGTTGGTTCCCGTTTGCAAAACTATGTCCAATTTTGTATGACATTTCAAACACGACGTTAAAGTGACAAGGTACATAAATGATCACTTATGATGTTGACTACTAAGCTGCGCCTCTATTCTAGGCGGTAAATTCCAAATCTTATTTGACCTGTTATGGTATTGTTTTTAACTCGGCCGCCATTACTGTCAAGTAAATAAGAGCTATAAAAACGTTGACAATACGATAACAGGCCAAAACGATATGGTTCTTACCGTGTCGACTAGAGGCCCTGATAGGAAGTCGATCCTGACACATTCCGAAACCGTGATGTTTCCGAATCTCTTTAATGTTGCCAGTGCAAAAACAAACTTATTTGACAAATAAGGGTGGAGTCACATCTAGCCGCACTGATTCGCATTTTGTCTATAGAGAAAATGCCCGTTTTGTATGAAGATGCGTACGCATGAGAAAGGAGAATTAATACGTAAGGTCTGGTCATCCTTAGTTGTCTTATATAGTAAACAACTTTCTAACCTCAAACCTAACCTTTTTTGGCTAAAACAGCTATTTTAAACAAAATAAAGCAATCACAGACACTACATTGGCCAAGTGATGTCCAAAATATTAACTCGGTTTACTTTATTTACGAGAGATAGAAGAGCTGTAAAAAGGGTTCATTTTGAGGTTAGAAAGTTGTTTCCTATATAAGACAAGTAAGGATGAACAGACCTTACACATCTTGATACACAAAATGGACAATGTTATATAGGCTAAATGCGAATCGGTGCTGATAGATACACTCCACCTTAAGTGCCTAGTACTTGTAGCTTATATGCACAACGCGGGTAGAACTGCAGGCCCTCCTTCCCCACTGCACTACTAAGCCGCGCTAGGGTCATACACAGATGTTACCGTCTTTCCTGTGGACATACCCGAAGTTAACGTTTTAAAGGCCTAATTTGCTGGCTGAATCCATATCCTCATAAGCGCCATCTTGTCTACTTTAGTCCTAGCAAATAAAAACATAACTTATATGCACACAAGCTCTTAAACTATTGACCACAGGAGAGACAACTTTTGTTTTTGCGCGTGTGTATGACCCACCACTGACCAATGATTTATATTTCTAATTCAAATATAACAACGAAGCTCCGCGCGGAGCTCCTTTTTCTGGGTGGTTTGGCCCTTCGGGGTGCTGAACAACTAACATAATCTAAACCTACCTCATATTTATGATACTAGTTTTCAGTAGTGGGGTTTAGTAGTGCCGTTGGGCACTCCCCAACTGCAGGCTTATTGTCTAACGCATTCGCAATAGTTTTCATTTTGACAGTCCGAAGGAAAATGAAAACAATTGTTCCACTTTGAAGTCGAGTGCGTTAGGCAATAGGCTAGCTGGATACAGTAATTTCGGTTAGGTATCGCTATCATACATAAATACATACATACATACATACATACACACATACATACATACATGCATACTTTATCACGTTTGCACTCGCAACTGACAGTATATTTGTCACTTGTGTGTATAGATTGCCGATAGCTATTAGAAAAATGGCAGCACTGTAAACAACTGTGAAGAACTTGCTTGTTAAATACCTCTTAACTTATTCGAATATTTATGGCCTGTTGTTTGATCGGTAGTTAAACTAACTAATGGTCAAAAAACGTTACTAATGGTTAAAATCTCAAGGAAATGTGCCAAATTTTCCATTCCTTTTTCGAATTTTAACAATTAGTTAGTTGAACCTTTTGAACGCCATACGTCGATTGCAAAATGTGCCACCCACACGCCAAACATGTTTGCTATGCTATGCAAATTACACCTTATTGCTACCAAACAAAGTCTCTTTTAATCTTGAACCTTTTAGTTGACGGCCAGAGCCGACTGTGGCGTTGAAAAGGTTAACTACTGATCAAACAACAGGGCCTTAGACACGACCGAACTACCTACTAGTAAGACTGAATGGAGTAAACTAGATCTGCCCAAAAGGATTCTGTTACTAGCAACTGCTGCGGTAATGGGCCAGTTATATTTGTAAGAATAATTTTAGTTCGCGAAAATATTCTAGTAGACCTTTTAGGGCCGAGTTCACCAACAATTAAACGGACGGTTAGCGGTTTAACGGGTGTCAAATGTATTGATTAACAGCTGATTAAGACTTAATCGTCCTTTTAATTGTTTGTGTACTCGGCCCTTAATCAAACTAACGGGAACACCACACCAGACGTAGTGAGTTTTGCGCATAGTTATAATAGGTTGAGGGCAGTGTTGGGCAGTATTTGAATTACTTGTAATTGAAATACAAATACGTATTTGGTATTTTTATTTCAATTACTTGCTTATTGTAATTCGTATGTCAAATACCTGACGCCGATGTATTTTGTAGTTAATATTTCAAATATTTATGGCTTCAAGATACATTTTAATATAAATACATTTAACCTTCATTTAGCGATCTGATTAATGCGTTCTGAAGGCGCTCTATAGCTTTCGTAAGCAAAATGGCGACCGCTAAATATGTCGATCTTGAGAGTTGGCAACACTGTATGTACCTGTAATGTCAAGTATCAGTACCATTCTTTAACTTTTTTTTTTCACGGATTTTAAGTATATTGTTATTTGTATTTTATATTTCAAATACATTACTAAAAGATATTTTGTATTTCGTATTTTAAATACTTGCGAGATAGTATTTTATAATTTGTTTTACAATTAAAGCAAAGCATGTATTTTGCCCAGCCCTGAATGAGGGCACCAATGTCGAACACTTAGCGGAAGACACTAATTATGGACACTTAACCTTTTGAACGCCATACCTCGAATACAAAATGTGCCACCCACACGCCAAACATGTTTGCTATGATATGAAAATTACAACTTATTGTTACCAAACAAAGTCTCTTTTAATCTTGAACTCTTGTCGGCTCTAGCCGACGTGGCGTCAATGGCACGACTTTCAGTTGACGGCCAGAGCCGACTGTGGCGTTGAAAAGGTTAACTCATTTCAAAGATCATACAGTTATAAATTGATTGATAGTTGTAGTTAAGTGTTGTGTTGCATGTAACTGATTCGAATCAACAAAAACAAGACCAGGTGCGGGTAGTTCGGAAAACTTGCACCACCCGCAGACATTGATGCCCGCCTCTTTATGCTGTCGTGACCACGGCCGTTGCAATACGATCGAACCGTTAAGGTAAGCATTCATCATAATGATCATTGTACGCGATTATGTCCCGTTTAACTAAAAATATGTGTGAATATCGCGAAAGTTTAAGAAAATCTGATGCAAAACAAATGAAAAAGTGTCCTTGTCCATTACTGGATCCATCTCCCTATGATAACATAGTCTACACTGATAGCGATAATAGTATTTATTGACACGGAGGGAAAATAATTCGTATCGACTGCGATTTCGATATACCAGGGGATCCTATTAGAGAAAATAAGTCCCAGGGTAATCACCTTGAACCCCAGGGGACCATCTCTGGCGAATCATTCGTTTAAATCATTCCACACACCTGTTTTGATGTAATGCCGGCTGTACGCACTCGAGACCCTCCGAGACAGGCCAAGAGCGAGTGTGTACATACCGCTCTCGCCTTGTCTCGCTCGCTCTTATCTCGCCTCGCCGTGTCCCAGTCGCGGGCGGTTTTAGCCCGATAGTCTGGTGAGCGGCTCTCGACGAGTGTGTACAGCCGCCATGGGATATCTAGATAGAAGTGGTTTGTAGGACCTCGTGAAGATTTAGTTCGGATCGCTATCACCAAAAAAAAGGATAAGTCCTATAATCTACCTCCAAGCAATGATTATTTATATTAAGATACGTCATCTGCGCGCAAAAGCGTTCCTCAAAAAGGAAGGCAAATTGCCTTACTACCGTTAAGTCGCGCCGCGGCCGCTGACACGCACGCGTCGAAGACAATAAAATTTTATTACCGAAATGTGACAAATATATTTCTTAAAAAAATATGTCTTGTGTTTTTCGAGGCTGCCGAAATTATACTGTCTGTATTCTCATTTCATACGTAAGTACCGTAAAAAAAATGTTTACATAGCCATATTTTGTGGCGGCCATCACGCGACCATGAGCGGGCACGCCACGTCATTCGGGTACGCAATTTGAAACAACTATTTATCTCTTTCTAACAATAGCGTTCGCTACGGATTGCCGTCTTTGTCTGTAGAAACATGGTAACGTAGGAACTGTCAGTAATTGGCGATGGGTTTTGAGTGCGTTTAGTATGAGCATAACGTATATAAATATAAAATATCATTGCCTCCAAGCAGCAGTGTTCGCATTGTTTTGTCCCGCTGTGGATATAAGACAACCGGTGTAATTACTAGCTTAGAGGCGTTCCATCTTAGTTCTCTGGGTTGGCAACGAATTTGAAGTGGAGTCTTAGGATTGCAGTACAGTGCTTTCAAAGGATTTGTCTTGATCCTTAACACCTTGTGGTAAGTAACATGATACACATACATACACATGCACATGCATGCATGTACATATGTATTTGTGTTGCTTTCTTAACCGATTCAGTGCGGGCGTGTCATCAAATGTTTTTAACGTGTGGCGGATGACACGCTAGGCGGTTAGGGATTCTATGGGATCGTCCTAATAGAACGCGATTGCGCGATCATCGCAAGTTCGCGCGACTGTTTATATGACGGTTTACATACAAACAGTCGCGCAAACCTGCGATGATCGCGCAATCGCGTTCTATTAGGACGATGCCTATGGCGTATGGCACGCCTGGCGTGTCATGAAATAATTGTTCGCCGCCACAGCCAAGTTTTCGAAAATGAAAGACTCAACGAATCGGTTAATTAGCTTGTTTAAGTCAGCTCAAGCACCTATACTTGAGCTGACGATCGGCGACCGACGATCTGATGTCGTATGTTTATCATAGGCACTTGGTAATTGCTTCCGACATGATATCGTATTGTCAAGTACTTTATTTGCTTGACAGTAATGGCGGCCGATTTAAAAAAACAATACGATGATATGTCAGAAGCAATTACGATTTAAGTTACGCCCATACCAATGCTTAAAAAACGGTGACGGTACGGAATCGCAGTGACGACGCATCGTATCCGTACCGTTTTCATCGCATGCCCTCCACACCGCTGCTAAAAAAACCGTGACGGTGCGGAATCGCAGTGACGCGTCGTATCCGTACCGTTTTTATCGCATGCCCTCCACACTGCTGCTTAAAAAACGGTGACGGTGCGGAATCGCAGTGACGCATCGTATCCGTACCGTTTTTATCGCATGCCCTCCACACTGCTGCTTAAAAAACGGTGACGGTACGGAATCGCAGTGACTCGTCGTATCCGTACCGTTTTTGACGCACGCCCTCCACACCGCTGCTTAAAAAACGGTGACGGTGCGGAATCGCAGTGACGCGTCGTATCCGTACCGTTTTTATCGCATGCCCTCCACACTGCTGCTTAAAAAACGGTGACGGTGCGGAATCGCAGTGACGCGTCGTATCCGTACCGTTTTTATCGCATGCCCTCCACACTGCTGCTTAAAAAACGGTGACGGTACGGAATCGCAGTGACTCGTCGTATCCGTACCGTTTTTGACGCACGCCCTCCACATCGCTGCTTAAAATACGGTGTCGTTGCGTAAACAAAAGACAGGGTCATTGTAACAACATGGCGCCGTTTTTGAAGCACCGTAATATACGCACCGTTAAGCAGCGGTGTGGGGAGCGTGCGTCAAAAACGGTACGGATACGACGCGTCACTGCGTTTCCGTACCGTCGCCGTATTTTAAGCAGCGGTGTGTGGAGCATGCGTCAAAAACGGTTCTGATACGACGCGTCACTGCGATTCCGTACCGTCACCGTATTTTAAGCAGCGGTGTGGTCGCAGCTTTACAGAGAAGAATAGAGCCCCTGTAAGGTTCATTTCTTTAGTGTGTTAAAATACCAGCTGGAATAAATAAAGTAGATGTTATTAAGTAGCCGTATATTGAATTAAATGTCTGGTCTGTACACATAACACGTTTATATAATAACTACAACTATACACTAGACTGTTAGAAGACATAATAATTACTAAAGTCCAAGGATTACAACAAGTTAATTCATAATTGCATTTAACTAATATCACCTTCAAATAAATTGTTTTACCCAATAAACATTTGGTGCAAAATTCACAACAGACAAATTGACAAATAAATCAAAAACAAATGATCCTATGTAATATCTTTCACAACAAATATTTAACTTTTAGCTATTTATGGCAACTTTTTGTAAGTTTCGATTAATATTAATTATTATTGTTATTCCATGCAATACAAGGTCATACTGGTGAAGCGTAAGCTATGCTATCCATCATTACACGCTACTTGGTCTGACGACATAGTTCAAGGCTAGTTTTTATTAAAAAACTACAAAATTTGAGCTTTCCAAATCACAATCGACGACGAACACGATAGTAGGGCCTAAGATTAACCAAAGCGGAAAAAGAAAAACAGACCCTACTTTGAAAATGGAAGTCACGTTAGCTCCATCCGTTAGCTTTCACTCGATTTAGTCTTGAATGACGAGTGACAGTGATGGAGCTCAATAGGGCTTCAGGAAACCATTAAAATTTCAAATTGATAATTCAAAACAACGTCCAATCGTTGGAAATAAGTTCAAATGATCTGTGGTCAGCTATGAAATTGAGTGGTTAGAGTTCGACACTCTTTTTAGATAATCAATTGAATGATAGAAGAATGTGAGGCTCTATGAGATTACATACATACATTATATGGCTAAATTGTCTAATTTTAGATTGCCTCTGCCCTTTCTATAGTGATCAAACATTAAAACATATAGGTTACGCCAAACTTATTCCAGGAATTTAGTTCCAAAATTCATCTATACTGACATGTACATTGTAGAATGCTTGGCGATGCCGATATGTCTATTAGTCTAAATGTGACAATTTGATCTATGCTTATTACCTATCGGTCCCTTCGGCTTAGTGAAATAGTTTTAGCCTTTCAGATTATATGGAAGTCTTATTTATTGATTAATAATCGCACTCTTCCGCTTTGGTGGACATCGGGACTAAACGTTCAACATGGCCCCATTATTCATAAACGCACTATAAACCTATTTTAGTTAAAGTATTCTTTGTCCCTTTCAGTCAAATTCAAATGTCATAAGGACAGAGTATATTTCAATCATACTTTAACTATTGCGCGTTCATAAATAAGAGGGTGGGCGTATAATTCTGCAGTGCTGCTTATTTTAGCTATTCACATACTTAAGTATGATATTAACCTTTCCCTTCACTAGAATAGCTTAGAAAACCATTGTTTACCCATTACAGTACAAACGTTGCTCTTAACAATACTTACAACTAAACAACTTCACGATATGTACCTTTTCGTTCATCGCAATCGAATGTTCTCCATTTTCACTACAAAAAAAATCACAACCCTTTAACTAAGTGTGACATACACACACCCTTGGCACGTTCGTTACGGTTGGTGTTATATGAATAAAGACTAGCTAAGGTTGCACTTTAATACTCGTTAAATACAGCTTACATTCGTATAAAGAGGATACAAAATTCAATCACATCTAATGGCCGACCAGCTATGTATGAGGTCTGTGTATAATTAGTAGAAAATTGTTCCATACACAGTCATGGACATTCATTCAAGTTCAAGTGTTCGATTGAAGAAAGTAGAGCAAACATACGCAATTTTATAAGCCATACGTAAGACATGGCCTTAAACTTGCACATAAACATTTCCGTTCTGGAGTTTCCACAAGTGTCGCGTTCGACTACCTAACATAATCTTTTCACATAATTCATTGTACTGCTTTTATTCAGCACAGGTAATAATCCTCCAATGTAATTCTCCTCTAAGTATAATATGCCCGGTCCTCATATACATCTGGCCGGCTAACCTGTTCCACCATTATTCTATCCCAAACGATCGGGGGAAGGCGTAATATTCCTAAACACGTCTAGCGAGGGCGACGAGGAGCGCATGAGCTCCGGGCACGGCGTGTTGGTGCGCGTCATGCTCTCAAAGCGCTCCCGCATGGCGGCCACGTGGCCGGCGATAACGCATTCTTTCCGATCGCTTTCCTCGGGTTTCTCCGGTAAGGACGCCGAGGCCTCGTCGAGGCACCTGTCTGTAGGTTCCAAATCCGACAATAACGATACTTCCGATGAAGCCGTGTAGTACATGTCGCTGAACTCGCCCTGCGCGGGCGCCGGCTCGTCCGACGCGACCGTCTCGGCGTCCTCGGCGACGCCCGGCAGCGACACCGACGAGTCGCTCCACCGCTCCGCCGAATGAGTCTCCACTTTGCTCACGATCACGTCCTCGGGACTCGCTATCTCCAGTCTGGACACGGACTGTCTCCAGGTCTCCGTGTTGTAATTCTCGATTTTCTTAAATATGATCTCGTCGGGGCTCGCGGCCTCGATCCGCGAGGCGACGTACCAGTCCGGATCGGATTCGATCTCGGCGACGACCGCCTCCTCGGGCGCGACCTCCTCGGTCGCGACGAACAGCGGGACGGCCGACCCTCCGTCCGGGGAGCGCGCTTCGAAGGTCTCCTCGTCGTAGCTCGAAGTCTTCATCGTGTCGCACAGCTTGTTGATCGCGTCGACGACGTCGCGTAAATCGCTGACGTCCTCGGACGGCATCGGCGATTCCTCGATCGGGAGCGGAGCGTCTTCGGGTCGGCCGGGGTGCTCGGCCGGCTTGTCGGCGTGCGCGGCGATGGTGTTGGCGGGGAAGAGCAGCGAGTGCGCGACGGCGAGCAGCGCGTGCGCGGGGTGCGGGTGCGCGCGCGGCGCGGGGCGCGCGAGGTGCGCCGTGTGCGCGGGAGGGGGGGCGGCCGCCCCCCGCGCTCGCTAGCAGGCGCTCGACGTGCCCGACCAGCCCGCCAGCGGGACCTGCAGCGGCGGCGCCGGCGCCGGCGCCTTGCTCACTGCACCGACATCACGTCCGGTTAGTTAACGGCTGCGACCTCTAACTACTGACAAACTAAACGACGCGATAAATAAACGTGCCGAATACTACTCGACCCTGAGCCCGAACGTGACGTCCGAATGCCTCTCCTGATCGCGTCCCCCGCCCGAGTAGTAGCTGTATGATCGAGTCCTTTAGTTTGCCGATAGGTCCTAATCAAGAAATTGCACGAGTAAAACTTAGGAATTCGATTCACGACGAGCGTCGCTTCGACACGCGAGCGGTCAATATGTACACGTTTAAATATGCTATTCTAAACTAAAAGACGAGATCAATTTAACATCCGATTTTAGAACTGGCATTAGTTTAGTCTATAAAAACTAATAAAAAACCAAAGTGTTTTCATGCGAACATGCGGTGCAATGATCGTGCAAATCTCATGCGGATGCCATAGTGTAATGTAAAACGATAAATATAATAATAAAATAGGTTAATAAGCATGCAAAAAAATACTTTACGACGACACAATGACCCTACAATGATTCTTAAAGACAAACTCATGCTCTTAGAAAGTAATAGTATACTTACCCACGAAATGCATGCGGGTCATACATTCGGTAGACCACAAACACTTGTACTGTCAAAATCAGGCTACAATCATACGACATCGACTAGTAGCGAGCACAATAGTACCCCAGGAATTCAATATTATCTCATAACTACTAAAGTACCTTGTCGCTTTGTAAAAAAATATTTAACCCGTAGTATGCTTTAGGCACGGATCCGTGCTCAAAATGTGGATATCTTTTTGTACTTTTTTTAAGCTTAATTTTATGGACTATATCATAATCAGAAGAGACTAGAACTTGGTACTTTTTTGACCTGCCGCATACGAGGGGTTAAGTGCATGTCAATTTAGGCAAATTATATCTAGATCTAATTATTAACTGCAAATATATGTTTTCTGTTGATTGTTATAATAATTGCTAAAAAAGGTACCTAATTATTAACCAGCAGAAAAATTGTACGAGTATAAGCGACAAGTTACCGTAATACTACTTTAATATTTTTCAGTTAGGGTAGGTAGAGTGGACATTGACTAAAAATAAGGTGTTTCAAAGAATATAAACTTGCCCGGCATGAATATTAAAAGTTTAATTTTGGACCGGTATTGATTGCTACAAATGGCTACCCCAAATCAAAATATCTACTATTGTTAAACATGAATAAACGTCCACGAAAAGCGTTACAAGATGTTAGGTTGAATGAAATACATGAAAACTCTTCAATAATAATTACTCTTTTATTCAAAATAATGTAAATAATTAAGCATCGTACCACATTACTGTATCACAATACCGACTGCTCCTCAATACAAAAAGCGTAAAGAGTTGCCTCATTTCATAACTTCACACTTAAAGCTTAAAGTATGTAATGCACAAATCGACTATCTATAATTTTTTTTTTTGTTAAATATTTTCTATCAAAAGTTCACTATTGAAAGTTAGCTTTAGTTAGCTTCTTTAAAAAAGGAGCTTCCATTGTTTAATTTGCAACTCAGTTGAATAACTGGTTCAGAAAGTTAAGAAATTCAGCAGACCCTTGGGCCTAAAACTATAATGTGAAATAAACTCCAAGCTGTCACAAATTACAAGTACACAAATTCGCAGTACATGGCACCTTGCTATTAAATTATAGATCACAACAAGAATAATAAGAATTTTAATCATTCCTATACCATGGAAACAACCACTACATATCAATCGTTTATGGTTAATTGAAGTAAAATCAATGGAAAATTAAGATAACACCAAAGAAACATAAAAAGGAAATTTAAAAAATGCTCACCATGCTATCTTAATTTGATATAAACTATTTTTCCACGTTAGCGTGAAAAAAATCCTATTTCCTCGTAAGAAAAACAACTTCCCCCAGTACGGGGATCACCACAGATAAGTTTGTAGGAAAAAAGGCTTTACAATGATTCACAAACGACATGTATGAGCGGTTGCCATCCAGCAGTGGGTTTATATTACGTCTACAACAGCAACTACACTACGTAATATACTTATACAATTAATTTAATGACTCGGCGTAAACATAATTATGTTAAACATTAAACATACTACCAATATACGAGAATAAATTAATCTACAATTTTGATATTCCTAAAAATAAATAGACAAAATGTTTTGGTCTGAAATGACTGAATTCGGAGTGAATTTGGACACCGATGGATGTTAGAACTCCCATGTCAATTGGATGATCAGTGAAACATTCAGTGGTCGTGATCTGTTCATGATCGTGAATGAGAGTGAAAACACTTTGCAAATCGTATTTAAAATTTTCAGACTTATCTTGGAATGAATTTAGAAATATGAATTAATAAAAATCAGGAGTATTCCCTAAAAAAAATATAAAAATAATGAGCAATATAAAATAGAAACTTATTGATAGAACTGAAAATAAGTGCAGTAAAATTATTAATACTCTATGGGCATCGCTAGGCACAAAACTTACAATCCGCCCAGAATTACTATGCGAAAACCAACGTATCATTTTTAAAGCTTGAATCCTCATTTAATAACTAAGATCGGATCAATGCTCAACTATGTCCAATGCACCATTTTGAATCATGCAGACGTGCAAAGTGTAAAAAAATGCGTAAAACTTCTACAAAACTTTTCAAAATTTTGGTACCTATTAAAAGAATGTACGATACAAAATGACTCTTATTTCTAACTACGAGAACCTAATTATTATGTCAAGATGTGACTTGTACCTATTGTTATATGTATATTGCACTTACCAGATATGTACCATGTACATATAACACTACGTTGATATAATAAACATACGCAATAGACGGCCTTTATTTTAGGGTGATTCGTTCTTTTAGTGCCTTAAAATCACTTTGCTTCTAGAAAATGCATTGAATATTGTCCTGTCCATCAATAGTGGATCAAATATCTTAGGTAATAGATGAGATGAGCGATAACTTTTGTATTTAAAACACAGTAAAAATTACAATAATAGTAGGTACATATTAAAAATACTGTTAACGTTCTGACACCTACTTATGGCCGTCTGAAGATATGTGCGTATTCTAAGAAAAAAATATATATTCTAGGCAGTTCAAGTTAAATAATAGTAATACGATTAATCACTATTCGTATCTTAAAGAAAACGTCTTATATATTAGTAAGTGCACTTTCAATAACAACTTTCGACAATTTATCATTTGAATGCTAACCAACCGTTATTCTACTTTAATTTTATTTTCGTCTTTGAATTACAGTAGTAACCTACCCGCAGTCACGAGCAAGATCGCCAAATTTGAATGCCTTAATTATTGGAAATTTAACAAAAAATAATAAATTAAATTGAAGCAAAAAGAAAAATCTATTTTTAGTCAATAGTTTAGTTGTCAGAAATGGATGGACTTGTCTTTACATAAATATCGATTTAAGACTAAGGTTTCGAAACCCAGATGAAATAAAATCAAATGGGATGTAGGACTTGGCTGAAGATGGAACAGCATGAGAGTCTTAAAAAAAATATTCCATTATAGCTAAGCTTTTATTTGCTTTTTCAAAATAAATTATTTAACCAAACTTTATTTTAGCATTGTTTTTATAAAAGTGTTGTTTTGAAAATGGTAAATACCACACGGGGAAGATCGGATTGTGACTAGCACATAATCTTCTACGCAACGGAAGCCTATATTTAAAAATTAACTTTTCAAAACATTAACGGTTGTCTCGGTAGGTAGTTAACTAAACGTAAATAACGAAAACCACGTGACTCAGTACGCTAGCCAATCAAGACAGGCCACAGATACAAAATATATTAAACAGACCATTAAAGAAAATACTGGGCATGTGTGCTTTATATGTATGAGCAAATGCAATGAGTCACGTGTTTTGTTACTTTTATTTTAATTTAGCTTATGGAAAACTAATATAGCAGACATCACAGAATTTTATAATCAGCAAAGTGAGACATTAAAATAAATCATTGCATGTTGCGAGTGTTGTGTTGCATAAAGAAAAACAAGACCAGGTGTACTTAAAGTGCAACAAATGTTGACGGCACTCGCTGCCAAGAACTGGTATTTATACATCAATTGGACTGGCGCCATACATGTTGACGTGGCATTAGATTTGGCGTTCTTGCATCGTCGCAGGTTCACGCGTACTTACCCTGCACGGTGGCGCTGCTGTACCCCTTGGAGATCCGCAGGAAGGGGTCGGGCACCGGGAAGCTGTGCGACGGTTTGAACAAGTCGCCGAAGCGCGCGTCCAGGTCACCGCGCGACGAGTGCCGCAGCGGCGGCGCCGGCGCCGGTGGCTCCTCGCCGTTGCCGTTCGTGCTCTGAAGATATATATTTTAAGTTGAAGGGGCTTTATTCCAATTTGTTTTTATATCGTAATCATATTGATTTAACCGTAGTTCTGATTGAAATTACTGTAAGTGGAGCTCCTATAATAAAACATATTGGGACAGGAGAGGCACAGATGTATTGATAAAATTATTCTAAATACACTAATAATTAGGGCTCGGAATTTTGGGGGCGGCTTTTGACAAGTTGTAGGGAGTGTTTTTCGATGTTAGTTATCGACAAATCGATAGTTTAAATTTTATTTATTTATGTCTTTATTTAATATAAACTTCATATTTTCCGATGATACATACTTTTTTCCGCGGTCGATAATGAAAAAAAATCGAAATATTGGAAAGTTTAAAGTTACAACTTGTCAAAAGCTGCCCTCAAAATTCCGGGCGCTACTAATAACATAATTTAAATACATATTATTTATTGGGTTTTATTAATTGAATATTAATTTATGTTTTTTTATGGTAACACCACCATAGATTTCAGATGATGTAGAATGATATCGGCGTAACATATGAAAAATGGTACAGAAGTAACTTAAAACTGAATAGGTAATACAGTGTTTCTAATTTACAAAACACGACTTATTTTACTTACATCGTCGCAGTCGTGCTTACAAAACTATAGCGTTGTAGGTACTCTGTTTAACTTACACGGTTGAGTGATCATATCAGTGGAAAGGCGTCGACTGCTGGTCATATTTAGCCCAGGGACAAATGCTCATAATAATAAGCGAATGTATTTTTACCCTCCCTAATTTATGCCAAAATAACAACAGATGGACATTTTTGCATAGAGATTCGATTCGATAAATAATATAAGTATTATTTACCTTGAAAACAAAAGTACAAGAAGTGATGGTTGCATTTTCACTACCTAAACGGGGTGTAAGTAATAAATAAGATTAGCGTGGATATTAAGTTAACAAGCCGTAATGATGCTGTCGTCTCTTTCTAGGAATAACGGGATTCTAATATTTCTAATATTAATAAGGAAACCGTGATGACTGGGTCACAATAAATCATTACGTTTTAACGATTTACGTAGTTTATTTAGAATCGCATGTTTCTAGGGATTTCCTGTTGTAAATTAACACGTTCGGCGCCGGTGACACAATGTCTGTGATCAAAAAATTCTGACTCCTATGCTGGTGACATATATGTTGTGTTTTTATTTTCAAGCCTTTTTCTCGACAAATTTCCATTTTTTTATTTTTATTAAATGTACATTTATGTTATTGAAATATTAATCGAATTCCGCTTTGGTTTTAAAATCTGTAAGTTTTTTAGATTTCATAAAAGTTGCCCTTATACAATGCCGATGACACAAATCTGTGTCATTTTTCGACACAAATCGGCGGTTTTCAAATATTTTGCAGTATTTTTTCCAGCACTAGCACCATTCGACTACACGTTAGAAAGACGACTGACGCCGCAAAATTCAAATAAACGCAATTTAATATTTTACCGATAAATTATGCCAGTTGACACGTATTTGTGTCCATGTAATTCGTACTCCTATGCCAGTGACACAAATACGTGACTACGATAATTTCACCCGGCATAGCTTAGGGCTCAGTGAATCACTGCCGGCGCCGAACGTGTTAATGCTGAAAAATGAATCGCAACAAAGATACACTTTTACAAACTACCTCTCAGATTTAGTGACACGTTCGACGCCGAGCGCTTCGATTTCCACACAAAATGGATCCCAAAGATGGCAATTCGAAGGCTATTTACGTCGCCGGTTTGACGAAGTTTGCTATAATAATGAATCGCATAAGACATAGAAGAGGGGTGCTCACGGGATGCTTGTGGTGCGGCGGCGGCGGCGGCGGCTGCGCGAGCGAGGCGTGGCGCGCGGGCGGCGGCGGCGGCGCGCCGGGCGGCGGCGGCGGGCACACGCCGGGCGGCCGCAGCGCCCGCGGCGCGCGCAGCGTGCCTGCACACAACCACGTCAGCCCGGACAGCACGGAGAGCCGCTCCCGCCCGCTCGACGACGAGGACGGTGACAACTATCTTTCTATCTCTAAATATTCTCGTATAGAATTGACGTTTAAACTGATTCATTTTCAATGAGGTAAAATCGACCGAGTCCAGAATTTAATATTTTTATTAATTTTGCCTAGCGTCAGAATGAACTCTTTAACCGTTCAGGAGTCGTTGTCGGAGATTTTCGTTTTCAGACGAGTATTCAGATGCGAGACGGGACCATCAGGAGAACCGTATAGAACACATAAAAAAGGACAAATAGATTTAAAAACTTCGCTGATTCATAATAATTATATTAATGTAAAATAGCTACCGCTGAAAAACTTCTAAAAAAAACATGAAATGAAGGATTTTTCGGGATAAAATAGGACTTTCTGCCGCACTCAGAGACGTCAATTAAATTTAATGCTATAGCAATAGGATAAAACAACACTTCACTAAAGCAAGATTGAATTTAATTGACGTCTCTGAGTGCACCAGTTAAATCGATAGCTTTTTAGTTGCTCTATCAGCCATAGGCGAATTAACATTGATTTTTGGGACACCCGTATATTTACTTTCTTGTTGAACCTCTTATATGTCACTTACTAATCTATTCCGGCAACCCTTAACACTTCTGCATTTACAACATAATTCCTCATTTTTTCTTTTTATTTCTCTTTATATTGTATACCCGACTGGGCGTGTATGACCAGTGTGTGGGTAGTTACCGAAATGCGAGGCGGGGTTCTTGGTGCCGACGGGCACGGGCAGCGGCGCGGGCGGCGGCTGCAGCGGCCGCGCGCCCGGCGACACGGGCGACACCGGCGGGGACCTGGCGCGAGACACAACTTCACGACTCTTGTTCATACATTTACATTAGCTCTGTCGAGTATCACTCGTTACCGAGTTCTAATATGGAATCATAGAAGGCATCACAAACACTGCATACTATATGCCACGTCATATTTTGTATTTTCTATGTGTTATAATAACATAGTACAGTATATTATTATTATAGGTATATGTATAATATATGTATGTCTAAACGTGCCTTGATATAATAAAAAAAGAAAGATATTGTTAATATTTTTAATCGCGATAATAATATATTAAAGAAGTCGTATGTTAGAAGTATTCTTTAACGTATTTTTTATAGATATTATAATATATTTCGGACGATCAGAAATATCCTAAACGTTTACATGGCTAATTAACTTATTCAGATAAGCTAGCTCGCTCATTAACAGCAAATATTATCCAAAACAATAAATACCAATCAAGGAAACCAAATAGAATAATCCAAACATTGAGGATAAACAACGAGTATCTATGTTAATTACGCAAACTGGCTACATTTATTTACCCGCCCCGGTTTATTATTTCAGTAATTATGGTCAAAAATGGATACTAAATTGACGAATTTATGATGGCTCACCTGCGTCACATCACAAATGGTCAATATTTTATATTTGCCCCAAATCGAAACTAATTCGGGGAAACACTCTAAATTACGTACTTTACATACGCTCCTTTAGAATAAACAACTCTCTCAAAGGGGTTTGGGTAAAAGTGTTGTCATTTGTAAAATTCATACATTTTCAAGGTGAGCGGCCATTCGTAAAAGTGGCAAATTATGATAGAATTATTAAAAATAAACATATTTTATTATGTAATGTAATACTCTTAAGTGCATCGGAGCTGAGATATTTAAATATTCATACTTGGGCGTACTTTTGTACTAAAAACTGAACACTTAAATCTTTAAAATCTCCGCTCCGATATTATTTAACGCCATAAATAATATATATCTATATGTATTTAGAGGTCCTCTAAATAACTATGTAAGAATCATCCGTGGCCGCTGAAAAAAAATATGACAATATTCTTCAAACAAATTTACCCAATGCCCTTTGTTTTTGCTTTGAAATTGGAAGCTTTCACGTGACCACAAAAAAGTTAGAGATTTTCTATTTTACTAGACAGTAAACCTTGTTTAAATAATTAAATGTCATCTTATAGCAGTTCAGCGCAACTTACCTTGGCACCCTCATACTCTGCGCCCGCCCGGCGATCTTCCCATTAGTGATGAGTTTCTTAGGCGGCGGACTGGGCCTGTTCTCCGGCGCTGCCGTGGGCGGTTTCGGCGCAAGGTTGGGCTTGCCGTGGCTGATGCGCGGCCGCTCCGACAAGTCCGACGTGGACAGCGAAGCCGCGGGGGCGGGCGTGCTCGGCGCGGACGCAAGGGAGGTCATGCTGCCGCCTGCCAATCAGACAATATAGGTTATGATAAAACCAGTGACATCGAGACGTCTTTCAGAGCAAAGAGATGGAGCTATCGCAATTTCGGGCTTCGTTGTCCAAAGTAGGGCCCATGTATTTTATTTAACATGTATAAATTTTGTTACTTATTTGTTAACTCATATTGCGGATTTTCTTTTTGTCATGTTTATTTTAGTTTAGTGTGTGTGGTATGTGTGTGTAATCTTCCGTGGTTTACTGGATGGTTCCAAAGGAAGACCAACAATTGCTTTAATGCCAGCATAACGCTGAGTTAGAACCATTTCCTGACATCAGGTCTTTTGTCTATGCCAGTATTTTGTTCCTTCTTGTATGTCTGTTCGTCACGACTAAATATTCTTTCTTTCTCTCTCAAAGCGCATTCAAAGACAAAGAATGCTTTGAAAAAATGACAAGTTCGACGGGGAGTTACTATTATGATAATAGTGACAACGGCATTTTCGTGCTGCGTTGGGAACGTTCTAGGAGTGCCATGCCAATCTTTATCAATTTTGATTGTTGACACATTCTCAGATTTGGACTCCAATGTTTGAGGATTTTGGGTTGGAAAGTGAATAATACGATGGTGAGGATGAGAACTGTGAACTGTGTTAGGCACTTGCCCCAGCGCCGACGATGAGCGGGAAGCGAGTAGAGCTAGCGATCAACTATTAATATCTGTGTCTCTTATATTGACACGGGATGTATATCTTTTGTTTCGACAAACTATCGGAGAGAATTCTTGCCGGCAGTATGAACAGTCAGCGATCAACTATTAATAAATGTGTCTCTTTTATTGACACGGAATCTATATCTTTTGTTCGTTTCTTGAGCGATAAAATAGTCGATAGCTAATCGCTTCCTAACGCTGCGGCGTATCATCATGAGAATGCGACACAGTAGCGGCAGTAGCGGATGTTACCTAGCGCGGTGGGCGCGGTGGAGTGCAGCGCGCTCTTGTTCCGGTGCAGCGTGGTGCCGGGCGCATGCTCCTGCAAGCTGTGCACGCGCTCCGCAATGCCCGGCGTCAGCACCGAGTCGGAGGAGCTCTGCTGGACAAGACAAGCACAGCTGTAGCGGTGTTTTAATAAACTTTTGAACGCCCAAGGGCTCCGTAAACTTGAAGAAAATTGTAAATATTATTCGATTGACAAATGGACCTGCGGGCCCATATACGCGTCAGATGTGGATATAGCATCCGTCACTCTCGTACCTATTTACGTGTCAGAAGGTGACGGATGCCTTATCCAAACTTTGTCGCGCGATAAACGCAGCCATATTAGGGCCCCTGAGATCAATAAAATTATCCACTAGTCTACTAGTATAAGGCACCGCATGGATTAATAATGATTAGCACAGTAGTTTCAAGAAACCAATTTTTAATACAGAGCTTGCACCGCTTATTATTTCAAATATACAATACCAAGTTTCGATTGCGTCATAATAATATTACATCGGTTAAAAATAAATGTAAATAATTGACCGGTTAAGTTAACTTTTCCTTTTATTGATAACCCAAACGATACAATTTAAATATATACACAATGTAAATTTATGTAGGTATTTTCCTGCTAATGACCCAAATGTGGTTATAAATTAATTAATTAGCAATTTTTTCCGCTGTTTGGGGAATTCAAATAAATACCCCATCAACATTGGAGCAATTATTATAACTTGAATTAAAAATTCTTCATCATTTATTTATTTAAACTTATTTGCACAAAATAATACAATAAAGCACAAATGGCGGACTAAATGCCAAATGGCATTCTGTACCAGTCAACCAGTAGGCGAAACAGAAAAAAAAACTAAGGTCGGTGCGAAGAAAAAGAAGCGTTGAAAAAAAAACTGTTTCCATAAAATATAAATATACATAGAGACGTCTTATAAGCATATACTCATACTTATGTAAATTTATATAAGTATGAGTATATGCATATAAAATATATAAATAAACAGATACTATTATAGGAAGGTACTTTTTTTTGTGCAATAAAGGTTAAATAGATAAATAAATAAGGCGATGTGTGTTAAATCGATTCACGACTGCGCTTGTTCTAGCAGATGCTTAGAAAGTATCCGCTTGAAAGCTACCTGGCTTGGGGCTTGTCTGATGCTCAGTGGGAGCTCATGCCGGAGACGGATGGCCTAAAGGGCAAACGAATTAGACACGAGACCAGTATGGTGAGGAGGAATAGAAAAGTTAAGAGGACGAGAGGAACGCAATTCAAAGCCAGGTATTCAAATTTATTTTACATTTAAGAGTAAAAGGCCTGGGGTATCATTTTAGTACAGCAACTTTAGGATAGGAAGTTGTTCCTATCTATTTCAAGCACATTTTTTTTCACGCTGGATTGAATAACTCGGAAGTTTTCAAACACATAAATATTACTTTTCTTGTGTTTGCTCGTGGCGAATAAAAAAACATTATCGCGGGTCGAGTACGCAGTAATTGAGATAACCTCAATCACAGAAAATCTGCACGATCCATGACTCATTCTGTTTACTATGTATGTAGTAAAACAACCCACTGTCACTTGCAATTATAATTACTCATCAAGTGTTCGCGCCTCTGCCCGCGTCTTTACTTAAAGGTTCCGTATTTTTTTTAATTCAGGGTTTTTATGGAAATCAGCGCGCCTTTTTTTCTATTGTTAATGTATCTGCGTTGAATAAATATTTTATATTTTGTCTATTCTATTTCTGTTTAAACAATTCAATGAGTAAACACTTAAACACAAAATTTCAATTGATCTTGTACTTATAAGGTAGGTAGTACTAAAGGTACAACGCTTCGAATACTTGGACATACCAATCATGTTTATAGGTAGGACAATATTTATTTGTCACACAAATAATCCGACAGTGATCGAAGCTCGGGCTGGGTCAACCGGTTCGTTAGATAATAGACTAACCTAAGTCTAGATTATCGTGTAAAAAAATCAGAGATTCCAGACTAATTTCCTTTTAATATCACTGTGGTACAAAATATATATATATTATAAAATTCCACCTCATTTCCTGTTGTGTCGAATAGGTTTAATGTCTGCCTGGGGCATCGCATCGAGAGAACTGAGGGCCCTGCAAAGATGCACTACGCTAACTAACGTTTCTATTCGATTCGTTTTTAAACCAATCGCGTCACTGGTAGACCACGTGACTTTTCGTATCACGTCATCTCCCAGTGACGCGATTGGTTTAAAAACGAATCGAATAGAAACGTTAGTTAGCGTAGTGCATCTTTGCAGGGCTGATCTAATAAACCGATTTCTGACGCGATTTTTTGCATCAAGAATCTAATTTGGTTTGGTTTTGATGGAAACTAGGGTACGTTCTGAAAAAGTAATACTAAACACAATAACATACAGCATGCTACATTATTCTAAACGCATCGAGGCTTGTTCAGGTCAGTGACAAATCACGATAGTGAGTCATGACATGTCATTGTGACTCAGAATGATTGGTAGGCTTCGGAGGGAACCCTAAGGCCAAGTTATTCAATGACTTGACTCATCTAAGGAAGGTCCAGGAGTGCCAAGTGCGTGCTTAACCCCTTCAGCTTACTAAGTTGTTACCAGGAAGTATTTGTGACAATTGTGACAGCACATGCGTCGCTAGACTGAAAGAGTTAACACAATTACAGCCGCCAACTAACAATTGTGGTATTGTAATTATACTAGTGTTTTTTTTTGGACTGTACTCGTATGTAGATTGACTTCATTTTACTGACGTTTAAAAGATTCCTGATGTGGTCAATTTACCCTATGAAAGATTTGATATATCCATACTAATATATAAGAAATCCATAACTTTGTTTTTTACGCTTTCACGCCTAAGCCGCTGAACCTATCTCGATGAAATTTGGCATGGAGATAGCTTCAACCCCGAGGAAGGACATATTTAGGGTTTTTTTCCGCGAGTAGCGATAAACGACTTCTTCGCGGACGGAGTCGCGGACAACAGGTAGTACACTGGTGAAATAGTACATTATTGCCTAGGCATGGAAGTAGGCAATTGCGGGCCGAGTATTGTTTTAAACGGACGAGCTTGCGAGTCCGTTTAAAAATACGAAGCCCGCAATTGCTGTTCCTGCCGAGGCAAATATAGTGTTTTTCTCAAAAATCGCAAGTTTTTTTTTGTGTTGGAGTAAAATCTTCATCGCTTTAACTCATTTTTTAAATTGCATACAAACAAACTGCATGTGAAAAAACTATCACTCTTTACCGCCTTTTTGTTTATGACAAGGAGAATCGCAAGCTTTGTTTTTTTAAAAAACAAGCTATTCCAGACACAGATAAAAAAGTTACGTTCCGAATAAAATTTGGATGTATAAGACTTGTGCCCTCATTTTATTATGGCCCTTTTCACTTTTTAAAAAGTTAAAACCTAGATAGTAATGGAATTTGTATGCAACATTGCGGGCTTGTGTAGCGAGCACGCAATGTTTTTTTTTTTTAAATTTGATAACTGTCAGTAAACTATGTACTTCGCGTCTCAATATGTAGATAGGAATGTCAACATTTCCGGACATTTTTGAGAAAAATAATTTTAATGTTTATTTCTTGACACCAATGCATTAAAATCTTGTGAGTTATATGTTATATATTTACTACGAAAGAATAAATAAAGTAATTGAAATTGGAAATGGATGAAATCGTCTACTTGACATTTTTCAATAAAACCAGTAACTTTTTTTTGATGTAGGTAGATAGATGTGATAGGCAAGTCACAGGCATCAAACATGCAAGATATTCAACGCCAATGACTCGAAACCAGGTCTATTTTATAAGGAACTTAGCAAGTTGAACTAAACGTGTAATGAAATATTATCGGTTATCGGTGGACAAGTATTGTCGACCGTGACTCCCAGCCCAAGGCAAGAGTGAAGTCATGTACAAGCATGATCCACTGTTGACCTCGTTATCATTTACCATTAGATTCTGATGTCATTAGCAAGCCATAACTCCATAAAAGTGTTATGTCATGCTTGTTCGGATTTTTCCGCTTTACAGCATATAGAGAAACCTGGAAAAAGTGAAGGCAGGGTTTTTCCCACCACTGGGACAAAAAAGGCTAGAAAAAAAGCTCATAGTGACCCTATTTGACCATCACTCACCAAAATATTTATGTGTTGGCAGCTAGATATACCTACCTAATCTTAACAATATATCGTGCGACAAATCTCTTCATCGATATTATCTGTATATGTAGATGATCGTATTTCTAACCTAATCGTTATAATAATACAATTTATAAAATCAGCTCATTCATTGAAAGAGAAAATAGCTCTTACACCGAAAGTCAGATTTTTTATACGACTGAATCACCTGTCGACTCCAAACAGCCAAATACGTAAGTAAGCATCCCTAAAGGTAAACGTCCTCTGTTTGGCATGGAACGCATCTAAGTATGCATTGTGTACAAGCATCCATTGAACGACAACGGATCTCATTACGCCTATAACTTCATGCAACATAACGCTTTGTACTTGTACGATTGTGTCCAAATCTAACAAGTAAAGTTGGAGTTTATTAATTGAGCTTCAAACTTCAAGCCTAGTCCATGATCATATTTAGAAGTAATGGTTCTAAAACTTTTTCTAGTCAGGGAGGAAACTCGATACGAATCGGTACACTGGGTTCCAGTTACGGAAACCATTCGCAGAGCAAATAGTTAAGTTCGTACCAGTATAGTATTTTTTTATCGTCACTTTTAGGACAAAACAAACGTTTACAATATCAAACTGGGTTTACGATTTCTGTTAACCGAAATGAAATGTTAAAAGTATATTTTTTTAGTAACAATCGCGTTTTAGTACCGCCATTTTCCGAAAATGTGTAGCCAATGTTTCGTCATGCATTATACTAACGAAACAAATATTATTGGTTTCACGTATGAGACGGTTTAATATAGTCAAGTAAAATTTTCCAACCCATAACCCATTGCATCTTTTAATTAAATAAGTACGATTACAAAAGCATCTTTGACGAAAGCTAGATCTAAAGAACCATACTTATCTCCATATGTAAGACAATATATGTATTATAATTAAATTCAAATCGTTATTATAGAAATTTCTACCCACGATTATATAATTTTTTTCAAATGTTAAAGTCACGACAAATCCCTAAGCTCAGATTTCGTATCGAATACATCATTAACGAGAAGCGACGGACATGAATCTGTTCGTGTAACACAGCCAGTGCCAAGAAAAGGCCATAAATTTGTATGCAAATGGGCAGCCTGGTAGCGGCGGCCCTTGTACGATAGCTGTACACTATAACAACCACGTCACAGTGTCTGTTCATACGTTGAGCTACTTGTGAAGCCTCAGGGGAGAGCGACGAGGCTATGTTCTTGTAACTAATCGTGTCCCAACCTGAACCTGTATGAATTACGATGAACACCTTGTGAACTTTTTTTTGGCGTGCATTTTTTTTAAATCTATACACGCAGCAGCTTGTCCAGCCAAGTTCACGCAAAAGGAACTGGCTAAATAATTAACCAATCAATCAAATAAACCTCTTTAAAGCTAGATCCAACTTTTCTAGGACCGCCACTCGGTGATATTCATAGTAGTATTTATTTACCCTTCTTTTAACCTCTGGTTACAAAACTCCGCCGCATTTTTTTTTATCAATGTTTAAAAGTTACCTTTGACACTTTTAAACCCTAGCTAAAGAAAAATATTTCCAAATTAAACGGTGTTTTCAGTCATGGCGGCCTTTAGAATTATAAATAAGAACTTGTCTTTCTTGAATTATATTAATATTGACAAAAAATACGTGCTATTTTGGACATTTAGGCGAGAAATTGCATCAATACGCTTCGCCGCATCCTGGTTAAGTCAAGCAAGAATCAATTATACGAGTATGATAACTTTTTGATACAATAATTGGTGAGTTTCGTACTCCGTACCGAACTTTCACCACTTTTTTTTTGTTTTACTACAATCTTGAATTCACAGCGATCTGAACGATCATCTCAAGACACGATGGTATCTATCATTGTAGTTAGATCACCGTCATAAAACTATGACAATCTCGTAAATGAATCACCTCTGCATTAGTATTCATGGCCACATGCTGTGAGTAATAGTCATTGTCAACTTATACAAAGACAATCTTGAATCAGTTGGTGTGTCAAAAAATGTTTACACAACGGCATGGAGAAGGGAATAAAGGACAATGTTTCTTCTTAGTCGACCGACTAACGTTCTTTTTGCAACAATCCTGATAACAAGTACTTACGAACAATCTATCAACAACCCTAAAATTTTTCACCTCGTAACCTGAAGAACATCTTGCACATCTTGGAATATCATCACGTCCAAGGAAGAGACCAAGTACAAAGAAGTTCAAGGAAGGACCGTCCCGTAACTGTCTCTAAGTAAGCACCTTTTGTGATAGTAAGTCAATCGTAGATATAAGATATTAAAAGCAGACATCGATTAATCGTGTATATTTACACAACATGTTGGTAGCGGGAGCACATAAGCATAGGTTAACCTGTTAAAGAAAATAAACTATGCTCAAGAGATCAGTGTTGAATGCTTTATGTTTAAGTTTGCACTCTATATATAACCATGTGATGTAGCTTTTAATGAATATGCTGTTAAGTCGAACAAATTTTAAAAGTAAGTATAACAAAATTCAGTCAGAATTATCTCTCAGTCGCTAAAGCTCCGCCTGCCTTTAGCAGACACAGAACACAGACGAAGATATTTAAAAGAATGTATTGCTAATACTTTTGCCAAAATCGCTGGTAAAACAATTACTCAAATTTGATGAGTTTAACCCGGCTAAATTAGGACACAGCAACATCTGTTTTGTCATTAAAAATCAACTCAAGAGCAAGGCACACACAACACAAACGCTTAAGTACAAGTCATATGATAAGATTCGCTGAATGCGGTTAACAATCGTTACTTAACGTTGTTTTGGCGATCCTTAGGACCTACTGAGGAGGTCTTTCGGCTAACGTGATGAGAAGTAGTGAACTGGTGCATCAACATAAAAATATTAGTCAAATTTATGTAGTACAACTTCTTTGTCACTTATTCAAAGTAAACAAATTCTCCAAAGTAGCAAACTAATGTAGAGCCTTCCAACAATACACATAATATCATAATCATATTAATCATCATCACCAATCCCTTATACATTAATCCCTTGAGGAATGTAGGGCATGTGCGATATAGCTCTCCATCAGGGCCTCTATTCTACAGGGTAAAACCATATTAACTTTGACATGTTATCGTATTGTCAACGTTGCAATAGCTCTTATTTACTTTACAGTAATAGCCGTCGACCCAGTAGAATAGATCACCAGGAACGATCTTCCACAGCCTGACAAGTTTCCTGCCAAGACAAAGGGATTCCAGCTCAACAATTTATATATTTTCAACAAAACAAAAACGTCGATTCCTTGACCAAATTTCCCCTTAATGAAGGATAACAAGCACTTTTGCATGTATAAAACCCCATTTTTTGAGGTTGAAATAATTGCAAGGTAATTATCTCCGTTGAGGCAAGGGCCGGGTTATGTGGGATTACCCACTAAAACCCTCTCAGTCAGCCTCTACGCTTTTCGGGCAGTTGCCCTCGCGTTTTGCCGTAGGTAGCACTTAGGCGCATGAGGCCTGTCACAGGACGACGCTGTGACGCTTCTTTTCTATAAGTGGCATTAAGTAGTCAGCCAGAGCCCCTAACTCGAGCCGTTTGCGAAATCAGATGCCCTTACTGTGGGCTATCCGGGACGCGTATGATTCAATCCAGTCTGCGGCGAGCCGGCGTGTTCGCTTTTGAAAGGGATCCGCGCGTTCGCGCTCTACTCTAGCTCCGCATCATCGTTCTTGTATAATACCTCCTACCTAATTGGAATTATACCATTGAAGTAAAGGCCATTACGCGATTCATTTAAATTAAATGTTATTAAGTACGTAGCATCTGCCATTTTCACACAATCTTATCAGCGGCTCGCTAAAGTGATAAGGAGGCAAAAACATTTACTAATCGTTTCCTAATCCGCAAATAATGTGTTGGTTAACGTAGTCTCAAAAATACACCTCACATCTCACCTCTATAAAGAAGAAAACTATTTAACACTAGCAAAAAGCAGCATGAAGCATTAGAACACGACTTCGAAGAATACTTTAACCGATTCTACAAAGCAATTTTAGATCTAAATTTACGTATTTAAGCAAGCCAGAGTTCTGAATCTAGGTGTTTAATTAGCAGAACGGTTAAATGTTGACGTCAGTGTGTCGCTAGATTTTTGTATACTTCGAGAAATAAACATGTAGCAAAGCTGCAATTTTTAATATCCCGGTTGGCTGAGTAACGTGCCTTAATAACGAAAAAACAAAATGCCATAAAGGAGAAGAGGCAAACCTTCACATGGCAGACGTTGAAGTAGTTTATTAATTAGTGGTGTTTCACAATTATTTTTAATTAGCTTAACCGTTGTGAATACTACTCATAACTTAACTGCAAACAAACGTAATAAAGAAACCTGATTCTGTGTGACGCAGCTTTTACGTAATACTTGAATAAATATTAAGCGGTGTGTGACTGGGGCACTCTCTTTTGACCTTTTCAACGCCATTGACAGATATTCTTGTGCCACGGGATGATTACTACGGAGCACTAAATTCGAAACTTCGGATGCATCATCCCTTTCACTCCTTAATCGAACTAAATAGAGGGAAACGGATGGTGATTGGCGATAACGTCGATCTTCAATAAACTTCGATTTTTAATTTTTCGGCGTTGATCCCTATCGATTATTCAACGCCAATGATGGATAAATCAGCCGCAGCAAACAATGCGAAATAGAATAAATGTAATGTGAGGTAGATTACTCGTATGCACGCTGCTTTTGAGCTGTCATTGGCTACTATAATTATATGATATGGCGTTGAAAAAGTTGTGAAGGATTTTGAACCGACGACGCTCAAATCATAGCTTTCAATACAAAATCCATACTAATTTAGCTGCCATGCCGGCGCGGCGAAAACGTCTATCAAAATAATCAAGTCCGATTGTAGTTGTTTTTTATTTATTTGTTTCCCAAGTAATATTTGTTTGGAAAGGCAAACGTACAGACCTAGTTTTTCATAGAAACTACAACATATTAAAACATGGAATTAACCGAAGTAGGTTTAAGGTGAGGGGGTTTTTGCTTCATAACCTTCATAACATGAGCTAGACCAAATTTAAAGGGATTTTTTTTAAAAGTATCTCTATATACACAGAAAAATAAGAAGAAATCTGGATATAGCAAGTGAACGTGTACGTTTTCAAAATGTATTGTGTTTGCCTTCAAAGGCACCTTACGGTCTGATTTTGAGTTCGATGGAAAATCACAAACAGTTCCAACGACCGTGAAAACCATCAAAACCCGGCTGTCTTTAATTTGGGCTTTGGCCGTTGTTAAGGATGTAGGGTTAAAACACATTGCACACATTATATAACTTTCTGGAAATATTTTCCTCTGTAATGCGGTTGTATAATATTTCCCATGTATTACCTCATCATGACATGACTCTTTAACATAACAAATATAATAATAGACGTTAATAGGAAATTAATACCATACATAAGCGGTTTTTTGGTTGTTTTTTTTAGTTGTAACAAAGGCTTTAGTAAGTACAGGGACCATTTATTAACGTGATATGGTCAACCACATACTTATATGAGCACGATTATGTTGATCGCAAACGCTAGAATATACATAGCAACCCGCCCCAACTGAGCCCGGATCCAATATTAATGTATTAAAGTCTCTTCCTCGGTAATTGGTACAAAACTCTAAATGATGATGAAAATTTTATAGACTTTTTAATTTTATAGAGTTTTTATCCGAAGAGATTCAGCTGAGCTTTAAAAGACTTACAATTAATAATACATACATTTCCCAGAGGGGTAGAGAGAGATCACTTCTTTCCACCAGCTACAATCTCAATCTGACAAATCTCTTTCGCTTCTTCCACATTCGTACATCGAGTCATGCATGCACGTCGGTTTCGGGTACTCAGGATTCGGCCCTTTTCCAGTATTAATAATAAAAAACAATTAAAAAAATCATGACATTTAAAAGCGAGCACCTTCTTCAAGAAATATTATGGAGTAATAGTTTAAAAAAGATAATTCATCCATGTACATGTACATACCCTAGCGATCAATTCAAATGTCGGCGACCACATTTTACAAAAAAAACACGTTTCAGCGTAACCAAATGTCCTTAAAAAGTTCCTAAGATATGTTCAGAGCGCCAGCAGTTGTACGTCATCATCATATCGGTCTCAAGACGTCCTCTGCTGGCCTTTAGAATACCCTGAAGATCCCGCTTTGCTTGAAGCCAGATGATTCCCAAACTTTAAGTCATTAAAAAAAAACTTGTACTACTGGATTTCCTTTGCAGTAGGTGCAGTGTATAAATATGACTAAACCGTCGAAATACTAATGCGATAAGCGTATCAGTTGATAACGATAGGACGTGCGCGAAGTGATAAATAGAGAAAGCCGTATATTGGAAGGTTTTAAAATGCTAACATAATATAATATCTCGCTCCTTTGTTCAGCATGGCGACCATTTGGTAGTCGAATGGTGGTTTCGCTTTTTAACTGTATTTGGCAAACATATTGATTAATCCATCATACCTCAAGATTGGCAAAGCATTTGCAGTCTTGAGATTGCAGATCGGGCCTCAGAGTTCAGTTACCATCAGATTAGTGTTACAATTTAGGGATTTGAAAAGTCCTGACAAAAACTCTGACATCGAAAAGTCCAATGAGTAGTTTTATTACTCGTATTCCATTTAATTAAAAAAACCGGACCAATTAAAGAGTTTTTCCAGACTAGTGTCCAAAAGTCCGGACATGTCCGGATTAATCCGGACGGATAGTAACCCTACTTCAGATCGCATCTGTGGCAATATAATTATGCTCGTTTGCTCTATCCTTGCCCTATAAAGAAATCCACCTGTGTGATTTTTGTTGAGTATTATAACACAATCATGTTGGATTTGCTTTTAAGCCAAGATTGTAAGCTTCGGCAAGATGTTTGGCTCAAGATTTGTCTCACAATCAGCCAAGAGAGAAGTTAAAAAACGTACAAAGATTTAATCTCTTATATCTTATCACAAGTTTTATTTTATTTGTAGAAACATTCTAGCTACGCTTGGCCTAACACACGACGAGTCTAAATTATTGTCAATCATGAAACAGGTCAACGAGGAACAACGATAAAAACATTAGCGACATCTGCCAAGGCTTCGATAAGAATTAATATCACTTCTATCTAATCATTCACAGTAAAACATGCTGTTTTTTATTAAAAGAACAATGAAAATGCTTTGTCTTTTTTATTTAGTACGTGCAACAAATTTTATGTTTACCCAAAGATTTCCTAGTCCAATTGTCATTGAACTTGTTTTGTTAAAATAAGCAGATTAAAAAGATAGTTTAAAGATAACAACTGTTTAGTTTTAGGGATTAGTAATATAGTTTTATCCCATGGCTTTATCAAATGTCAAAGTTGAATTAAACACAACGCTCACAATGGTAGACAAATTTTGCCATTGCTCGGGCTAATATAGACATTATTCTAATTCCTTCGCGTGAGACACTCATAAATATCACACCACAGATGTCATTAATTCGGCAGATTATTTCCGAACAGACAAAAGAGTTCAAGTTCGCCCACACACGGTCAGAAAGGTAAAAATATCCTTAGTGGGAGCGTGTCGTCATCCTAATAGCGCGCGGTGGGAGTCCGGTATGTTTGTTTTCTTACCGAATTTAACCTTGCCGTGTTTATGAAAGCCGTGTAACAGATGCCAGAAAATAACTTCATTGAGAACTCTGCCATTGTTATTTAGTATGATACTATATTAATCTTTTAAAGGGAAATTTTCCGCGATTACTGTTGCTATCGAATCTGTTGCTGTCACTGATTAAACATAAAGTTAAGTCAAAGCAACAACTCCTTTAAAAGAAATGGAAGCTAATTATTGTCAATAAAATTTGACCATGGTTGATTTCAGCAATAATACGCCGAACGCCGATTTTGCGCGTAAAGTTGACCATTAATTGACCATTGATTCGAGTCAATATTTCGTGCAAGACATTGGCAGAAGTGGTTTGGCCTGGAGACTACTGAGCGGTAAACAATCCGCGTACAAATTAATACATTATGCTAGCCAACTTGAATACATAGTTATAGGTGTTTATAGTTCTAATCTGTATTCATATCAGTTCTATTTAGAAAATCTTTATGAATCGCAGACGTTTCATTGAAAGACAATTACCCATAAACATTTTACTTGACATTGTCTGAGTGAATAGCTTGAGAAAAAGAAAGAACCGGACATAATACCGGATGGTAGCTAATATATAAATACAAGTATTACTCATATGGAGAACTCGATTGACTTTTACAATAAGCAGACGAGTGAAACTATAAAAATAAAATCAATTTATCAGTATCACCAGCGTTGGCCTAGGGTATCAGTGTTACCTCACACCGCGTACGAAAATACACCATTTGTACAATGTCAAGCGTCTGATACCGCAGTCTACGTTTGATTGCATACGCCCAGATGGGGCTTCACACATGTCGGATCACTGATTTTACCGACGTGATTGCGTTCATAACTATGTGCTTTATAACTTTGCGGCTTTAGGAGAACCAGTGAAGTGCCTGTATTGCTTCAGTCCAACGTTCTAGTTTCTATTCATCTTAAATAATAATTTTCTTTCGATTAATATAATATTTTTTATTGTATTTTCTCTTCAGCCATCATCTTGTTGACCTAAAATGAAGGCGAATGAGGTAATAACGTGAATTTTATGAAGTTAAAAGACATTTGATGCGAGAAAGCTGACAAAGGTACAGGTCCATGTCAGGTCACGTTCGAGTAACTTTGCTCGTTGGGTCGGAAAAAATATGACTAAATTGTATTAAGTAGTTGTTTAGTTGACAATGTGCTGTTTAATTTTGTGTCATGACAGAATCTACACAATGCTTTCAGTTTCATGCATGCTTACATGTAATATATTAATAATCATGTTTAATTTTCATGACCAGTAGCAATATCTCCTTGTAGATCTGGCTTATTCTACTCTTACCACGATGGTTTGATGTTTGGATATTAAGGTGCTATTACATCAAGTAAGATTAAATTCGACCCACAGATAATCCAAGTCCTGGATAACGGATACTTTTGTCCCAGAAAGTTTGATAGTTTACGAAGCAAAAACGATAAACGAGTCAATCGCAGAAGTCGCAGGCAAAGCCCAGTAAAAACACTTACCAAAGGCATTTGTTTCTGAACAGGGGGTTGCGGGGGTGGGGGACGCGCGCGGAGCTCGCTCGGCTGCCGCTTCACCACGGGCCTCGGAGGAGGCTCCCTCTCCCGCAAGCTTTCCCCTCTCTCTGCCACCCCCGCCCCGCGGTTGGCGAGGGCCTCCGACAACGCCGCCGACAGTGAGTTGACATTCCCGGGCTTGGCTTTCTCGGGGGAAGACCGCTGTGGTGGGGGGAAGCGGGGCGCGTCTGTTCTGATCTGACCGTTCGGCGGTGTTCCTGTAAAGAGGGCTAAATTTTAACCGATGGTTTAGAGTTAACGTTCGATATTTTTACGTTAGTTATACAGTTTTAAGCCGCCTGGTGCCGATAAGACGGGATTAACAACGGCTTACTCTCTATAATAGGGTTGGACTATTTGAAGTCTTTTATCAAGGGATGTGTGTGCGTATATAAAATTGCAAAATGCCTTTAAACCAATAATGTAGGCATTTTAAATATAAGTTTACGTACGCTATGTTTTTTTCTTTGTAATTTTTATTGCTTCTTGTGCACAAGACACTTAAGAAATGAGAACCCATTGTGTTGTTTCTCGCCCGACAGCTACTTTTTTATTGATATATTTTGTCCGGCAGGATGAGCATGACATGCTCAGTCAAAGGTCTTTGCTTACGGCGGCGTCGTTGATCGGGTCGCCACCTTCCCGAACACATGGTTGAGATACGCTACGCGTCATACTCGTGAACGGGTGCTGTCCGTGAGGTCCGGTCTGTTCATCCTTGCAAGGACCTGTTTTCTAGTTAGTTATTTTAATTATCGTTCCTGACGTAGAGACCTCGTCATGTTGTTCTCCTAGTCACTATTTTTAATTTAATGTTATTGCGATTACTTTTGTAATGATTTTATTTGTGTTAGTTTTACTTTATTATACTTTATTACCTTGTAATGTTACTTTTAAGTATTATTGTATTTTATGATTAGAAAAAATGACCTTCTGCTGGAGTTTCTTGCGGCGCTTCTTCTGCGCAATGATGGTCTTGTCCGAAGCGCTAGTAGATTCACTCCATATAACTCCTACCGACGTGTAAAAGACCCCTTATGTGGCCAATTTACTGAATAAATATTTTGAATTTTGCAATGATGCAAGAAATATATTATAAATTTTAAGGAATTCGAAAAAATCTAACTGGCCCACAGTATTTTTGAGAACTTTTAAAATTACGAATTTAGAACAACTATCATACGAGTGCTGTAATATCCCTAAGATTTTAGATTAAAAATCACTGGGACAGTATTTCGTTTCTTTTCAAACTTTTTTCCCTGACCTCCCCAGAGCTTCCCTGACTTTCCCTGACTTTCCCTGACCACCCTTAGCTTCCCTGACTTTTCCCTGACGTTCCCTGACTTTCCAGAAAGTGGACACCCTGTTATACTTCAGGTATTAATTACTATTAAATAGCATAGATTTGGTCGCCTTCGTCAATCAAATGAGGATTTCCCACGTTACTTACTTGTCCAGTCAAACCAACTGAAGCTGAGACCTATCTTATAATCCACATTCGTAAGTTTTATACACTTAACGATGTCAATTTTAAATTTAGAATCTTGCCGTCTGACTCGTAAGATAAACTGGGCCGAATTGAGATTGGGATGCTAGCAAGTGGCCAATTCACTTGGAGTGACTGTTATTAATTCAAATTCAAAATCTTTATTGCATATCTCATTACAAATATAAGGTGGGAAACAAAATAGGTATCCATGTGACGCCCTGCAAGGGCACAGCAATTTAGGAGGGCTAACTAGGTAATTTAACATCTCTTAATGCATTCACTGCCACCGACGCATATATGCGTCACCGTTACTTCCACCCAGTGCCCTCAACGCATATGTGCGTTCTTACAGTAGGCAAGCTCCGTATAAAACAAAAGATGTGGCACCTGGCGAAAGTTAAAAAAACAGTACTGGCAGTGAATGCGTTAACATATTTGGTAACTATATTATAAATAACTTAATACTAAACAGCTCCGAGATAAAATCTCTCGTATCGCACATTTAGGTTCACAATGATAATAATTTTATCAATTACAACTAGGGTTTACAACATATTAATTTAGTAGGTACCTATTACTCATCGTTAAAAAAATCATTTAAATTATAGTAAAATTTATTGATAAGATATAGTTTTAATTGTTTAAGAAATTTATTAAGTTTTTGGTACGAGTAATAACTTTAATTCTTGAGCCGCCATAGAACCCTGTATCGGAAAACCAATGATTAACTCTGACCTTTTCATTCTCGTGACTTGACACTGTGCTTATTTATGACAACATGTAAAATTATTGATTGTATAAGTGATTACTTTTGTACCTAGTCACTTTCTGGGGTTCTAGTGAAAAAGGGTATAAGTCTCCTGAAGATCAAGTGAAAAAGGGTTTAAGTCTAGTATACTCCGTTCATGTTTATACCCTTTTTTATGCGAGTTAACTCGACTTGTACCCTTTTTCACTAGGACCTCAGTTTGTTTGCCCAGTATAGGCATTATTTATGTTATGAGCGCGAGTATTAGTTCCTGGGTCCGGGATATTTTCTATGTGTGCTTATTTACCTACTTAGTTCCAGGTCAATAGGGAATATGCAATTTTTTTTTACAGCTTCCATAAAAGCTGATTCATGTAGGTAACAAACAGGTGAGAAAAAAATTGTTTTGAATACCTATACAAATAACCAAGATATAAGCTAAAAAAGATTTCTTCTTATATCTTTCTAGCAAAACAGAATTTTACGTGGAGTTTATATAGCCGTACTGCACGATGACGTCACCGGTGCACTTCGGATCTCTCTGTCTAATTAGCATTTAGTATGCTTGTATCATCCATATTACTTGACCGATTTTCATTTTAATTTCACCTTTGGTGATCTCTTTTACGGTATTTTCATATTTTGTTGAGAAATGCTATTTAAAAAATCCATGCATATTCCCTATTTGTGTGAGAATGTTCCCTGATATTGTCTAACGAGTTAAAGCGATAACGCACAAAAGTAAACATCTCCTTTATGATGTTGCCTATACGTATTGTCCACGCCGCGGCGCCCGCGGCCCGTGCGCAGGCCCTAATCGCATCCTCTACGCGCCCCAGTTAGCGGTTGGCAACGATTCAGTTCCGACCGGACGGTAGTGTCGATTTCTACTGCGAGCCATTTAATTAATTCATTTGTCCATCCATACATTGCTGCCGAAATATTAACGTGTTACGTATATGAGGAACATTCCGTTTATTTTTTAATTTCACTGAGAAGGCGGTTCTGGGCCTCTATTCTCCTGCATGAAACGAGATTGCTTTTGACGTGTTATGGTATCGTTATTAACTAGGCCGTCACTACTGTCAAGTAAATATGAGCTATCGTAACGACTATTCGGTAACATGCCAGAGGTAATATGGTTTAACCATATTGAATGCCCTGATGGTGAGTGGGTTTAGAAACCTATTGACATTGGCAATCTCAAAGCTTCAAATGCGTTGCTAATGCCAAAGGTGTGTTTACATGAGCTCTTTTCTTAGTAATTTATATCCGGCAATCTATGGACGTCACACGAAATTACAGGAAGACAGCTTTTGTTCCCACTTATAAATTGCTGTTAAAATTTGCTCATGTAACTGAAGGCCAAAGATGGACTACGCTAGTCATTTCACCAGTTGTTTCATTCCCGTATGTATTATTTTATCCTCTTACCTGCAAAGAAATTACCATATTGAACCACCACAAATTATGTGTTTTACTCTGCTTTGGAACAAATTAGGTAAACTCGGCTTTGCACAGTAGACACCTTTAATTAATTATTAGCCACTATCTGGGTATCACCATCACTGTCGCGTTCGTATCTGACACACTGTACAAATATTTACTGTGGCTTTTACGTAAAACGTTAAGTGCATATCACATTATTGACGACATCCTAATTTACTGTCAGACGCGTCACATCACAGCATAGCCCAGAAACTTCGCTGTAAGTTTATCGGGCCGTACAGTCAACAGCATAAATAAGTGATCATTTATGTACCTTGTCGCTTTCAATCGTTTCACAATTTTGTATGACATTTCAAACACGACGTTAAAGTGACAAGGTACATAAATGATCACTTATTTATGCTGTGGACTGTACCTATACAGGGTGAAATTTTAATGAGCGGCCAAACTTTAGGGACTAACTCTGTTGGTCATACTGATCAACTTTTATTATGGGACCAACATAAAAACGCGAAAAAAAAATCAGCATACAAACTTGGAGAGCTAAACAGCCGAAATGTATGGATGATAAAGAACAACAGCAAAGTGTGAGTCAGGCGATACGGGACCCTCGGTGCGCGAGTCTGAGCGGATCACTGGCCCACACTTGATCTTCTCCAATTCAGGTAGCCAGAGGGCATTTGGTGGGGTATAGGGGGAGGGATGGAAAGGTTTCCAAACATAACAAGTGCAGAGTTAACGCCCAAATAAACAGACGTGCCTATAACGTGCCGTGCTTGCGGTAGTCAAAATTACCTACCTGCAAACATTGGATTAAAAAACCAACTGTTTACATACTCCACATATAAACTGTTTTTTTTTTACTAAAACGGTATCATTCCTCAATGATTGCCAGTATTTGCTAAACATTTGTCTTACATAATCATTCAATACCTCCTAAGGCCCAAGGTCCT